>NQII01000222.1:759310-849987 GCA_002778355.1 Clitarchus hookeri | reverse complement strand
GCCACCACCACCGCCTCCACCACCAACGCAAACTCAACTCAAAGGGGTGGATTTATCAGTTCCACCTCCTGCTCTACCAGTCCACCTGATGCCGCAACACCATATAAATAGTTCATCAACAAATATGGGTGAGTATTTGTATGTTAACATAGATTTAAATGCATCTTACAAAAATCACATTTGCTTCCTTTGTGTATATTTGTTTATGCGTAATGCACGTGTTCTCTGTGTGTTTTTCCTTTTTTCTCTGTGTTCTTCATAAATTTTAATTAGTCATACTGTTTAGGGTGAACTCAGTTTCACGTATATCCTCCCAAGGAGAGGACACATTGTACTATATTTTTTAAGTAAGTACCTTCTTCATTTTTATATTACTTACCAGTTTTTATAACAAACCTATAGGGAGAAATAACGGTATTTGTTAGTAGACAGACACTGATCATAAACACAGAACAGAGCACTATTTTAGGATGCTACTGTACACGATGTTGTAAGTCTTTCCATCTGGCGCTAAGATGTGGAGATTTCGGGCATTGGGCACATGCGAACATGCGACGTGGAGCTGGCCATGAGAGAAGCATGGTTTTTCCAAGTGCACTCCCGCTACCTGTAATTTTTGCCCTTGCACTTTGTTTATTGTAATAGCAAAACTAAGCTTGAGAGGGAATTGCAACGTTTTGAATTGGAACGGGAGGTCTATGGGGATTATAGGGATCCGGACGTTCTCGCCATTTCCTACTCCTGTCAGAATAATGGCACCAATTATATGTTCTGCCCAAGTTGTGCGACGCGAAGCCTTGTTCCATTACATAATCGCGGTGCATCTAAATTTTGCATAAGCTTGACTGGAATGCCTAACTTTAATTGGAACTTATGTGAGGGCACACCTGATAACTCTAGAGAATTCAGGAACTCTATAGTATATGAAGTGCTCTGTTCTGTGTCCATGACTGTGTCTACTGACAAATACTCCGTTGTTTCTCCTTGTACCTCTTCCAAAATGTTAGTATTAATTTTATTAACAATGTCATTTTTTGGTGCTAGAATCGCTCTTTTACATAGCCACTGGTCGTCATTTATATTTCTTTGTAGATCTGGGTAAACGCTAGCAATCTGTTCCGTATCACTCTGCACCAAATTACTAAAATCCCCCATTAGTGACACAAAGCCCTCTGCATCTGTTTCTAACCACCCATTTCCAATTTTCAATGGTGTATCAGCATAATGTCCTGTATCAACGTCATTGTAGAGGTGCACTCTCATATTTATCATCAAGCTGAATTTCTTGACATTTGCCCATAAGCTTGATGACTTGAGACAGGCTTTGATTTCATCTGCAGGTGTGACCCTCTGAATCACTGGTAGAGTTTGGCGGAAGTCACCAGCCAGTAATACAACCATTCCTCCCATGATGTCTGTATTGTTTCGTATATCCTGTAGAGTTCGGTTTAGGACCTCTATCGCTTTTGTGTGTGACATTGTGCTTTCGTCCCACATTAACAACTTACACTGACGCAGCATTGTATCCAGAGCGCTATTTTTACTAAAATTGCAGATGGGTGACTCTTCCTGAGCAAGATTCAGTGGAAACTTTAACACGGAATGCGCGGTACAGCCCCCGCTCAGCAGTGTGGCGGCTATGCCGAAGGAAGCCATGGCTACAGCAATTTCTTTGTCTTTTCTTATATAGACCAGAAATAAATTTAACAAAAGTGTTTTTCCCGTTCCACCAGGGGCATCTAGAAAGAAGAGTGCACCATTCCCTGACTCCACTTGGCGTAACACTTGGTCAAACACGTGTCTTTGTTCCGGTAATAACCGGGGCACCATTTCGGTCACTTGCTGCTGCAACGCTGGGACATCATAGTTTAACTCTCAAACAATTTCGTCACTTAAGTCACTTGTGTCTGATCATGGAGGGCTAATCGTTCCGAAATCACTTAACTTTTTCCCCACAATTGCCATTATTTTGTCTTCAATTTTTGCAAGTGCTTCGTTATAAATGTATTCATTTAATGTCATGTACGCGTGGGTCTGCTGTAGCCATTGCAAAATGTCTTCCGCCATGTACTCTTTGTACTTATCCCACAACTGTTGGGGATTACTAAGGCCGCAAGATGATATGAGGGTTGCATATAGTTCCCTGATTTTGGCTGGTGACTGGCACTGCACTGCTTCCTCCATAGTTTCGTCCCAATGATTATCATTCTCTAACAGATGCAGAGCTTCAAATGGCTCTCTATACGTTGCGCATTCCTGACCATTGACAGCTTTAAGGTCTCTATGGCTTGTCAGACACAGGACGTGGTGCAGTAGCATACACAAACAGAAACATTAAAAATTTGTTACATGGGTGGAGTACACACGGCTGAGGGCATCTGATGATTTAACTTAAGGCTAATTTTCAACAGGCGTGCCTTGAATGCGGCGTTTCCACTCCTTTCTTGAAATGTTCCAAGTGTAGTAACGGGGGACTTCGGCATACAACAAAGTTTTTGCGATAGAATCGGTCTGACAAAGCTGGAAAAAAGCTGTTAGTGTGGTCTTTGGCCATGATGAGACCCTTTCATTGAAGTTATTCTCATTAAAGTACACGCGCTCCCCCGTTTTCCAAGTGCACGGCAAGATGAGTAGTATATATATATATATATATATATATATAACATATATTTACATATATATATATATTTACATATATATATATATATATTTATATTGGCAGGAGTTTCTAATATCCTGAGATGTTCCTGGTGTGCGGCCTGTTCTTCGAGCCTTTCCCGAATCTGAGCAGGCGATTCAGCGGCTCTCAAAGCAGCTTGTCACTGTGCTTGTTCTTGTCTTCTCAGTTCAGCATCTTCTGAAGACTCTTACGATCGAGCAAATCTTTTCACTTGTGCTTGAAATGATGCTCTTGAAATACTTGATTTTTGTTTGCGAGGCATTATTTATTTAACAGACTATGAAAAACTAAACAACAAAAAAAATAGCAGTCGAAAAAGTAAACAAAAACAAATACCAAACCAACAAATCCAATTAAAAGTGCAAATCAGTACCAAAGGTCAATCCAGTCTAATAAATTGAACAATATTCTAATATTCCTAAACAACAAAACCAAAATGAAAAGCGAATCAAAGGAAACCAAAAGCAAATGCAGTCAAGTGAAACTATTTCAACGCCATCTATTGTCAATTTTTAAAACTACAATTGGAATATTGTTTAACATAGAATGATTAAAGGAAATTACATATTGATAAATTTTTTGAGATATTTTCTCGCGATAAAAAGTAGCCAATATCACATTTCAGCCCTCCAACTATTTCTGTACAATAAATAACGTCGATCCGTTGCTTCGTTGCGACGTGAAAGGAGGACAAACAAACAAACAAACAAACACACTTTTGCATTGATACCTGCCCAATGCTATGGTTTATAAGTAGGTATTGATTCTGCTCTCGGCGTAAGGCGCCAGCAATGGATGCTAGCTAGCCCTCAGTGTTAGGGCGTAGGAATATGTTGACGTTACTATCCCTAGGTCCAATTTACCAAATAAATTCACCTTCTTTGCGAGTTAACATATGTCAGTTTTATTTATGCTTAACAGGGTCACTTCTACATGAACACATGAGACAACTCTCCCCTCCCCTTTTTCTACGTAGGCTACGTATGGCTTGACGCGGCGATTTGCGTCGTGGGGAGCAAGATTCTTCACACTTCCTGTATGACTCTACTTATCTGACTCGAGGCGCTGGACTTCTCTCGGCCGGCGACCTCTGGACCGCTTCGTCACTCGGTAGGCAGACTGGGACGTCTGGGCTGCGACAGGTCCTCCCGATCGGCGTTGGCGTCTCGACGCCTTCTCGAACTCGTTCCTCCTGACTTCGATCCGCACTCCTCGATTCCCATCGGCCGACTGCCGTTGGCGTCTTGACGCCTCCTCTCGTACCGGCTCTGCTCCGCACACCTCGCTTGATGTCCTCCGACTGACGTTGACGTCTTGATGCATTCTCGCGAACTCGTTTCTCCCGACTCCGGTCCACACTCCTCGCTTGACGACGTCTGACTGATCCGTTCCTTCCTCTCTCGTGGTTTTGTATACTCGTTTGCCATATTAAACTTGCATCCCCTCTGCACGTGGCCGCGCTGACCGCCACGTCCCCTGAGTCGTAAAACACGTGTTCGGCGCTCCGGCTATCCGCACGTGGCCCGGCGTCGTCCCTCGCTTCTGGCATAGACGTTTATTGTTCTGCACTGCACGTGTTGGGACCCTTGGTGGTCCCTTGGTCGGCGCACGTGTTTCTTCCGCTGCCTCCGGATCTCGCGTCGCTATTATTCTGGCCCGCTCGCCAAAAGCTCTCATCATTTATTGCGGTAGCTGGCTCGGGGGAGACGCCGCTGCTGGTGTGAGCTTGCGTCCCCTCTGCACGTGTTCATTCCACGTCGGGATCCTGGCGTCATTCTTCGAGCACGCTCGCCCAACCCTTAATATTTATTGCGGTAGCCCGCCTGTGAGTTTCGCCAGAGTGTGCCTTCTGACGAACCAATATCTTTCGGGACGCGGGATGCGTCAGCATTTATAATATTAGTATAGATAATGTCATGAACCAGTACAGTTATTTCAATCACTGTTTGAATATGCAATGTATGTTACAAAAGTTATCTTTATTTTTGCAATTGCATAAAAAACAGGTGGATGATAAACCCTTGTTATTATACTGTTTTTTTTTTTTTTTTGGTTCCACAATGCTGTCGGAACGAGTATGATTTAGAAATTTAGGATATTACAGAAACTATTATATTGGGCAGAGAATGTTAAAAAAAACAGAATCTGCAGTATATGATACAGGACAACAAATTGAACATTTTACAAGTGAGAACCTATGTTAAGAAATGTGTCAAATTATTACAGTACTCCAGACATAGGAATTGCAGTTAGCTACAAATTTAATCAGTAAGAGAACTCCGCCAAGACATTGTGGACTACGAAAGGGGTTCAAATTGTCGACTTCCAACTTCATTGCAAAGCATAAATCAGTAGTTCAGAGATTGGCGCACAGGATCTAAGGTGCCTGGTTGCGTGCTAAGTATTTCAGCTACGGCATGGATTTATGCAATAAGATTATCCTCAGGTATTACTGGAGTCTCATACATGCTCCCCTATGCCATTCAATACATCTATGTGGATATGCGGCATCCAGGTGGTCCTGCACATATTTGTCAAAGTATGCTGGAGCTCCATTGTGTTGCAGCCAATCTCTGCAGTGAGTAGCATTGAACAGTTTGTATACACTTATTGCCATAAAATTTTATTGTAGGAGACTTTTTGTTAGCAAATTTTATATGAGATATATATTTTAATATGAGATTTTATTTTGATGTGTCTCCTCACAAATATCTGGTTGGAAATCCATTCTTAGAAATTGCACATATTCATTAGCCCAGTAATGTGGATTTTTCAGATTCTAGAAATAAAGGTAATTTTGACACAAACAATATAGCTTATAAAACATTTAAGTTGCTTCAGGAAAGAACTGGATAAAAATCATAATTGTATTCATGTGATAGTAGATACAATATAATACAGTGGAACCCTCTTATAAGGTTCTTCAGGGGTCCACAAGAAAGTGACACTATAAGCAGGAAAACACTATAAGAGGGAAACCCAAAAATTCAAGAATCTGGACACCAAAAGATATGAAATTATGCACCGTAATAAACACACAACTTTACATAATGAACAAAACAAATATTTCTTTTAAATATATTATCTTTTAAGAAATTTTATTTCCTGGTTGGGAAATTATAAAATTAGTATACGAGCAAAAGATTACTGTACATGCAAAACAAGCACAATTGTTCGTGGCAGTTTGTCTCCTGGTACCAAAGCACACAAAATTGTCTACAAGCAAAATACGTAACATAAAATCTTTCATGGAAGTTTGTCTCCTGGTTGCATCAATGATTCGGTTCAGAGTAGTCACTGGGATTTCCAAATTCCGAGGAATTGCTGTGCGTGTTCTACTGGGATTACTGTCCACGTGCTTGATTAAGATTAACTTTTCAGCTAATATAAAAGGTTTTTCTTTTCTTAGAGGCACTCATTTAATTTTTCACTAAAACTGTTTCAAGGATGAATTAATTTTCACTACATAAATATTAACTGGGCATGTGCAAAGGTCGTTTTTTAAATGTGAAGCGAAGTCGAAGCGAAGCTTGCATTATGCGAAGGAATTTCGAAGAACAATCGGAGCTGAAGGATTAAAAAATATATATAATAGGCTACAGTTTTCAAGTATATTCAACTCGTTTGTACTGTTACTGCCAAAAAAATGTATGCCTACTAGACACTGAGCATAGGAATAAAACATATCCTAATCTTGTACTGCTGAAAAACTGAAATATCAAAATCTGTAAGAAAGTAATCATTATACATTTGGATACCTACAAACTTTTTAAAAACTATCATACTCCATATATCCAGTCCCTTTTGGCACCACCACCGCACAGTGATGTCAATGGATGCCTATCAACATTTGACCTCTTCCCTTTCCTCCTTCAAGGACCCTTGTCAATGTCAGGCTAGATAGTAAACTTGCTAGATGGTGGTGACATTAGGGCCTCAGAGCAAGAGAGTTGAGTCACTTTCACTGCTTACAAGGTAAGTGTGAAGTTCTACCAAAAAGACTATATCAGCTGTGGTGTGGTACATGCGGCAGCCCAACTCCCCCCATCCCCCTGGCACGTGATCATTTATGACATGGTTACACATGTCAAAATTAGAAAGGCACAGAAACATTAATTTTTCGAAGCAGAAAATCCACACTGTATTTGTGTTATGTTATGGTCTGTCACGTCGTCACCCGCCTATTGCCTTCCACTGGTGTGTGTCAGGCATGACGTCTTGTTAGCCTAACAAAAGAGTGTACTAGAAGGGGGGGTGGGGAGAGAAAAAGAAGAGACAAAGAAAGCGGGCCGTGACATCTACATGAAACACATCACCACTGGCCACCACTGCCAGTATCATGGATGAGGAGGGGGAGGGGCGCCCACCACTGGGCGCCACATCGCCACATTCCACAGTCCCAGCCATGCCTACCTGCCCCAGGGGCTGTAAAAACATTCACTCCTCCTCTTTCCAGGCTCACTGACCCTCGTCAATGTCAAGCTGGTAGATTATCTCAGCAGGGTGGAGCTTGGGATAAAAACTACAAACTTTGTTTGAAAAGCTGTGTAAGTTGAGAATCTTTTCCATTGAGGTTTTCTTTTTCCAGTGTGCTTGCTTCACAATTTGCCTTATTCAGGGGAAAATGAAAACATTATTTCCGGGAATGTTTGTTATTCTTCTTATGGAGAAACATTCAGGGCTAGAAAAATTATGCATTATAGGCGGGAAAACCTTTTAAACGGGAACCTTATAAGCGGGTTCTACTGGTACATAATTACAATGTCTTTTGCCAGGAAAATTATCTACTCACCTGTGAAACAACTGTCGCATGTTTGGATATATGCGTTAATACAGTTGAATATAAAATAAATTGAATTATGTTATCATGAGGTGGGTATCTCCATAGTTGTTGCTATTTATGCTCCAAATCATGACACTTTGACATGGAGGAAGTTGGTATCCAATTTGGTCTCTCAAATGTTTTATGGAATCAGGTGAATGTTTTGGCAGCAGAATTGTCAGAACATCATATAAACACTCTTGGGAGATCAGAGTTATGTGCAGGTGAGCATTATCATGCTGTAAGCTGCCCCCATGGTAGTTAGTCAGGAAATGTAATACGTGGATCTGTAGGACGCTTTCATTATACTGTTGTGCATTCAGCGACCCTCGTGTTACTACCACTGGTGAATGAGGTAGTAGAGGATATGTGCCACTGTAAAGTGAAGTAGGGACTATGGCACTCACCTGTGATCCTCTGATATCTTGCATGGTGGTCATCCATTCTCAAAAAAAGTGTGATTATTCATTAAAGAAAATATGTGGCTAGTCTGTAGTGGCCCATGCTGCTCTCTGCTGACACCACTGTTAATGAAGGAAAGTACATTGACATGATAATAGCAGAACATTTAAAGGTTGTCAGGATCATATATACACCCCTAGGTGTTTGGAAATGCTTCTAGTAGTGGTATTGTGATCTAATGAAGCTTGTCACTGGTTGGTGGACAAGGAAGTTACTTGCTCTGTTTGTGCTGCCTGATGAACAAATGGCCCTCCTTCCTGTTAGTCTGTCAAGATCATCAGGAACATGTCTGCCATGTGTGGGTACCTTCATGTTTCAATTACTCTTCTCTTGACAAAAAGTGACTGTGGAGTCTGAACTGTCCAAATCGCCGCTGGCATTTTGGTACACCAACCAGCTTGTCTCTTACAGCCTTGTTATCTTGCCTTTTACAAAATTGTGGCAGTTGTTCACGTGGTTGTCCCGAGCATCTTCTTGATATGCATATCACTTTTTAATCAGGCCTAGCAAGCAAGTTTGTGTATACCACGTACATGCACTATTCTGAGACCTGTTCATGTCATATGAAAAGTGGCATCAGTGTTCTGAAACAGTGTATGTGCATTTTCCACTACATAAAACTTTAATAGTTTGCATGTCATACATCAGTGTGGATATTACCAACTTTCATGGTTACTGAATGATTTGTAAAAGGTGCACAAATATTTAATTACAATAAGAATATTACTTTTTTTTTATATAATTTCAA
Source organism: Clitarchus hookeri (assembly GCA_002778355.1). Taxonomy (NCBI): domain Eukaryota; kingdom Metazoa; phylum Arthropoda; class Insecta; order Phasmatodea; family Phasmatidae; genus Clitarchus; species Clitarchus hookeri. Next base: position 841,275 of record NQII01000222.1, on the reverse strand, counting down.
AGTTTTGTAAATAGGCCATTGTTCTCCTGTTGAAGGTAGATTATGTTGGTTTTCAATACCTTAAGGAATTCATTGTAGCCTTAAAGGACACTTATTTAAATTGTAGGAAAATTAATTTGAACAGTGAATGGTGTGGTTTTGAAATTTATGTTAGTTTAGCATAATTACGATTTTGACCATTTAAAATGACTGGGAGTTAAGTAATTAAGTTTGAAGACTTAAGTTTTAACAATGGCTAGCACAGCTGTAAAAATTTAATTTGTAGTGTGGACCCCTTCCTATCTTTTTTTTTTATCTCGAAGTTAGTACATTTTCAGTTTTTGCCCATTTAAAAAGTATGTATTTTAAATGAGAACCATGTGCAATTTTTTTTTCTATATTCTCCTTTTGGCACTTAACAAATCATGATTTATTGTTCGAAGCGATTTAGAATTTTCTTGCCTACTTACTTTGCCCTCCACCTAATACACATGTTTACCACACCAGGAAAGTTTAATCTGGCAGAAAAAAAACTATAACAAACACATAAGAAAGTAAATTAGACATTGTGTATTAATTTTTTATTGTTATTTATAATTTGCTAGTTGAATCATAACAGTCACCACTGTAATACAGTGACACCCATCACTTATGCAGTTTTAGATTGTAACACTATTGTTTTACCTTTTATAATCATTTTACATTTTTATAGCATAAAGTAGACAAACCACACATTAATTTTTCATAACAAAATCGAAACGGGTGGCGTCCCATACTGAATTGTGTTATGCAGCTTGTGATTCAGGATATTAGCAGTGAGTCGCATGTCTATAGTTTAGTAAAAGGCAGAAACAACAAAGTCCTCTAAATTAATTTTGTGTGCTGGCAGGGAACTGGCTTTGATAACAGGCAAGGATATTATTGTAGTGCATTAACTAAACTACCAGTTATTCGAAGAAAAATTATTTATCATGGTATATTTTATTTTTATTCATCTGCTTGACTCACAGATAGCAGGTTTCATAGGAGTAAGATTGTTTCTATTATCAAACAGTGTTTGATGTTCCCATGTTGCATGATGGGCTGGTACACTTAAATTCTATGCCCTGTTAAATTATTTACAACAATGTATGGATCAACCCAGCAGAAACTAAAAACCTTTAAAATACGAGTGCATCATTGAAACATCCAGAATTTATTTTTTGTTGGAGAAACTTGAGTATTATAATACATTATGATAAAATTTAGCTTACCTACATCTAATTTGTTGGTGAAAACTCATGACTTTCTTGTTAAAAGGTATCATAGCTAGGGTTCGAAGTATCGGCCTTAGGTATCAATACCAAGTTCTCTACTTGGTATCGAACCACAGGTATCAATACATAATAAAATATTGACTTTAAAGTAGTCTATACTACTCAGAATTGAGTACTTTTAGTACACAAAACTTTTGTCTCTTGACAGTTTATTGCGGACAAATAAAATTCTTTTCTCCAGTAAAAATATTAATTATTTTATTGTGTCACAAACATAAAACTTTGCAATAAATATTTATTACATTAAAACTTTTTCAAAACTGGGTTTTGTTTATTTCTTCAGGACATCCGACAACAGAGATCAAATCAAAAATTCAAAAGTACTTTTTTTATTTACTTCTTTCTTTATGCATAGCTTTATAATGAAAAGTTGACGCAACATTATTGTATTATTAAATTACGTAATTAATTTGTTCCTTGAAATTTTTCTTTTAATCCTTGGAAAGTCCTTGAAAATTCCTTGAGTTTACATCGCTACAACATCTGTAAGAACTCTGTTCCAACAACAGAGATTGAATAAAAAGTGACAAAAATGCTCCTTATTAGTTACTATTACTTGACACAATTAAGAAATTCACAACAATTTTAACAATAATTATTAATGATAAACAGTATAGGAAATTATAGGAAAGTTCTGTGTGATGAAACTGCATTTTTCCCAAAGTGGCAGTACATAAAATTACAAAAGACAGTCTGTACAATATATACATCTTTATGTTCAAGATATAAAACAATGAACTTCATCTAAGCACATATATTCCATTAAATAAATTAAGAGACTGCAACATGTAACTGGTTACAATTGTGTTGATCAACTTTTAACATTCATTATACACTTTAAACCAAATTCCTAACATCAAACTTAACCATAACTGGTGTTACAGGAATTACAGATGTAATGGCACAACTGCACATGTAATTCTCGTATAGGGACATTAAAATTGGGAATTAAACCACTCGTCTTCACGTCGACCTGCTAAAAATAGTAACTCTTTCAATATTTTGGGTTTTAGTATATTCCTTTCTTGGGTGATCGTAGCGCCCGCTTTTGAGAAGAGCCTTTCTGCCGGTACCGATGTGACAACAAAAACTGCATGACGTCGGAATTGTCAATAAAGTTAATAGGATTTGACTTAAACGGTGTGACAGAATTTTTGAGGTAAAGAGGCAATTAATCATTATGTCCTCTATTCTCCCTGCATTTGTGTGCTAATTCCTTGTGGGGTTGCCAAAAATCAATTCACTTGAGCTTTCACTTTCAGATTCTGAAGAGGGGAACTCTCATGTAGCGAAGATAATGTGCCTCCATGGTACATGTATACTGTATTGTTAAGTTTTTAATTTTTTAATAACTAAGAAATACCAAATTAATAAAATATTTGACATTTTGTACGTTTTTGACCAAGAGCAAATGTCGAATTTAACCCTTTGCCTACCTCAGTTTTTATTGCTGATTAATAACAAACATTTTGGTGGATTTAGCTATATATAAAAAAGTTACATTGGCACACTGGCCGCAAGCACAAATCTCTGGTAAATATGTACTCAATGGTTTCAACAATGTGCTGCACAGATACTCATCAATGTAAAAAAGATAACTGTCACGTTCACATCTTGCATGAGTACTCAAAGTATCGGTAGTTTGCACCGAGTAAGTACTCAAGTATCGGGTATTGAGATTCAAAGTATCGATACTTACTCGGTATTAAAAGTATCCTTCGAACCCCAATCATAGCACTGACATACAGCTCCCCAATTCCACATGTTTGTCCAATCTTGTGATATTCAGGGTTATTGCTTCACTCCTTTCCTCTTACTTTTAAATTGCCAATAATTTGCAGTGCTGCAGCAACCATCCCATTCTCCAAAAACATTTTACTTTGAAGCATAAGGTTTTTAATGTGTGAGAACAGTGTACTTCAACTTCTACATCTTTTCTGCTTAGGCAATAAAATTGGTTCTATTTTTCTTAAAACATAAGTATATGAAACACTAATTTATGAGAGTTAAAGTATATATAATTGTTGGTCTATTTAGATGTCCAAATTAACTAGCTGAATATAAAACTGCTAGCAAAGGGAATTGTGAATAGGCAGTGGTATTTTTTATTTTCCAAGCTACATTTACAAACCCGCTTGGATTCCTGAGAGACTTAATTGTGGCATAAAGTAGTGAGCTGGCAACACTCCAAAACTAGCAGCCACAGCTATTACATGTCCCATTTTTGCATCTCAGCTTTGTATCAGCAGTTAGTGAGTAGTTAGCATATTTCTCACTGAAGATCTGTAAAACATAAGGGCACAATTTTAACGTTACTCAGAAGCTGAAAATAATACATGAATGTTTGTTTTTAAAAATATACTAGTATATTGCAAAAAAATCAATGGCATGAGTCAATTACTAAGTATGAAAGAAAATTTTATTGAAAACCACTAACTCAGTAATATCACAAAATACTACTCACAAAAAATTAAATGGCCTGTGATACATACAAAATACGGTATGAGTATAAAAGAATACTTTAACTTTGAAGGTCTATAATATCAAAACCAAACTACGTACAACTTGGTTGACCAAACAAATTAACCGTGGTACTTGTAATATTCCGTTCTCTAGTTATTGCCGTATTTTTTTATATTGCAGCCTCGCGGCTGGGCGCCATATTGTAATATTCCGCCTTGTTAGTTAAAACATATTTAATATTACTGCCGACTAACAAGTGGGCGCCATGTTGTAAACGTTTGGCACTTGTTACACTCGTTATTTATAATAATGCCACGGCTTGCTCAGAGGTAGAAACACGAGACTCAGTTAATTGAACGCTAGTTACTTAAGAAAGAAATAAAGTTCCAGAGTATTTTGTATTTTGTTCTATACTTTATTTATCATTTCCATGACCCAGTTACCATACGAATGTCCAGTTTGCAGAGTACGAACCTTTACCATTAAATATACTATTGCAGAAAACAGTGCCACAGTCGTTTACTTAATGATGTTCTTAAAAAACTGACCCGAAGAAACTTAAAATGCGGCTATCTCCCACACCGGCTGAGAAATGATATATTAAAGTCTAGTTGCAGATGTGGGGGTTCTAGTCCTGCCTGAACGCGGCCTAGGCTAGCATTGCATGATACTTCTCGACTGCGCTGACCTGCCCTCACGGGCGACGTGAAGTAACTCTCCCTGACGACTGCCTTGAATAAGACTGCCCTAGGGCGACAGACAGACACCTCTTTTTGTGCTGCCTATCACCCCCCTCTCCTGAGATAAGCGCCTGGCATCTGCCAGCAGCGTCATCACAAACTGCGCTGTGTCCCGCGCTCAACACGTTATCGACTGCTGCGCCGTCAACAGAAACTAACCTCTAGTACAACAAAAACTTGTTGACGTTGCCTGAAAATGCGCTGGAGGAACTAAAACTGTCGACGCATTCAACATCCAGATAAACTAACCTCTCGTTTCGTATAAAATTTGTTGGCGCATTAAAACTGCGCCGAAGGAACTAAAACTTGTCGACGTTGCCTGATCCACAGAAACGAACTAATCTAATTAATGCTGACGCTTTACAAAACACTGAAAACAACTGACGTTCAAAATGAAACGGTAACCGGACTACTGATAAAACGTAAACAGCAGACATCCGCCCATTAACCTACAAACGCTCACGTCTGCCTGATAAACAAACACGGGAAACGTGCCACCACGGCTTTAAACTTGAACCCGATAAAAATTACGGAGCTTTCCAAAGCTTCAAACACACGAAAGAATTTTACACCTGTGTCCCGAAAAATTATGAATGTTGCGTCATTACAAACTGTGAAGTTTGTTTACCATATCTTCATTAATGTTCAATGTGACCACCACGAGCGGCCCGAACGACATCTACGCGATAATCAAATTCGTTCCACTCTCTTGTCAGCATGTCTGGTGTTACGGTTTGGATGGTGTCCGTAATTCTCGTTTTGAGGTCGTCAACGTTAGCCGACAATAGTGGACAAAACATTTGATCCTTTATGTACCCCCATAGAAAATATTCGTATGGGGTAAGATCCGGGATTCTTGGGGGCCAGTGATGAAGAGCCTGGTCAACAGCTGCTCCTCGACCAATCTAATGTTGCGGCAACGTCTCGTTCAGGTATCCGCGAACAGCTAGGTGACAATGGGGTGGCGCACCATCCTGCTGGAAAATGAAGTCCCTCACCGCCTCTTCTAACTGAGGATACAACCACTATGTAAGCATATCCAAATAAGGGATTCCAGTAACAGTGGGCTCGTGAAAAAATTAAGGGCCGAAAACAGTGTCTTTGGATACAGCGCAAAACACATTCACTTTGGGGGAAGCGTGCTCGTGTTCGGTGGTTTCATGTGGAGGCTCCTGACCCTATGTCTGTACGTTGTGCTGGTTCACCTTATCATTTGTATGGAACGTCGCTTCATCGCTAAAAAACAGCTTAGACATGAAGGTATCATCTACCTTGTTCTGGGTAAGAACAAACGCGCAGTAATCACGTCTCAGTTCTTTATCCCTTTCAGTAAGAGCCTGTACAAGCTGTAACCTGTATGGTTTGTACAGCAATCGCTTTCGCAACGCTGTCTATACCATTGATTGACAGATTTGCATTTCCCGGCCAGCTTGTCGAGTGGATTTTCTCGGACAGCGAACGAACGCTTGTTGAATCCGTTGCACATTCTCTTCCAACACGCGGCCGCCTGGAACTTTTGCCTTTGCAAAAGCACCCTGCGTCATGGAATTGGCGAAACCAACGTACAATATTCCACGTATCTGCAGGACGACGTCCGTATTTGCGAAGTAATTCAAGTTGAACAGTCGTAACCAATTCACTTTTACCAAACTGAATAACACATAACGCCTTCTGTTGTTCCTTCGCCATCGTGATGCAGACTAACACATGACACACGCTCATAGTGCAACGACAGACGCTCCCAGTGTCATCTCTCAGCACATAAAGGAAACATCAGACCGTTCCCTTCACATTGACGTGTCGAATGCGAGTTCGCTTCCCCCTTAACACCTCAAACCGAGAGTTTCGAACGCCATCCAAACCGTAACACTGGACATGCTGACAAGAGCCTGGAACGAGTTTGATTATTGCGTAGATGTTTTTCGGGCCGCTCATGGTGGTCACATTGAACATTTATGAGTGTATGGTAAACAAACTTCACGGTTCCACGGTTCATTTGATTGGTCAATCAAGGTTGTATGTTGTTTGGTTTTGATATTATAGACCTTGAAAGGGGGGTATTCTTTTATACTCATTCTGTATAATGCTTCACGTAGCAGAGTGTCACAAATTAACACAAACTAATGGGTACTTGTTGAAAGTATTAAATACAAATTATCACAATGATGAACATTTTTGTTGATGGAAGATACGAGTATAAACATACACAAATAAATTATGCACATTTTTCTGGACCAGCAAACTGCCAGTAAGTAAAAGGCATATTCCCATTGGTAAGGAGGTTGGAAGTGCTAGAGTGAGGGAGAGTAATGATAAAAGGGAGTGGCTGATTTATGACTGTGTTAAACTGTGGTTCAAGAAACCAGCAATTTATGAGAGGTCTGTACAGTATTAATTCATATAATGAAGATTGATATGTGATTACTAATTTTGATAATGAAAAGTGATACACATGAGGAAATTAATTTGAAACCTTAGTTTATAGTAAATACATGACCCATGCGCACATTATTTTGTGACACATAATAGTGCTTATTTTTATTTTATAGCCATAAATATATGATACAAAGTAGGAAAAATGTTTTTTTCTCTTTCACTTTTCTGGTTAAATTTTTTCTTGTATTTCATAAAACATGTCCTTAATAAAAATCCTTTGATGTCAAGAGGACTGGAGGAGACCTGCTGTTACACAGAATGGGGAAGTTGAAAAAAGGGAAGAAGTGACAATTCCATTACCATTCAAAAATTGGTTTTGACAATATTTTCTGGATGAAAGGGTGGCTATATGTGTGCAACAGTGCTTATAGTTGTTGGTTATCAGTCAATTTGGTGACTAGTGGTACTGCAGATAATGGGAAGTTAATCATACTAAACAGATTTGAGAAATGCAGAAAAACAAAGCCAAGATAAGTGACATCAATGTGGAAGTGGACTTGGTGGCATGCACAGTTTTTTATTGTTGGTTTATTGTGTCTATATTGCAAAGTAGGTTGTTCACACACACAAAATCAGATGATAACTGTAATTATTACTAGGTAGGAGGAAAATTTATGTCAGCAATAGTTGACATTGTAGAGAACAGCAAACCACAATGTAGCAAAATGTACTGTACCGGTTGTATCCGACCAAATATTTTAAATGTTGAGAGGATATTCCTTTATGCAAAATGAGATAGTAAACATAATACAACCTATGGCATAAAGTGATTATTGAGAGAGGTGCCTTGAAATCACAAGGTTCAAAGAGGAATTTATTAACACATTCCACAAAATATGTGAACTCAGAGAACAAATTCCAGTATAATGTTTTGTTGAACCAAAGTGTTAGAATACTTATTCAATTTGTAATATCATCCCGTGGTCATTAGTAACATAAAGGTTTCCCTAATGTTATTGTTCGCAGTTGCATAACCTTTAACATAAATTGATATATGTTGACAAATTATTAATGACCATGTTGAAATGAACAAAACAGATTGCTTTGCTATAACTCTCTCAGATCAACAGTCCTAGCCAAGGGTGTGATTTAATGCGTGGCAGCTATGCAAACTGTGCTTTATAAGCTGACAGGTTTAGCAACTACGTATGTGCAGTACAAAAGTAACTAATCCTGTGCACAACCATTGGGTTGTCATCTAAACTCTTTATGCTGATGCAATTGCTTATGAAGCAAGTGAGAATTGCCAAATGACAGTAATTACCATTCACTGTGCACATTACAGATACCTTAGTTATCCAAAAAAGTATTTATTCAGTTAACAGAACTGTTACAGTAATTGTTCAAAGTGACAATTTTGTGTGTCAATACACAACTGGCAATGCCTCAGCAAGGATTGTCGGGTTCTTTCAGACATTCCTAACATGTTTCGTATAACGTCACAGGTGTCCATAATCCACAGTTAAAGGTCTTCTTGTCATTCCACAGGAGTATGGTGCACCAAACATTTTTAATGGCCCCATAGGAAAAGGTCAAGTGGACTTAGGTCAGGTGAGTGCACAGGCTTCAGTGGCCAATCCAACTGTTGTCAAATGTTGTGTGCAGATATGCCCTTACAGCAGCATTACTATGTGCTGGAGGACTATCGCACATAAGGGAAAACACACATCTAGCCGGACAAAAATGATTAAATTTTGAAGAACGGTTCTGCTGAACGTTGTTTAATATTGCACACCGGTCCCATGTATATATGGGATGTTCAGAAATTAAATGCCCAAACTACGAGAGGTGATTCCTTATGAAAAATAAAGTTTAAAATATATAGNTTGCACACCGGTCCCATGTATATATGGGATGTTCAGAAATTAAATGCCCAAACTACGAGAGGTGATTCCTTATGAAAAATAAAGTTTAAAATATATAGGAGACTGTATATCTAAATGGAATATAAAAGGAGATATGGAATATTAAGCCTACGAAAATGGAGTTTTGAAAACATATTTTTGCAGAATGCCTTGTACAACACCTACAAAGTCCGCAGCAAAAAGGTGGTATGCTTCCCATGTTTCAAGGACACATGCGTAATGCTTGCTGCCCTGTGTCTGTGTGCACTTTTTGGCTCCATAGTGCGCCAAATGGGCGTATCCCATTCAACCGTGTGGGATGTATTGTGGGTAAATTGCCACCATCCCTACCGCTGGTAGAAAGTACAAGGCATTCAGCGAAAATACGTTTTGAATAGCCAATTTTCACAGGCTCATATCTCCTTTAATATTCTGTTTAGGTATATGGTGTACTAAATATTTTCTACTTCATTTTCGCCTCCCGCAGTTTGGGCATTTAATTTCCGAACATCCTGTGTATCTTTGAAAATGTCTTGTTCCATTATATGAAATGTTTTTGTCTAAAGAAATAATCATGCTTTTTTTTATAAAGCTTGCTTCTTCTGATAATTGCCCTAGAGGCAATGGTAAGTCACACATTTTGTTTGTACCAGCCATGAATGTGTCTATTAAGTTTTGGTGTATCCAAATAGTACTCTTCAAACATTTCTATCTTTATGTAGTGGCAACGAAACAGTGTACACAGTACATGAGAAAACCATTTTACTATCATACTGTCCAATTCAGTTATGTCAGCGACTTTATCCAGGTTGTGAAAGAATGTTCTCGTGGTATTTCCAGCCTGTCGTTACTCAAGTTACGCAGAAGAGTTGCTCTTTGTGAGGCCGCATAATAATAATAACACTGGACTGAACTGCTGAAAGGAGGAATAAAGACCATTTTTTTTTTACATGGCTGTGAACCAATAGATTAATTACAAGTTCATATCCAGATAAATTTTTTTCTGTATGTAAATGTTATTAGGACAACAGGGGGAGGTGATAACTGTGTGTGGTATTACAAATAGAATATTATACACTTATTTGTTTTTTTAAAGCTCTTCTGTGACAATTCAATACTATGAAACCAATATTCCTAACTTGGATAGCCACAAAGGTGCTGCTAAACTTCTTTCATAGATATAAATTGGAAGCTAAAAAATTTCCTAAACGCTGCAAGAGGGAGAAGGGGAATTAGGATTATTTTACTCCATCTGATAGANATTGGAAGCTAAAAAATTTCCTAAACGCTGCAAGAGGGAGAAGGGGAATTAGGATTATTTTACTCCATCTGATAGAAGCCCGAGTAAATAGATATTTACAATCCAGAAAAGTCTCAAAATGGTAGACATGAGCACACATTACCATCAAAATTAGCATAAAAACGAGGCAGCCAATAGGCCCAAAAACTGTGTCCAATGAGATGTTTTGTTTGCAGTTTGTTAGAAAATAAGACATTAATTCACGGAATAATTAAAAAATATATTTGTGTTCAGTTTAAAATTATCCTTCAGAACTGCAGATTTGAACACACATTACTGTCAAAACACAAATATTATCTCTATTGTAAAACATAAGTAGCACAGCCACGGATCATTCCATCACAACAGTTATGTCAATGAAGACATGTGAACCTATGTTATGAATCCAATATTCACATTTTTCTCACCTTTCAACTTTTGTTTTATTTCATGGCAGACACTGAAAGATTACGTTAACTAAATTAAATCCAGTATAGGAAATTATAGCTGGTGTTATGTTTAGTTTGTTTAATGGGGAAAAAAAGTAAGGAAGACTTTAATTTGTCTTTCGTGAAACGACATTGCTTTACAGTTTTTTTCTTATGAGGCAATTATCACTCCAAATTGCTTATTGTTTTGATGGGTAGTGAAAAATTTTGCACATATGGAAATAACGTTAAAATTATAAAAACTTGGAAATCTTAACTTTGCCAAAAGAATAAATTGTGGTGATATATTACTGTTTGTATAGATGCGAGTAAACTCTGCAAAACGTTTTTACCGCTGTTAACCTCATACTTGTATTTTCTATAAAATAAAATTTTATTCTTACACTATAAAACGGAGTTGAATGGGTATTTTATTTTTTTAGGCCACGTACATTTTAAACTTTCTAAACCCATAACTGTTTTTGGAATGCATTATTTATAAAACATGCAGACTTACTGTTTGTAATCCTAATATTTTTTGAACACATGTTGAATGNTTTTGGAATGCATTATTTATAAAACATGCAGACTTACTGTTTGTAATCCTAATATTTTTTGAACACATGTTGAATGAAAATCCGTGGATGATTATTTTTCTAAAAATCGTGTTCGTCTGCCACTGATATGAAATAATTTATTTGCAGAATCATTCATATTTCCCAAAACCAACCAACTTAAATTTAGGAATGTAAATTTTTGCTGTTCTTCAATGATGGATCAGACTATTTCATGAAGCATGTGCCGATATTATGTGTCACTGAAGAGATACTGAAAATGCACCTACAATCAACTATACTTAATGTAAGCAAATACAAAAATAATTAGTAATTTGTGGTAAAATATTCATACAACATTAGTAACAAACACATTTACAAGAGAGAGAGTTTGTGCTCTGCTCTTGTTGCTATGAGCCTATGTGCAGTTTCCATGGTTGCTGTTCATCTGGAAAACAGGAAAATGTCAGGGATTTTGAAAACAGCAGGAAAATATCAGAGAATTTTGAGCACAGCAACTAACTGTCAGGGAATTCTATGATGTTTCTTATATTTGGCAATTCTATCACCAACTGTGCATCACTACTGGAACCGAACCATATCAAATTGTTTTCATGATTGTCTGCATTTTTTTGGCCATTTGTGTAGGGAGTAATTTAGTAAGATCAGAGAAATATTTTGATTTAAAAGTGTGTTATAATGCCAGAAAGTCTATCCTAACAGAAAAATTTGTTAAGCAAAAGGTGAGGGGAAAAAATTTATTTTTTTATGGAAATCAAGGGAAATGTCAGGGAATTTCTAAGTAAAAAAAAAGTGGCAACCTTCAGCTTCTCTCTGTGTGTGCTCAGTTAGGCATTGCATGGTAAGGCAACTGGCGAGGCAGAACACAGTATTGATCGTGTAGGGTGCATGCATAGCTCTCTTTGTTGCTGGATGGAGGACTAGCCAGCCGCCTTCCTCTCATCACCTTGGCAAGGCCAGGACAGTNCCTTCCTCTCATCACCTTGGCAAGGCCAGGACAGTGCTTGTTAAGAGCAACAATGAAGGATGCCCTGCTATTACAATTGCATTAGCACATCGACCTTCCACCACCCTTATGTTGAGTGTGTATAAAGCTCACAAATGACCAGGCAATGGATCTGTGGCAATAAGTCAACATTTAAATAATAAATGAACTGATTTTTCAGTAAGAGGCCAGTTGAAAATGTAGCTCATTCTCGCTAAAAGCTTGCTCGGAACGCTGTGTTTATGCTTTATTTTGTGACAGTGGGAGGGCCTATATATTTTTGTCAGGTATAATTTCTTTCGGAAGACTTCAAAATGTTAAAATAAATTAATATTTCATATAAAACATGTTATTTTCACTCTAGAAACAATTGAACCTGGATGCCATTTTTTACTTGTTTGGGTTCAAAGTCAATCAAAATAAGACAAATTTGATTTTGTGAGTCAATTCACTGGAACCATTTGACTGTATTTAACAAATATGCTGTGTAAATTTTCCATTAAAACTGTGCTAAAATGGCTTAATGAAAATTTTAAGGTGATTTTTGTGTATAGGGGGTGGGGGTGGGTCAGAACCGGTCCAAAATCAATCAACTCCTCTTCCAAGTATTGGTCATTTTTCTGGGAACCATGAATGGTTGTAATCTTGTGTTTTGACTCTAGTATGTGTTAAGCTTTGTATCAGATGTCCGAGAGATGTTAGTTGGGCAAAGTTCGCCTATAAGTTCCTCGACACTGGCAAATTCCAGCTTTATATTCTCTTCAGTTTCTTTCTTCACTCTGAAGCTGAAAGCCCGACAATATTTTGTACTGGACGTACTTGGATTGTGCAATAAGATAATTCTTGCACCTCCACTGATACATAACATTTCCAAAGGAGCTACTGTACACAGTATAATATTGTAATCCCCATTTTTGTCATCGTTGCAGAAATATTGCTTGTAGGCAATATGATAAATGGGGTACAATAATGTACCCCATTTATAATGCATGTCGAGTGTGTGTGTATTTTCGGATAGGTAGTGCTCCAGAATGTGGGACTGTACTTCATATAAAGTGTACACCTTGTGATCAAGCAAATTTTGTAATGGACAGTAGGCTTCATTTTCATCAACAACTATATTTTCTGGATAGCATTTTGCTTTGCCTTCAAAATAACATTGAATGGCGGGTTTGTTTGCACCTCTGATCTTGGCACCACCCTGAATGTTTAAATTATCTTCCTTCCCAGAACTAAATCAACAATTACCACAATTACTTATTCTGGAGTGTAAGATATGATTTTGTTGGGAGTGACTTGTATTGTCTTCTCTTTAAAGTCTGAGGAGGTGGTTGTGNTTCTGGAGTGTAAGATATGATTTTGTTGGGAGTGACTTGTATTGTCTTCTCTTTAAAGTCTGAGGAGGTGGTTGTGTTGCAAGCTTGATGACATCAGCAGCTGTCTGTTTACCGTTCTTGATTAGGCTCTTCTGTGTGGCAAAGGCTAGATTTTATGTTCTATTCTAGACACAAGAGTGCTTACGTGACAAGATTTAGTTTTTTTGCCNTGTGTGGCAAAGGCTAGATTTTATGTTCTATTCTAGACACAAGAGTGCTTACGTGACAAGATTTAGTTTTTTTGCCTTCTTCTGAGAACAATTTTTTTGGTCGGCATTGCTTGTTTGTCTCACTTCGGACTGAAAATTGAGTAGTCTGCACCAGGGGTGGCAGTGATAATGCAAGGTCAAGCCAGTGAGAGTTAGTTCTTTTTGACAAACTTGTAAATTTTTCTCCTGTTTTTCCATTTCATAATTACTTTTGACACAAAGCTTTCCAGTGTCACTTTAAGGTATTTCTTGTGTCTTCAACCAGCTCACGTACACAATATTTGTCCATGAGGTACTCACAAAGTAATTCAGTACACTTTGAATCACACGTATTATAGAGCCTACCATCTTTTAACTCTGTGAACAGTTTTTGTTTTTAATGTCACAGAAAGACCTTCAGAATGGCTGCCTGTGATCCAATATGGCTTATTTCAGAAAGTGATTCATAGTTATAGCTAGTTATTTGCTGAAACATTTATGAGTAATAAGGCTAGTGTATTTACAAAGAAAAAGAGCGGTACTGGGTGGTACTTATTTTGTGGGCTTCAATATAGCTTTACACAAAGGTTTACACATTATTTTACATAACAGTAACTGGTTTTAATAGGAAGGTTTTTAAAACTGCCTTTAAATGAACGTCGTTACCTGTGGCTAGATATTTCTTTTGTATTGTCCATCTNATAGGAAGGTTTTTAAAACTGCCTTTAAATGAACGTCGTTACCTGTGGCTAGATATTTCTTTTGTATTGTCCATCTCATATACTTTGGCAAGATTATGACCGTCAGTGAGTGGCAAATTGATGTGTACGAAACAAGCAAAGTGCCATTTACAAAATCCTGTATCAGCTGATGCACGAACGAGCAAAAGTTAATATTATGTTGGCTATTCTGAGTGCACTGCCAAAGCACATCAGACAAGCAGAAAATATGCGATAAGGAAGAGTTTCTAGATTNCGTTGGCTATTCTGAGTGCACTGCCAAAGCACATCAGACAAGCAGAAAATATGCGATAAGGAAGAGTTTCTAGATTAATTAATACATTTTATTTTACATGGTCACAAAACAACGATTGTTAATGTTACAAACTAAACTTTGTGATAAAGTAGTAATGTATAGGTGTTCAAAATGAAATGCACAATAAAACAATCCGTATTCAAATGAAACAAAACTTCAAAACCTCGAGGTTCTTTTCACGTCGTCATATCCCCTCTCCATCCATGCTTTCCATACGTGCTTGATATTGATTCCAAAAGCACACAGAAATATGGCATACTATTGTTGAATGATTTTTTCTAATAATTTGACAAAAAATATTTTTAATTTGTGTTGTTTCGAGCCAGTAATAGATGAAAAGTCAACTTTTAAAAAGACTGGATCAGGAGGCAGGCCAACGTGTTGCTATCTGTTGAGTAATACTCTCTGCTCACAACTCGCCCTGTCATGCGCGCCATCTGTCTGCTCTTTCCTGAAGCATTACCAGCCACATAAAACTAGCTTTCGTGTGTAAAATAACAAATTTACGAGCAGATACCAATAATATTATTTTTCCGCGAGTTCCGCATAATTTTTAAAGTAACATGTATTTAGTGTACAGTGATTTTGATTGCTAGTAATTTCTATTGGGCTGGAAATTGTTCGTCTACGTCCATTACACGCCATGTTTTTCTGCAAACCTATTTCATTGTTTCCGTGTTGTTACTATGTTGTATTAATAAAACTAAGAAAGTGGGACGCGCGTGAATAGTTTTTAAGCAATTCTTACATTATTCCAACCCACATATTTCCAAATCGAACTGTTTGGTATCAGTAATAGCAGAATTACTGCTTTGCAATAGTCGTTGGTGAGTTGTTGGCGAATAAAAGTGCGTTGTCAATCAAGTTTCCCGAATTACTTTTAGTTCCAGTTATATTAACTATGACGTCCAAAGTGTGATAAGAACTATAACTACTGTCTCGCAAATTTTAACCCAAATTCGCTGTCTTGGACAAATTAAAAATGAGTTAGCAAATATTTAATTTTTGCAAGGTTTTATATTTTTACTTTTATAACCTACAATTTTTTTTAGATAGGTATCAATCTAAAATACCTTAAAATTGGTTTAGCATTACAGTACAATGGCAAGTGGATTAGCTGACAGCGTGTTGATAAAATATACAACCTACACCTGACGCACCAGCTGATGGCAAAAGGATACACAAATGAAAAGTAAACATTGGCCCTACTTTCGTCAAACTGTCAAACTCTTTCCAAGTTACGTGAGACAGAGAATACATATTGCCAAATATAACGTTAAAAACGCCACATTTACATCCATACTTGTTGCCTACTTTTGCAAGACTGACATATCACATTTCATTCAGCATCACCAGCTGACATAGGTGCCGTTTCGGTGCATTTCACTGCTTGCTAAGGACACTTGTCTTATTAGTGAACATTTATTTTTCAATACAGTTCTGGTTAGTTGGAAACACTTTTTTCTTTTTTATCCAGATAAATGTGTTTTTTTTTTCCTTGTGTGCATTGTGCGGAAACCACGTAGTGTGCAACACCAAGTGGTACATCTTCCAACAATACAGGCAGTGTCTCAGGCATACATTCATGGTACAGCACACCAGTTAAACAATTACAAAGCACAAATGTCCCTATTAGGTGGTCGTCAATGATGCCATACCACACATTGATTGAGAATCTCACCTGATGTGCTTGCAGATTTTCTTCAGCCCAGATGTTTGCTGAATTGCTGTTAAATATTCTATCTTGCTTGAATGTTTCCTTGTTAGTGAAGAGCACCAAAAGTGGGAAGTGAGGTATAATGGCAAACTGTTTTAGAAATCATACACAAAACTGAAGTAATCTTGGGCAATAATTTGGGGATAAAGTGTACGCATTGCGGGTGATATGGCAACAGCAACTGCTCATGAAGAAGGCACCATACTGTCATACGACTTAGTCCATCATCATTTGAGATTGCACATGCACTGGTAGAAGGTACATCACTCACAGTTCCGAGAACGTCTTCTTAAAGTGCGGGTATCTTGACGCTCTGCATACAGTTTTCTGTCTTTTTTACTAGCAGTGAACTGCTCTCATAAAGCCTCTGGTAAAGTCATTGAAACATAGTGTGCTCGTGATGACGGCATTGTAGAAACCTCTCTGCATACAACTGTGCTGCTGCTCCAGCATTGCAGTTAAAAGCACTTTATGCTAATTGCATAATGGCGAGCTANCCTCTGCATACAACTGTGCTGCTGCTCCAGCATTGCAGTTAAAAGCACTTTATGCTAATTGCATAATGGCGAGCTATTATAACCAGTATGGTTCCATTACTGAACCTGTGTATCAACATCAGAACACACCGTTCCACTGGTACAACACAGATTTCTCAACAGCAGGTTTACAACAGTCCTGCTGGGCGTATTGTGTGTTCAACATTATCTGTCTTCATATATATCAGCCCACACACATTTCCCAGGCTCACGTTCAGCACGAACCACAGTTTGCATAGCTGCCAGGCGTTGTACCCAACACATCCATAAACTTTGTTTTTTGGTGAGAAATGTTGGCCTGATATAGTTGCATCAAGGCAATCATTTTTTGTTCAACATGATTATTAATAAACTGTCAAAATATATACATTTAAGCCAACTGTTACGCAATTGTGAACAATAACATGACACATTTTAAGTTGTTAATAAGATAATATTACAAATAAAATAAACATTTTTTTAATGTGTTAACAAATTCCATGTTTGAACCTTGTGCTTTCAAAGTGCATACCTCTTTCAATAATTGCTTTAGGCAATAGGTCATATTAGGTTTTTTGTTTCATTTTGCATAAGGAATTGCCTCCCAAAGGTTGTAACATTTGGTCGGATATAACCGGTATGTCAGTAATTTACACTCATAATTTCTGGTATGACATGTTTAACTTTTCAAAGTAAGGAAATGTTCATTTTTTTCAAAGAATTTTGATTATTCTTTTTTGTTTTGTTGTTACCTTTTTAAATAATAAACTAATTATTTTCACCAAAAACTATGTTGTGAATCCAGAAATATGTACAGAACAAATTTAACTATGGACTAAAGGTAGAAGGATATTGCTTTTCCTTGATGCTCAAATACTAACCCGAAAAGGTATTGACAATACTCAGTATTTGATACTTCTGGCCATAATAATATAATAAATGTCACAGGTACAGTCAAGTCACTTGAAAATTGGTTGTTACAGTAGCACCCCAAATGAAAGACCTGATTTAGAGTTCAGACAGCAAAGCTTTATAGTAATTAACCTTTAGAGAAAACAATTTTAGAGCCAATAAAAATTTTAGAACTGAAATTGTTATTCAAATTTAGATAGTAACTACCTTTAAAATATAAAATATCTGTTAAATTGTGCATGCCTACTGTTCTTGAGCTCAGTCTTTTGAAACATGTCTCCTTGCCCTTGTTCTTTTGAATTCTACATCATATGAAAACATAACTCTCAATAATTAATTTAAAGAGCACTGATATTGCTCAACAGCATGTGGTACATACCAATACTCTCTCACAAGATACCACTTGTTTTTGTGGTAGAGTTGATTGCAGGTATTGTCAAAATTGTAGTTTTTTACTAGTAATTACAATTATTTTGCAAGGAAGCAATTAAAAGTTTTTATGCTCCTTGCTAATATGAGATTTATATAAATAAATAATTATATATATAAAATTTCATTTTTAAGGTGAACTGAAAAAAAATTTNTGCTAATATGAGATTTATATAAATAAATAATTATATATATAAAATTTCATTTTTAAGGTGAACTGAAAAAAAATTTAAGATTTTTATGGCAGAATGAATAGTTATTTGTAAATGTTCATGTGACAATTTTTTTTGTGAAGTTGAGTTACTACTGTTATTTTATTGTACATTTCATTTGGCAACACTGCATTACGTCACTACTCCATGGCGGACTCGAGACCACGGAGCGATGCTAGTTACTTGTCGGTTGGTTGTCCATTAAACTACATCAGTGTTAAACAAAGTGTTGTCTGCTTTACTTCTATTATTCTAACATGGTAGCAGAGGTGCGTGGTTTGGAAATGTGGTTCGGAAGTGAACGAGTGAAATAGTTTAGTGAATATTCCGAAGAAAGAACAGTTTTGTTAACCAAAATGGCGGCTAGAAATAGCGACATAAACATTCCAATTTTCGATGGCGCGGACTATTGTAATTGGAAATTACGCATCCTAAAGTTTTTACAGTTTAAGAAGTGTAAGGATGTGGCAGTACGTCCGAAAATGCAGACTGATGATGACAAGTGGGACGACAGGGATGTCCAGGCAACGAATTACATTTATAGTGCCATATCGAATAAACAGCTGGAATACATAGGAGACCTCGATACAGCTTATGATATTTTCAAAAAATTTGACGAGATGTATCTGAAAAAATCAACGGCGTTGCAGATAGTGTGCCGACATAACCTGGAAACTATCAAATTAAAAAATTACTCGGAGGTTAGTTTATTCTTTGACGACTTTGAGAAAGCTACAAACGAACTAAAACAAGCAGGAGCAATAGTATCGGAGCAGGAAAAGCTAAATTATATGTTGAAGGCGCTACCAGTTAATTACAGCCATATTGGTGATTTAATAGATGTTCTACCGGAGGGTGAGAGAACTGTGGACTATTTAAAAAGTAAAATAAAGTTAAAAACGGCAGAGAATGCGAGTGATACATCAAATGATACATCAAATGTTTTTCGAGCGGAAGCCAGGTCATCAAATCAGATTAATTTAAATTGTTTTGGCTGTGGAAAGCCAGGACACTTTAGAAGAGATTGTCGTTCCAGAAATGTAAACCGTGGACGTGGTTTTTCTAGTTACCATGGACATGGATTATCCAGTTACCAAGGACGTGGATCATCCAGTTACCAAGGACGTGGATCAAAGAATAATAGAAATTTGCATAGAGGACGAGGAAATTATCATCAAAGTAGTCATGAGAATCAAGGTAATAGTTTTCACACTACCATTGCAAACAATACGTACACAACAAGTGAAAATGATAAGCCAAAGAAAGGGCAAATAGAATGGATACTCGATAGTGGTTGTACAGACCATATTATAAACACTGATGAGTACTTTGATACTTGCGAGACATTGAAGAAACCTGTCCAAGTAAAAATTGGTGATGGAACAATATTAGAAGCTACAAAAGTTGGTAATATTAATACTTGTTTCCTGGTGTATGGACAAAAATCGGAAGTGATGTTGACAAATGTTTTTTATGTAAAAGAAATGAAGGCAAACCTGTTAAGTTATTCAAGAATTACAGACAAACATTCAATTGTTTCAAGAAGGAGATTGTCAAAAATTTATAACACAAATGGAAAGGTTCTAGCAGTGGCAATTAAAAATGAGAGACTGTATAAGATGAAAAGCTACATGATTGAAGAAAGAATGCAAGCGAATGTGGGTAAAAGACATATGACTATAAAAGAAAAACTACACCGTACATTGGGACATATAAATTTTAGAAATTTGGAAGTAATGTGCAAAATTGAGTCATTGGATGGATTACCTAAAGAGATTGAATCTGAATACCTAAGGTGTGCAACATGTATTGAAAACAAAATGCATAACCTACCATTTCACCATAATCGAAGAAGAGCAGAGGAGCTATTAGAGATTGTACACACAGATTTAAATGGACCACATCAGACTTCAGGAAATCAGGGAGAAAAATATTTTTTGAGTTTCATAGATGATTACAGCAAATTAGTTAAAGTTTATTGTATCAGGACAAAAGATGAGGTATATGATTATTTAGTGCAATATGTAAATGAGGTACAAAACTTGACAGGAAAGATGATAAAGGAACTGCGATGTGACAATGGCAAGGAATATATGAATGCAAGAGTTTTTCAGTTTGCAAAAGAAAAGGGAATAGTAATAAAACCTTGTCCAGCATATGTTCATGAACTAAATGGAACAGCAGAGAGATACAATAGAACATTAATGGATATGGGCAGATGTCTTTTATCAGAAGCAAAAGTAGAAAGAAAATTTTGGCCTGAAGTAATTAAAGCAGCTGCATATCTTAAAAACAGGACATTGACTAATACTATTGAAAGGAAAACGCCATATGAAATATTTTTTAAAAGAAAGCCATCAGTTAAAAATTTGAAAATGTATGGAAGTAAAGTGTTTATGAGAATTCCAGAAGAAAGGCGAAGATCAAAATGGGACAAGAAAGCAGAAGCTGGAATTTTACTTGGATATACTGACACTGGATACAGAGTGTTGGTTAACAACAGAGTGATTATTGCTAGACATTGTGATGTCATAGAAGAAGATGAAACTTTGTGTGGATTTGAAGATGAGAAACAGGATAAGATTGAAGATTCACCTAATACAAATCAAGAGAAGATGGATATGGCAAAACAGTTGGAAAAGGATAATACACAAGAAATAAATAATGATGAGATAAAAGAAGATGAAGATAGGATAACAAAAAAGGACTCAACAAGACAAGTTAAACCTCCACTTCGTTTTGATGAGGAATTTGGTTATTACTGCATTAATGTCAATTTTTGTGATGCTTTGGTTCCGGTAAATTTTCAGGAGGCGATTACATGTGAAGAGTCAATGAAATGGAAAGAAGCAATGAATTGTGAGATGGACAGTCTTGTGAAAAATAATACATGGACACTAGTAAGCAAACCTCCTAAGGACAAGAAGGTAATTGATGTGAAGTGGATATACAAAAAGAAGAGTGAAAGGGAGTATAAAGCCAGGCTAGTGGTGAGAGGCTTCCAACAAACTGAGTGTATTGATGATACTTATTCTCCTGTAGCTAAAATGCCGACTCTTAAACTGTTATTGTCTTATTGTTGTCAATATTCTTTAGTTATTCATCAAATGGATGTAGAGACAGCCTTTTTAAATGGTAAAGTTGTATCTGAAGTTTATGTAAAGCAGCCAGTTGGTTATGAAGATGGTACTAACAGAGTTTATAAATTAAATAAAGCATTATACGGCTTAAAAGAAAGTCCCCGAGCATGGTATGAATGTTTCAATGATTTCTTGATAACTCTTGGTTTTCGCAGAAGTAAATATGACTATTGTTTGTATGTTAAAGAAGAGAATGACTTAACTGTTTACATTCTACTGTTTGTTGATGATTTGTTAATTTGCTGTAAAACTGAACAAGCTATTGTTGACATAAAAAGTAAATTATCTGACAAGTTTAAAATGAAAGACAAAGGTAAAGTAAAAAACTATATTGGTATCGATATTAAATATTGTTATGATCAAGATAATATCTTGACTTTGAGTCAGAAATCTTATATTGAATCTTTAGCTAAACGTTATAATGTTGAAAATGCAAAATTGTATAAGACCCCTATGGAAGTCAATTTAAAACTGGCACAAGCTGATAAAAATGAGGATATAAAGTATAGAAATTTAATAGGTGCTCTTTTGTATATAAGCTCTGGTACCAGACCAGATATATCTTTTTGTGTAAATTATTTAAGCAGGTTCCAAAATTGTTATGATGAGACACATTTTAAATATGCTCTGCGAGTTCTAAAGTATTTGTACTTGACAAGAGATCTTAAATTAAAATATTATAAGAATGATAATGCTGATATTTTGGATTGTTTTGTGGACGCTGACTGGGCAGGAGACATTCTAGACAGGAAGTCTACCTCAGGATTTATAATTAGGTTGTTTGGAAATGTTATTGGTTGGAAATCAAAGAAACAGAACTGTGTAACAAAGTCTTCTACATTTGCAGAGTACATTGCCTTATCAGAAGCTGTAACAGAAATAAATTTTCTTATTTGTTTAACAAATGATGTTTTCACCAAAATTTGTAAACCAGTTAGGATATACGAGGATAACTCAGGGGCAATAGCCATTTCCAAATATGGAAACTTTACTAAGAATTCTAAACATATTGAGGTTCATTATCATTTTATACATGAGAGTGTCAAGCAAGGAAATATTAATGTTGTAAAGATAGATTCAGAAAATAATATTGCAGATATATGTACAAAAGCATTAGGAAATGTAAAATTCATTAAATTCAGAGAAATGTTAAATGTAAAAGAATAAAATAAGGTATAGTAAGTTAAGATATAGTTAAGGTATAGTTTTAATAACATAGTGAAATTGTTTTGTTTTTGTGTGTTTTGGTGTTGCCATATAAATGTAAGGAGGCGTGTTATTTTATTGTACATTTCATTTGGCAACACTGAATTACGTCACTACTCCGTGGCGGACTCGAGACCACGGAGCGNCTACTCCGTGGCGGACTCGAGACCACGGAGCGATGCCAGTTACTTGTCGGTTGGTTGTCCATTAAACTACATCAGTGTTAAACGAAGTGTCGTCTGCTTTACTTCTATTATTCTAACAACTACATTGGTGTGAAAATATTAAGAGCAAAGGGGAAATATTTACATAACAGAATGAAGAGGCAGAACCAACTAAAACACCAATTACAAGATCACCTAGGGTTTGATACAGTAGGGCCTGTACATATACCCAGCATGATGTACTGTGGACATGTGAAAATAGTATAAAGCACAAACACAGTATATACCCAGCATTGCAGTGGAAGCTATTGCACAGTACATATAGGGCTGAACAAACATCAAGTTACTGTCTATCTGATATGGCAGACAGACAGTCTCATAGACAACATTTGGATGATTGTAACCTGATCTCGAATCATTTGGAAGTTGGAAAAAGGTCAAAGTGTAGCCCAGTGTGTCAGAGGAGTTCAGAATTGCACACAGCATCATATAACGAGCTTGTACTGCATTTCAAACAACAGGATGAGCTGTACGAAGGTTTAGTGGTGGTCATCCATGAGCAACCATGATAACAGAGGATCAGTATATTGTTTTACAAGTAAGGAGAGATTGATGGCAGAGAGTGAATAAATCACAAGAGACATGCAAAGCACTACTGGCTGCCTGTCACTGCATTTTGCAGTAGCCAGGAGACTGCACATAGGTGGTTTGTTCACTTAGAGACCAGTATGGTGTGGGCCATTGGTGCCTGCCCATTGGAGATGGCATTTGCTCATCTGGAGAGAGTGGGGAACATGGAATTACATCACCATCAAAATGTACCAGTTTGCAGGTGAAGTTTTTGTTCAGGCAGGCATAATGCTTGGTTGGCTGTGTGGATTTCCACGTTTTCTAAGAAGGTTCAGTCGCCAGTGATTGCTATCATACCGTGGTTCTCCTTCTTCACGTGAATTTTTTCCAGGGTGCTGTGGGCCCCGAGTTCATCTCAGCTTTTGCTAAGCTTTTGGATTGTGATATTTGCTGCAGGGATTGGTTTGCGTNTCTGTGGGCCCCGAGTTCATCTCAGCTTTTGCTAAGCTTTTGGATTGTGATATTTGCTGCAGGGATTGGTTTGCGTGGTCCCTGGGCCTAAATAAAATTGAACATGTGGGAGACGTTACCAGAGGATGCCTGGTAGCATGTGGCCAACTATCAGCGATGACTCCACAGTTTCAATCAGTGCTACAAAAGGAATGGGCCATGATGCCGCACAAACTCATCTGCAACCTTATATTGAGCATGAACAGAAGATGCACATATTGTATCACAGTCAGGGGTGCTCACATGCCCTACTGAGCACTGCATTTTTCTTGCCTGCTATCTGTCACACTGACATTTTCTGCCTTCTGGTTTGCTGTGCTTGAAACCCACTTTTGAATATAAGGTACTTTGAGATTTTGATACTTTCCTTGTTCAGTGTTGTTCACCTGTCCCATATTATTACAATTCGACTGTGTTATGATATGCTTTGTATCTATTTGAAACACTGCTTGCAATATTACATGTTAAAACTTGTCCTGTCTTTAATTTTTACATATTAGTGTACATTACTGTATGGTCTTCAGCAGACAAAGGGCACTTATCCTGGGCTTGTGCAATTTCAGTACTGGATGGCTGCACATAGGAAAGTAATATACAGTTACCCAACGACTGATTATTTCATTGTTGTTTGCATGATTGCTTGAGCTATGAGAAAGCTATAAAAAGTCTAGGACTGTTTATAAAAAATGCACTGGGCAAGACTTAATGATGGTGCAGAACAAGCAGTAGTTGCAAAGAAAAAAAATTCATCTAAGAATTATGAAGTTATAAAATATTATGACCAAGTGTCTGCCATTGTACTTTTTTTCGATGATTTCGAAGAATATATCTTTACTACAGGTGTGTATGCTGGACAGAGGGAGGTTGAATAAAAATAGTTTTTATATATAAATTCATAAAAAATAAATGTGATCTGTATGTTTAACATGAAGTTATGGCAGAAGTTGAGCCAAATGAGGTACAACCCCCGATTTACAGGGGGTGGCTTAATCTGGTTGCGGCTTAACCGTGGAGCCACCAGTTCAAAGTCAAATATTGAACAGCTTCCGCCAGTCGCGCGCCGCAGCTATTAATAACCTATGCGCACGCTTTTAATTACCTGACTGCAGTCGAGTAATGCGGTANGCCAGTCGCGCGCCGCAGCTATTAATAACCTATGCGCACGCTTTTAATTACCTGACTGCAGTCGAGTAATGCGGTATTGACTTATTTTAATATTAAAAGTGTTCGGGTACTATATTTACACACGTTTTTAACAGTGAATATGTGTGAAATTTGGAAGTACAGTAGACTCCCGATTATCCGAGGTAATTGAGACAGAGATCACCTCGGATACGGTAAAACTCTGATAATATGGAGGTTAGGTGTTATTGTGGTAAAAACATGAAAAAACATGTGAAGAATGTAAAAACTTGTTTATTGTAATTGAAAACGTAAAATAAACATGTAGTTATAGACCTGTAAGTTAGTGGAAACATGAGATTACATATTACTTAAAAAAGTCGTTGATTGTTTTCCGAGTTAACCTCTGCCCTCTCTTGGATGATGCGATGTTACGCCAACGCTGAAAAGTCAGTATGTCATGTGGTCTACACTCTTCTTGTTTCTCTATGTAAGCAAGAGCAGCATTGATAGATTTCAACCCATCGGATGTGATATTTTTGGAGTTATCTCGTTTGTGTCGTCGTCTTCTTCACTGTGTTTAGGATTGTTAACCATATCGATAATTTCCTCATCGGTAATCTCCATCTGGACATCTGCACTGCACCAATCACAAATGTCTTCGCTGTTGATTTGATTTTCAACAGGTAGCTCATTGGCCAGTTGAACTAGTTCGTTCACATTCTCCTGTTCTGGCACTTGTTTGGGTTGTCCATCTAAGCCAAATAAATTTTTCCAGGACTTTTGAATGGTGGTAGGTTTTACCTCATCCCACGCTGAAGCAATCCAGTACGCAACATCTTTCATTGTGACTTGCTTTAAGGCTTCCTTGACAGTCATTCCGTCATCTAATTTTGCAATCAACATCTGGAGAAGCCTTCGACGGTAAATTCTCTTCATCGTTTCAAGAACTCCTTGGTCTAGAGGTTGAATGAGCGACGTCACATTAGGGGGTAGAAATACAGCTTTAATATCACCACTGCACAGTTCTTGGGCATCTGGGTGAGATGGCGCATTGTCTAATAATGAAATAGCTTTCCTGGGGAGCTTTGTTTTTTTCTTTCAAAAATGCTTCAGTGACAGGAACAAATTCATTAAAAAACCAGTCACCAAAAATCGTGCTTTCCATCCATGCATTTCTTTGGTTGCGGTAGATTGTTGGTAGACAGTTGACTTTTATATTTTTTAATGCCCTTGGGTTCTTAGACTTTCCAATACGCAGAGGCTTTAGTTTTAAAGAACCCGAAGCATTGCAGGTAGCCAGAATTGTGACTCTCTCTTTACTCTTTTTAAATCTGGGAGCAGTTTTTTCAGATTTTGCTGCTAAGGTTTTTGAAGGTAGCATTCAAAAGTTTAAACCAGTTTCATATGAGTTAAAGATTTGATCTGAGGTTAATCCTTCCTCAAAAATGATTTCTTCCATTTTTTCTGGAATTCTGCAATTTCAGATGAGTCAGCTGACAGTTTTTCCCCACTAATGTTCAGCTGTCTTATGCCATATTTCTTTTTCCACCTGTCCAGCCAACCATCGCTTGCAGTGAATTTTTCATCGCCGTCTTTAAAGTTTTTGTGGAACTCGAGCGCCTTAGCTTGAAGCATTGGCCCACTCACAGGCCTACCCATCCCTCGAAGCTGTGAAAACCACAAAAAAATAGCTTCAGACGTCTGCTCATAGTCGCCCTTCTTCAAAGTCTTTCGACTCAAACCACTGCCACTACTCACACTTTGTTGACAAAGTTTTTGATTTCTTTTTGGTTACGTCTCCAATCCCCAACAGTCACCCTCCCAACTCGGCAGCCATATTTTTAATTGATTTGCCACTGTCTAGCCATTTTAATGCATTACATTTTGTTTCAAGAAAAACTACAACTCTCTTCCATTTTCCACTCATAACGAAACACAGAAATCAATAAAAGCACATAAAAATCACTAACACAACCACATTTAGCGCGAGCGCAGAGGCAANCACATAAAAATCACTAACACAACCACATTTAGCGCGAGCGCAGAGGCAACTGAGAGCATCAGGTAACTGTGACAATACGAGGAGTTCCAAGTGAACCCGTTACATCTGCTATATAAATATTGTGCTATATGCTGAGATTATCAAACTTCAAATGTACCCTCTTCTTACCTCAAACTGGTGTGGTCTTGCCTGTTACTATAGTCAAATATCACTTTTCCATGCTGACATAATACAATAGTTGAGGGGAAGGCCCAAAGAGGTCTAGTCGTATCATCATATAGTTACTCCTGTATCAACAACCATCTGGTAAGAAACAGAATTAAGGTTCTGCTTCACCAATATGGCTTCTGAGTCCTGTTTCACCAAACACACTTGCAACAACAGTAAGGCCTTCCCTCTAGCAACCACTGACTTTGCCTCTCAAAACTGGTGTTTACAACTTTCCCAAAGTTGTTGCACACTTACGTGCCTCTCGCTGCCGGCTTCCCAGTTGCTGCTGCTGCTGCAGTTACTGCTGTTGAGGCCAGTTGTGGGGCGCAGCTTGTGCTCACAGAACATTACAAAATAACAAATTACATAACCCCACTTAGTCACAAACAGTAAATAAATCATAACCTATGTGTGAATAATTAAATTGACAAGTGACCTGATCAGTAAATAAATGAATTAATAAATACCTATATAGTGATGTAAAATTACTGCAAAATTAAAAGTACTGAAATATGCCAAACACATTAATGCAA
The DNA here is from genome assembly GCA_002778355.1 of Clitarchus hookeri. Lineage (NCBI taxonomy): Eukaryota > Metazoa > Arthropoda > Insecta > Phasmatodea > Phasmatidae > Clitarchus > Clitarchus hookeri. The sequence goes on along the minus strand of NQII01000222.1, from coordinate 813,386 downwards.
GCCAAAATTTATGTAAAACCTAAAAGTACCTTAATTAAACAACTTTTACCTAAAAACAGTTTACCATGGCCTCAACAATGACACCACTGAGTAGCTGCTCTAGAGGCATGCCAAGTTGTCAGCTGCTACAGGTAAACCTAGTCACCAACCAATAAACAGTGTTGTTCCCTGTTAGCAAACAAAGAAAACCACCCTAGAAACAACTACATGAGGCCTGCCACCAAAAATTTGTTACGAACTGAGCTGCTGAATTTGTTAGGATTTCCCTAAAATTAAGGAAGACAAAGAGCACTGCTATCATTGATAATACCTCGTAGCTCAAACAGAATGGCAAGGGGGTATGGTTAAATGATTGTAGAGGGCCAACAGTTCACTTTGCCTCTACCAGATTATTAACATAAGTTTACTATTCTCTTTATCATAAGAGTCAGTCAGCATTCCATAGTAAAAAAAAATATTACATCTGATAAGCTATAATAAAAGAAAGAATTGAAGAGTTTAAATAAACATTTACTTAAGATGATCATAATTACAGCTTATGGAGAAAAAAGTAAATAAATAATAAACATCATACTGAAATAAATACTATAATAATCATACACAAAATTGATTTCCTAATATTTTTTCAGCAACATTTAACTATAAAAATAGAGGAGGCATTAAACACATGTAAATGTGAAACGATTCTTGCTACTGGGATAGGGTAAAAATACCAAGACGAAATTATAGTTTTATAACTAGGCTAAACTAAACATAAGTGGAGGAAACACTTGATGAACAAAAAATTATTAAAGTGATATTTTAGATTAATTTAAAGTTCAATGTCTAAAATCATAATACAAATAATAGTTAATTTTGAAAGTCATTAAACTTGTTTAATATCCTACATAATTGAAACAGATATATTATCCTCCTACTTCACCTCACCTTCAACCCTGTGCATCGCTATCGCACAGAAACTTTCACAATGGCATCTGGCAGCTGACTCCCTCTAACGAGTATCTCAACTAACCTTTTTTAAGATTGTTATGAAATACAAATAAAAACGACACACAGAATTATTACTTTATTTTTACATGATGATGCATTGTGTCAGCTTCCTGTGACTGATAACATGCCCACCATTGCTCGCCACCATGTCACAACACAAACTCCCTNGATGCATTGTGTCAGCTTCCTGTGACTGATAACATGCCCACCATTGCTCGCCACCATGTCACAACACAAACTCCCTCTCATAGTTCTGCCAACTCCAGGTTAAACAAACATTTCAGTCTAGCATGTTTATCTCTCGAGGCACTTTTGGCAAAAGTTCCAGCTAAAACACCGTCCAATACTTTAGCTTAAATAAGTGTGCCGAACATGTCTATAGTTAATTTCTGCCCGAGCAAGGATGACAAAAGTCGGCTGGCACTCTTCTCTCACCTGCCTGTTCTCTCATAAATTTGCCACAGGCAATGACTCTAGATATTACGCTACCCATCTCAACTGGGCAAAGTGCTCTACCATCACCAGGAGAACACGTGTTTCTCGACAGCTGTTCACACAATACATAAAAACAGTGCCATGATTCCCATCTAAATAGCTACATGTGGTGCTTCCAATGGCTTGCACTCATTAGCTTGCACATTCCTGAGAATTCACAAAAACCTACACATGTGCTACAGATCAAATAAGAGTTACACTGCATCCTAACAAACAAAGCAAAAAAATTGCACAAAAAATCTAACATAAAATATAGCCACAACAATATAATCATCAAATATCTATGTTTATTTTTATTTAGTTATAAAGAACAGCTTTGTAACATAAGAGGTAGTGCACATTTTCAAAAGTGTATTTGTTTATATTTGTTAATGGGTTTCTTTTTTTGTACATTAATCCTTTCGTTTTCATGAAATTTTAAAATTCCCGTCATGAATAAGTGAAATATTAACTCCTGCTTGAGTGTATGTGTATTCAAGCACTATATTGTCCCTGTTATATGTATCACTCCATCAGTTATTCAAGAAAGAAATGAAAAACCGTTACAAATTGGTAAAATCCACGCTATCATTCTTCAAGTATAAAAACTTGCACCTATTTTCTGTTGAGATACATCATTCAGNGATGCATTGTGTCAGCTTCCTGTGACTGATAACATGCCCACCATTGCTCGCCACCATGTCACAACACAAACTCCCTGTCATAGTTCTGCCAACTCCAGGTTAAACAAACATTTCAGTCTAGCATGTTTATCTCTCGAGGCACTTTTGGCAAAAGTTCCAGCTTAAACACCGTCCAATACTTTAGCTTAAATAAGTGTGCCGAACATGTCTATAGTTAATTTCTGCCCGAGCAAGGATGACAAAAGTCGGCTGGCACTCTTCTCTCACCTGCCTGTTCTCTCATAAATTTGCCACAGGCAATGACTCTAGATATTACGCTACCCATCTCAACTGGGCAAAGTGCTCTACCATCACCAGGAGAACACGTGTTTCTCGACAGCTGTTCACACAATACATAAAAACAGTGCCATGATTCCCATCTAAATAGCTACATGTGGTGCTTCCAACGGCTTGCACTCATTAGCTTGCACATTCCTGAGAATTCACAAAAACCTACACATGTGCTACAGATCAAATAAGAGTTACACTGCATCCTAACAAACAAAGCAAAAAAATTGCACAAAAAATCTAACATAAAATATAGCCACAACAATATAATCATCAAATATCTATGTTTATTTTTATTTAGTTATAAAGAACAGCTTTGTAACATAAGAGGTAGTGCACATTTTCAAAAGTGTAGTTGTTTATATTTGTTAATGGGTTTCTTTTTTTGTACATTAATCCTTTCGTTTTCATGAAATTTTAAAATTCCTGTCATGAATAAGTGAAATATTAACTCCTGCTTGAGTGTATGTGTATTCAAGCACTATATTGTCCCTGTTATATGTATCACTCCATCAGTTATTCAAGAAAGAAATGAAAAACCGTTACGAATTGGTAAAATCCACGCTATCATTCTTCAAGTATAAAAACTTGCACCTATTTTCTGTTGAGATACATCATTCAGNGAATTGGTAAAATCCACGCTATCATTCTTCAAGTATAAAAACTTGCACCTATTTTCTGTTGAGATACATCATTCAGAAAATCCTTGGGAAAGTCAAATTTATCAAAACGTTACAATTCTCTGGGTGTTGCTCAAGTTCAAAGAGGTTGAGGTCTCAATAAAATAAAGAGCTATATTTAATACCAAATTAATTTAGTGTTCTAAAAAAGTTTCCATACAGCCATACATTTCACCATTTGCTAAATATGTTGCTGTCCTCGCGGTCCTCTGTGCAAAGACAATTACTAATTTCTTCAACAAACCATGACTTAATATTCTATTTTATTTGTAATTAAAATAAGTAAATCAATCGTATTAATAAAATTTATGAAGTCTCTCATGGACTACTTGCTATGTTGCCTAGGTGGATCACAAACACCACAGTACTCATTTCATAGTACCTAATCACTCCTCGCCATTTACAAATAACCAAAAACACTTGCCAGACACTGGTTTTACAACATCCTTAAAAAAACTGTCTCAGTTGGGTGAAGATCTGTAATAATATCTGCACTAATTATTTCTACATTATTCCCCATTTTTACTTGTCCAGATATGACCTAATTCAGCATTGAGACAATTCTCATTAGAGAAGACAATCCCTGACCTTTCAAAGGTGTTATTTGCCCACCATCAGGTTTGAACTGTCAATCAATGTAGGTGTGTGCCAACCACATCACGTCCTCCTTACACCACTTCGGCCATTGCTATAATCTACTCTTTCCAGTTGTATGACACATGCGCTACTATTAGGTTGAAATTGAGGTGAGATTGATGGGAGGTGAAGGGATGAGACTGAAACCATATATTCTCGCACATCCTACCTAGTTCAACTAATAACTTCTTTGAGGTGTACAAATCTAAGTTATGATTTTGAGGTATTAAAAATTTAGTTGGTGCTGAACTTTTTTAGTGGTACCACCAAGAGATTGGTCTATCATTCATTGTTAGATTTCATGAACTCAAGGGATTTCATGAACTCAAGAGATTTCATAAAACTGATACCTAAACATTCAAACAACTTAGAAAATCCTAAAACAATGACTAACATAGGAGAGGAATATAAAATATGCTTTTAATGTCATTCAAATCATTNAACTTAGAAAATCCTAAAACAATGACTAACATAGGAGAGGAATATAAAATATGCTTTTAATGTCATTCAAATCATTTAATTATAATTGATCAATTAAAGACATATATTACAAATTTTAAAATAACTGACAATTGCTTCCCAATTTTGAATAATCTTTTGAATGGCAGGATTAACAAATATTTACCAAGTGGGTACGTGCCTAAGAATTTCACTCCATCCTATTTATACAAACCCAAATTTAAACTTATTNCAAATATTTACCAAGTGGGTACGTGCCTAAGAATTTCACTCCATCCTATTTATACAAACCCAAATTTAAACTTATTTCTGCCAAAACACACATTCATGCAAATCAAAATTGAATTTTAAATATTTATATTCAAAGTGTTGTACATAAAGTTCACTGCATTGGGTAATAGTAGTGTACATATGTTCCTTTCGGGACAGGATGGGTGGAGTAGGAGCTAGGAGCTATCTTCCATCTTGGTTGAAATCACAGGTAAGGGATCAAAATGATAAATTTTTCCCTCAAAATAATGCATAAGGCTTTCAAAAATGCCCATTGCACCCCAAAATGACTTTGTTTCTCTTCCAACTCCCAAAAAATTCCAAAAAGGGTGAAAAAAAATGCTTGGCCTCAATGTGGCCCAGTGACTCCTCATTGTTGCTGATTTTCCATAAAAGTTGTTAAAACATCAGCCACATTGAGGAGTCAATAGGATATAAACATAAATTAACCACCCCCACCACCCACATCATCCTTACTCCCCACTCACCCTCTCCCAGCCTACCCCCTCATCAACCAACTCNCCACCTACCCCTCTTTTCACCAACCCCTTTCACCCCCTTTTCTCCCTCAGCTATTTAAATTTCATACGCGAATCATCGTCAAAATTGATCCAAACACATTTCCTCATACCAATATTTCATTTTTTATGTATTTTATATACCATTTTTATATTTCTTCCCATAAATTATTTATATTTGCATTATCTTATAACCAATGCATTATTGGTTCAGGACATACCCTCAGTCACGATAATTTCAAGAACTATTCCGAATAGGATATTTTGTTTATAAAAATGCATAGTAAATTTATTGTTATTTGCATTTTAAGAACATTTAAAGGCAAGTCACTTATCATAGAGCTCGTTTTTTTTTTTTTTTTTTCTGTTTCAGTCAGATTATGTGCCTATGCCCAAATTTAATAATTTTTTTTTATAATTATGCAGAAAATCACATTCTTACAAGTCAGGTTGTAAGCAAGCAAATATTTATAGACATAGGCAAATATAATTTGTGATCTTTTAAGGCCAGGCTTACGAATTCAGTTTGCAAGCAACATTCATAGCTCCAAGAATGTATGCATGTATAAGCCCCCACAACAATTTATGGAGATAGTGATTAGCTAAATTAGAAACTAAAAATTTGCATCATAGTGTTTTTGCTTTTATCAAAATCAGTTTATAACAGGGAGGAAAATATATGATTAAAATAAAAAATAAAATATTTTTTTTTGTTTTTAAAATTTATCCAAATATACTACTGCAAAATTATTAATGTTCATCTGTGTAAAGTATGCATCCTTATATATATCACCTTTAGTTCGTTAAACATAAAAACAACTATTCAGGCATTCATGAACGTCGTACCATCATGAAGTAAGCATGAATGCATAGTCGTTGCAGCAGAATCGACACTGATATGCCACTAAATGTTCTGTAGATGATACACTAGTGGACCCAGATGGTTCGGCTGGCGTCACATTAGAAGGAGCAGAAACCAGGGATGAAGATGCCTTTGTGGAAAGAGACGTTTCTCCTGGTGATGAGTTGATAGGCTCATNGAAGGAGCAGAAACCAGGGATGAAGATGCCTTTGTGGAAAGAGACGTTTCTCCTGGTGATGAGTTGATAGGCTCATTGTTTATACTGGCCATAGCCGATTTTGGTAGAGGAGCCATAGGGTGGAAATAACCGACCATCACACCATCGATGAGGCCTGCAGTTTTTTTGCTTGACCATACATGTTTGCAGTAAGTATCGTTGCGGGAGAACAGGCACCTACATCGTAAGTACAGATATTTAATGCTGTTGGGATTGTTCATACGCCCAGAAGTTCATACTACTGTACAATGTGTTGGTGTGAAAATACCTTGTCGCAGTAGCTGCAAGGATAAGTTTGGTCTGGCGGAGGTGATCAGCAGACGACCTGAACTCTGCCGGAGAAGGATCAGCCAAAGAACTGGATGGTACAGCCGAAGAAACAGATGTTGCAGAAAGAAATGTTGCTGTCAGTTTGTTCAAAGATGTGGTTGACTCCGTCAAAAACGGTGAAGACGTCTCAACCGAAGAAGTCAATGGCATTGTATCAACCTCGCTTGATGGTGCTACTGCTGGACTCATGTCTGGCATCTCCATAATATTTATGCCAGTTACCATCATCTGCTGCGACAATCTACCTTTCAACGTGGCCACTAAGCTTCTATACTCGAACCCAGCTGCCTATATATCTGCTCATAACGTCATTCAGATGTTGTGGTGCATTGTGGGAGGTGATGACGCATGCANAACCCAGCTGCCTATATATCTGCTCATAACGTCATTCAGATGTTGTGGTGCATTGTGGGAGGTGATGACGCATGCACTGTTGCACCTGGTGATGAGTTGACGAGTGCAGTATTTGTTCCTGTCATAGGTATTTGCAATGTGGGGGGTATAGGTATGAAACAATGTTACTGTTGTCAATCACACCGATGATGGAGGTAGCAGCAACCCACCAGATATNTGGGGGTATAGGTATGAAACAATGTTACTGTTGTCAATCACACCGATGATGGAGGTAGCAGCAACCCACCAGATATAAACTTCTTCCCATCTCTGTAGGCTCCTTACAGATATGACTATCAGCAAACTATAGGCTTCTCATCTGCCTAGGCCCCTTTGTGTATATACACGCGAAAACCAAATGTAAATTGTGATACCACGAATTGTAGATATTTTTATATGTGCATAATCGACATTGAGGATGAAGATACAAATATATCTTCCATGTTTTGAGAGGACAGATCCCATTTGTTCTCAGCTGCAGATGATCCACCAAATTGAGTGTCCAGCCAGAGCCCTTCAATATGATTTCTTCTTCCTCGCTGCATACCCTCTTTAGGTTTTTTCAATACAGGCTTCAATACAATCTGCATTATGCACAGGTACATTCGAGGTCTTGAATGCTTTCTTTTTGTGCTCATCATTGTATGGCTCTAGTTTCAAGTAGTTACTTTCCAACCATATATATTTTATTGCTCCATATTTCTGCACCTCCTCTGTAAGTTGGTTTATAAAATTTTGTTTCATACACATCAGAAATGAACAAACATTTTTCAATGGAGTTGTTACATTTGGAGCAACATACGTTTTCAAAAGAACACTAAATGCTGATTCCTTCAGGAAAAATTTATTTTCATTTGGCTTCATCTCACTGTTTGCTTTCTTAGGTTGTGATGCATTTCCAAACAAATTGGTAGGTGGAGCTTCTTATTCGTCGGTCAAAGTTACACTGGGACCAGCCTTCGCTGTAAACTGCAAAGAGGATGGATGCACCACTCTGCCAACATCAGAAGATGGTGCAGCTCTTTCACACTGTTTCAGATGCTTTTTTAAACTGTCTATGCACGNACCACTCTGCCAACATCAGAAGATGGTGCAGCTCTTTCACACTGTTTCAGATGCTTTTTTAAACTGTCTATGCACGTAAACTGTTTAGAGCACTATTCACATCCATATGTCATGCGAATGGTACTCCTTACACATGCATTATTTTCATGCCTNCAAACTGTTTAGAGCACTATTCACATCCATATGTCATGTGAATGGTACTCCTTACACATGCATTATTTTCATGCCTTTGTGTTTCATTAGCATTTGCAAAAATCTTGTTGTGGTAGCTGCATGGAAGTCTTAAAGGAATCAACAAACTGCCCACGCATTCACAGCTGAAGTTTTCTGCTTCTATGATTCTCCAGTGTGTGTCGAATAAGTTACCATCCCACTATAACTCCTATGCAAAATTGGCAGATAATGCTTAGCAGGCAGTGAAGGGAGACTGGTATAGGTTTCGAGATGCCTTTTCAAGTTGTCATTTTGCCGACCCAACTGCAATTTGCATTTTTACATGCGAAAGTAGCATGCTCCACATTCTGAATACAGTTGACCTCATGTCGCTGAGCATTGNGCAATTTGCATTTTTACATGCGAAAGTAGCATGCTCCACATTCTGAATACAGTTGACCTCATGTCGCTGAGCATTGCTGCTTTTAGAAAATTTCTTCTCGCAGTAACAGCACAAACAATGTTCTGGAATACATTTCATCTTGGGTCAAGGCGATGTTCCCTCTTTGTAGTCCAAATTTCAACTGAGCCATCCAATCCTGATGTAGCTGTACATAAATATATACAAGCCGACAAAATCTTGCACCTCAATCAAATAGGTAATGTAAAAACAAAANCGATGTAGCTGTACATAAATATATACAAGCCGACAAAATCTTGCACCTCAATCAAATAGGTAATGTAAAAACAAAACGGTAAAAAAATGTATGGGTTGTATTATAATGTGAGAGGCTTAAAAACCATTGCACACAAGATTTCTAAAATAATGCAAACAATAAACAATAAATATACACTGGAGAGCCAAAAAAACTGGTATAGGTGTGTGTATGCAAATAACAGAGGTATGGAACCAATCAGAGTAACGCGATGCAGTCGCCAGCGCCTATATAAGACAACAAGTGTCTGGAAAAGTTGCTATATCGGTTACTGCTACTACAATGGTAGGTTATCAAGATTTAAATGAGTTTGAACGTGGTGTTATAGTTGGCGCAGCTCTCTACCCTGTATCGTAGAGGCTCCATCGCTATTAATTTGGATTTTCGCGTACAACCATTTCACGAGTATACTGTGAATATCGGGAATCTGGTAAAACATCAAATATTTGACATCGCTGCGGCCGGAAAAAGATTGTGAACGAATGGGACAAACGACGACTGACGAGAATCATTAAACGTGACAGACATGCAACCCTTTCTCAAATTGGCGCAGATTTAAATGCTGGGCCATCAACAAGTGCCAGCGTGCGAACTATTCAAACTATTCAATGGACCATCATTGATATGGGCTTTCGGAGCCGAAGACCCACTCGTGTACCGTTGTTGACTGTACGACACAAAGCTTTACTCCTCGTCTGGGCCCGCCAACACCGCCATTGTACTGTTGATGACTAGAAACACGTTGCCTGGTTTGACGAGTCTCGTTTCCAATTGTATCGGGCGGATGGACGTGTACGTGTATGGAGACATCCTCATGAATCCATGGACCCTACATGTCAACAGGGGACTGTTCAAGCTGGTGGAGGCTCTGTCATGGTATGGGGCGTGTGCAGTTGGCGTGAAATGGGAGCTCTGATACATTTAGATACGACTCTGACAGGTGACAGATACGTAATCATCCTGTCCGATCACCTGCACCCGTTCATGTCCATTGTGCATTCCGACGGACGTGGACAACTCCAGCAGGACAATNCATCCTGTCCGATCACCTGCACCCGTTCATGTCCATTGTGCATTCCGACGGACGTGGACAACTCCAGCAGGACAATGCGACACCCCACACGTCGAGAGTTGTTACCGAGTGGCTCCATGAACACTCTTCTGACTTTAGACACTTCCATTGGCCACCTAAATCACCAGACATGAACATTATTGAGCATATCTGGGATGCCTTGCAACGTGCTGTTCAGAAGAGATCTCTACCGCCTCGCACTCGCAAGATTCATGGTGTGAATTGCCTCCTGCATACTTTCAGACATTAGTCGGGTCCATGCCACGTCGCCTTGCGGCACTTCTGCGTTCTCGCGGGGGCCCTATACAATATTGTGCAGGTGTACCAGTTTTTTGGCTCTTCAGTGTACATCAACCTCAAGAATAAATTGGTTCTAAAATAAAGATTAAAATTACCGTTGCAAAGGTCACACATTTAAACAAAGAAAGTGGAGGGGATCACCTTCAAGTGCACACACAACCTGAAATTACACAAGAGTATGAAGAAACCTTCTAAATATGCCATCCACGGGAAGTGCAGTATAAAAAAAACAGTAACACATAAATATTAAGTATTAGCGCCCTAAGTGAGTTAAAAAATAATCAGGAAGTAAACCGGTTGGGGGAAAAAACTGAAACTATGCAATACGAAGCCAAGACCATAACATCGTGCCATCCTAATTCTGATCCGTACTCTGTTGGGAAGAAAACCAAAAATCTCGGCATCTAAAAATAAAATCACACTGGATCATTATCTGGAAAAAAAATACCTGCACTCTTAAATACAGAGAAAAATCCTCATGCCTATCACAATTCACATCACGAATTCCGTGAATTGTTTTAGGCATTCCGAACATTGCTCTCACACTCCACTCATCTACATACCAGCCCGATAACATGAGAATTAAGCTTATTGAATGGCTACAGTATGTATTCACTCCATATGTGCCGTAATTTATATATTCCAATGCCATTGTTATAATTTTTGCACCTACAATTCATGCAGTATCCTAATATAATCCGATGGACTGTATGGATAAAACAAACTAGTGGAAGATAGGAACCACACATTTCTGTAAAGCAAGTATGCCCCTCTATTCGGAAAAATATCCTGCATGCCTGAAAATGATATAAACCCCCAATAAAATTGATTAAGGCAGCAGCGTGGAAGAGAATAAAAGTCTCCTTCCCCTTAATATTGAATGCATATTTGAGTCGACAAGACTGATGTGTCTTCCGTATTTTGTTTTCAATTGCTAATGATATTTTGAGGGAAATAAAGCTACAACAAGGTAAGTTTCATGCTCAGAATTTAATGGGGTAAAGTTCATACCTTCAATTGTTTGGGAAACACAGACATATGTACATCTTTATCAGTAAAAAAAATCACTGATGCAGGTATCCAAACTGAGTTTGTATATTCCTTTTGTAATATTACATGCGGTAGTAGAAAAAAAACTGTTGTGTACTACCCAATTATGTTCTGTTTCCCACCTTCAAATGGAAATCACTGTGTCTATGACAGTGGTACATGTATAAAGGTCAGAAATGTGAACCTCCCCAGTGCCGGGTATGTACACAAGCAATAGTATATGTATAATGGGTTGTGAAACTTATCATGATGGCCATGAGGCCCCATCCCACCAAAATGTGCAATTATTATTGCGAAAAAAATTCAAACACCTGAAACCATGAACTAAAATAAAATTTACAGTTAAGCATCAAAAGAAAAACTTCTCACAGAGAGCCAGAGCATGACAGAACATTGAAAAAATAATTCATAGTCCTGAAAATGTTTAAAAAATATACAGTATGATGAGTATACGTCGGCATGAATCCATTGCTATATTTGAAGTACCTGGTAGAAAATAATCCCAGGTCATTAACATCTGTAATGCTTCAGACAAGAACATTTCTATTTCCATAGCCTTAAACACAGTAAATTTTTTGAATAGCTGCCCCACTCTTCCAATTACTCGTGTGGCCTCCAGCTTCAGCTTCGATGGAGACGAAGCTGAAGTCTTATTGTTTTTGGGGGGGNNGGGGGGGGGGGGAAATTTATTCACCCATACAGTTATTTTTATTGGGGAAGAAAAGTTATTTGTCTATCTGCCAACTGACTCTCAACGTTCATTGCTTCACGATGTGGCTCGCAACATGGTGCAAAGTTTGCCTATCCGATACCACACAGGTGCCAGGTGCGATGAAGGAGTCGAAGGTCTCGTGGTTTTTTCTGTAACGAACATTTTTTTACTCATCGGGCAATCTACCCTCATCATGCATAACTGTATATTATCCGGGATCCTTCTTGTGCAAGCAGGGAATGTGGGATTTTTTCAGAGTGTCTTGCAGTCACGATATATAATACATTTATTATCAGTTTGTAAAATGTTCTTATAGGTGTAGACATACATACCAACGTTTACAAAAACTAAGTCAATTTTGTTTATGTATAAAGATTTAATGAATAGTCTATACTCATTTTTGTTTTACATTTGCACCATATATCACCAATATTATTTGTAATCAACAATAATTTCTTTTACAGAATACAACCCTGATGCTCCCAGCATGGATTCTAGTATAATGTGGAATCGGCAATCTTTCCATGGTTCAGGAGGTATGATGTGAAATAATTATAATGTTAGCCTTTATATTTTTCATTTCCTTGAAGTGAAAATCTGCATGTTTTTCCTTTTTGAAGCATGGTTGGCAGATAATTTTTTTTACAGTTGGAAGAATAAATAGGGAAAGGAGAGAATGGTATGGAGAAATGGTAAAATGAAATTTGGAGGGAAAGAAGCAATTTGAGAAAACTACCACCGAAACCTTGTGACACTTCCTTCTACAAATTCCTAGTTGGTTTTTGAAGTAGAATCAGGGACTTTAGAAATAGCAAGCAAGAGACTGCTTACATGCTTACAATGTCAACCATGGTTCATTGCATTTTTTTTTTTAAATGCTTCAGTAATTATTTTATTCTAAAAATTGTCAAGGCTAATAAATAAATATATATAACTCTGCCAAGATGAGTAGAGTCCTGCACAACAGATCACCACTAGTAACGAACACGCTAGCACCATACAGTCAGCGAGGAGAACAACTGAAGCACTAAACATCACGTACGCAGGTCAGCGAGCATTGCCATTATGGAAGATCGTAACATGCTTTACTGTATACACTTCCATACATATTTAATGATCTGTCAGAATATTTGTGTCTGTAGGATCTAATATTTAAAAATGTAATCTGTTTAAACAACATGAATATAATATAAACACAAATGAAAGCACTATTCACCACTTCACTATGATTCAAAGAACCAGAAAATAACAACTGAAACAGGAAACACTGATACCCATTACAAAATGCAACACACTTTAGAATTGTATCAGTTTGGCAGTGATGATACACACTGGCGTATAAACCACTGTTGCATATGTATGTAGTACATACACTTTAGACAAAGATGACGTTCACTTAAAGCACACGTATGCTGTTTGTCTCTTCAGGGAAATCTGGCATAAACTGCAGGATTGCCATTCTTTCAGCTCTTTAATGTTACCTCGGGCCATGTACACATCTGCTTATTTGTGCTACGGCTTGCTTGCTGTGTCTGTCTCTGAATCAGCTGTTTCCGTATCTTCTCCAGATTCATCGCTGCTGCTGTCGATTACTATGCACTCAATTTCTTTTTCCATCAATTCATCCCATTTCCAGTATAGTTCTTGTATTTCTTTCACCTTCAGACATGACTGTTTCCAGTTATCCACTGTTATAGATTAAAACATATCTCTTGTAAATTTTTTTAGTGTCGTCAGAGAAACCTGGTGGACATTTTTATCAGCAACTTTAGTTTTCATCCTCTTCCAGATTAGTTTTATGGGATTTAGGTCTGGATGATACGCTGGTAAATGCAGGTGTGTAAAGCTAGCTGCTTCTCGAATATCTTGTGAATGCAGTAGTTTAGTTTCAGTTGACATTGTTTCGCACATATTAAAAGTTCAGCTTTGGTCATTTCTTGGTCTAATTGTATATTATCTCACAGTCATGTTTGTATGCCTGATTTATAATGGTTGGTTGAAGGCGGTTTATTGTCTTGTCTGTTATGGTAGGGTGCATTGTCGAGGACAACAATGCTTCTTTGCGGAAATGCAGCCATCAGTTGGGTTGTAACCCATTTACAGTAAGTAGTTTTCATAGTTCATGTCTTTATATTAGTCAGATGTGTTCGATTTTGAATAATAAATGAGACAAGTACCCAGAATAAATCCCATCTCCCCACCAGTATGCACAATAATAATATACTGTCCAGGACTGTTATTATTTACCTACACTCCTAGCACATCATCTCTGTGCCAACACTTGGAGACAGTATAATGTGTGTGGATTCATGTTTCATCCATGTACACAACCGGTTTATGTTGGTCGTTTTCATTTCTTTTCAGTGTTATAAGAAAGCATGCCCTTTGCACTACATCATCAGCGTGTTTGCAAAATATATATTGGGTANATTTCTTTTCAGTGTTATAAGAAAGCATGCCCTTTGCACTACATCATCAGCGTGTTTGCAAAATATATATTGGGTAATCTTACACTTTTTAAATCTAAATTCAATTGACTTCACTATCTTTCGAATTGTTTCTCTGTCTCCTGTGAACTGAATTTCTTGCTTGCAGAATTTTAATAGTTTCGTTCCTGATCTCAAAATATTCCTGAAATTTCCTGTGAATAATTCACCTATGCATATTGTCCATTATAATTTTATTTTCAGGTGATTTGCCCTTTTTACGAGGCGACTTGATTGTGTTCATTCNATTTCTTTTCAGTGTTATAAGAAAGCATGCCCTTTGCACTACATCATCAGCGTGTTTGCAAAATATATATTGGGTAGTCTTACACTTTTTAAATCTAAATCCAATTGACTTCACTATCTTTCGAATTGTTTCTCTGTCTCCTGTGAACTGAATTTCTTGCTTGCAGAATTTTAATAGTTTCGTTCCTGATCTCAAAATATTCCTGAAATTTCCTGTGAATAATTCACTTATGCATATTGTCCATTATAATTTTATTTTCAGGTGATTTGCCCTTTTTACGAGGCGACTTGATTGTGTTCATTCNTTATGCATATTGTCCATTATAATTTTATTTTCAGGTGATTTGCCCTTTTTACGAGGCGACTTGATTGTGTTCATTCCACTTTCTCCATGTTGACCCTCCTTTCGTATCTTACATATTGTCTTCTTACCATAGCCAATATTACAGGCAATAGCACATTCAGCGATATTTGTAACCAGTGTTGCCATATGTTCCCCCTCCTCTCAATCACAAAATGTAATAACATTGGAAATACGCCAAGCTTGTTCATGGTTAACTTTGTTTCCTTTACGTTCCATCGCTAACGTAGTAGGTGCTCCGCAACGTAACAGACAACTGCATTGCACCAGACTATACTGTATTTCCCTGCTGTGCGCATACGCCACCTTGCTAGTTCAGATGCCTTCCGTGCGGATCCATTGGCCTTAGTGGGGTAATATACGGCATGTTTCAGAAGTGATTGTAAAAAATGTTTTGATGAGACATACAAATGAAGAGAAGCAAAAAAGGTCCAGTAAACATGTCCATAAATTAACCATTTACGAGATATTCTGTTGTGTGCTGGTTGGGACCCGCTGAATACGAAGTACGAATGTCAACAAAAACAGTGAAACTTTGATTTAATGTATCAATCACAAGACAGTAGAAGTCATAATTGTGCCTTTAGCACCACAGAAATTTGAATAAACGTACACAAAAGCAACAGTTTGGGCTGAACAACAGTGAAATCTGTGGCTAAACAAGGTACAGTACAGTATGAACATGTTATCAGAAAACATTTACAGTAGGTGTCAGGTGTGGCAATGTCTGCTGTATTTTAAACTAGGCTTTTGGCATGACCCCATACACAAGAATCCAACAGATTTAAATCTGATAATCTAGGAGGCCCAACCAGCACACATATGCCATTATCTCGTAAATGGTTAATTTCCGGACCCATGTTTACTGGAACTTTTTTTGTGTCTCTTCATTTGTACGTCTCATCCCTACATTTTTGACCATCACTTCTGAAATACTCTGTATATACAGACACAAAGACGTACACACACATGCACATGCGTGCGCTCACACACACAGACCGTGAAAATGTTTTTATTTTCGAAATGCAATTAAAAATATAAAATATTTTTTCCCCTAGAGTATTAATAAAGTGCACTTCATACATATAGCTGTGATATGCTACATTGGTGGATGATAAAGTAGTTTATGACCTGCTTATTTTGGTCTCAATCTACAAACACCTAAGGATCCAGTTTTATAGTAAGTGAACTTGGTGGCCTAGGATTAAAAGAAGCATGCATTTCTTCTTTAATGGTAACAAATACATGTTTTTGTTTGCTAATATATCTTGATTCCAAGGATCTGAATTTCCTGACTTATTTAAGAAGAACTGTTAGGCATATATTTACAACATTCCAAGTTGTGTGACTTTTTAGTCGTAGATTCCATATACATAATTATATTAGAATCTGGTTCTTGTCTCTGGCAGAGTCAGCATAGATAAAATGAGTTTTATACTCGTGTTAAAAGTAGCTGACTGCACTAAGAGGCAGACATACAATTCCTGATCAGCTGAACAACCGATGTGGTAAAATGAAAAGGAATAACACTGTTTAGAGAAAACCTGTACTTAAATATAATGTCCACCCCATTACCTACATAAGAATTCTTGTCGGAAAATCACTGATTATCTATGGGAGTTGATGACTAACCACTAAGGCAGCTGTAGGTTCCTAANAAGAATTCTTGTCGGAAAATCACTGATTATCTATGGGAGTTGATGACTAACCACTAAGGCAGCTGTAGGTTCCTAAAATAAATTTTTTCATGGGCATTGCTTTTTAAACTAAACAGTTTCCATTTTTCTAGATTCTGTGCATCTTCCTTCATATGCCAATAGCCTTTTTTGTTTTTTTAATTACAAAGTTAATATTCTANTTTTCTAGATTCTGTGCATCTTCCTTCATATGCCAATAGCCTTTTTTGTTTTTTTAATTACAAAGTTAATATTCTATCCCTTTAATCGTTCCTTTCTCTCTTTCCTTACACCTTTTCTTCAATGATTCAGTACTGTAAACAATTTCTACACANGCCCTTTAATCGTTCCTTTCTCTCTTTCCTTGCACCTTTTCTTCAATGATTCAGTACTGTAAACAATTTCTACACAACATGTGCCCAAATCAAGATTTTTTTGATTACTGATTAATATTATAATTTTTCTTCCTCTACTGTTTATGCTGGTACTTCATTTTTTATTTTATCGTGCCATTTCACGTTGACAATCTAAATGTCTTTGTTCTTTCTTATTTATTGTCACTGTAGTATGTGATTTGTTATGTGAGAGGCCTCCAAATATTTTATTTATTTTTCTAATCATGACCATTCCTTCATTGACACTTCTATGATTAATTAGAAACTGTTAATGGTACCATGCGCATCGCCAAATTATTTTTGAGAATAAGTACTTTTCCCCAAATATGTGGGGTTGTTTGAATAAGACAGTGTTTCATTATCTGCTAAAAATTTTCATTATTAGCAAACCACTCATCACCTATCACTATAAGTTGGGTTCAGTTTTCTGTATTTTTGCCTCTGTAAAACATGATCAACATAGTAATTGGCCAGTGCATTTTATTCACATTAGTGCCAAAGACATCAGTTGTTGAGTGCTGCCAACGTTTCTCTCACAGTCACTCTTTATGACCAAACATTGCATACTGGGTATTCAAAAACATGTTTTAAATACTTTTAAATTACCAAGGGAGAATATATATAGTATAAGTGACACACAGTTGAAATCATAGTGTCATATATCATAATTTAATGAAAGGGCTATTTGATTTAGTTCCCATACATTTTAGACATGCCAAATTGCAAAAATTGCATCAGTAGAAGTGTCAGCTCATTTAGCTCAGTCAGATCAGTGAATGAGACTTCAGTTCATAGATAAAGGTGCCATTATAAAAACGAAATTATGAAATGAGCCATAAACATTGTTTAGCTACGTTTTATAATTGAATATGCAGTTTCATTCATATTATATAGCAGCAGCACGAAACACTTCACACGACAACCAGCTGAATGAGAATCAAGAATACAATCACAGTCTCAATTAAAGTCATGTTGAAAAACTTGCATCGCAAGGACATTTACTAAGGCAGGAGAGATATTTATTATTATATTCCCTCCTGGCACCCTTAGCAACCTCTGGGACAAAAAAAAATTAGTTGTTTAAAGTTAAGTCTGAATAAAAGTTGCAAAGAGAGATAGGTTGTGGGTGCAGCCGGTATGAGTTACAATTGCATCTTGCACGTTACTTCTTCCCTCAGTGAGAGTTCATACATGTCTTGTAACTGGCGATTGCCATGTCCAACCTAAATACCTGCAGAAAGCTTCATTATGCAATTGAAAACTGCCCAATTGTTCCATTGTGTGATGCAATCATGGCTAATTACAGCACACCAAGCTACTGTGTCTTTGGAACCTTCGCAGCACCAGCATACCCCTTGTCACGTCTACTTTCTCATTGTACCTACANCCAAGCTACTGTGTCTTTGGAACCTTCGCAGCACCAGCATACCCCTTGTCACGTCTACTTTCTCATTGTACCTACATTCTATAAGTTTGCAACAGTCAACCGTGTTTCCAGAGTTTATTGGGCAAGGTAAAATAAATTATAACACCTCATGATCGTTGCCATTTTCAAAGAAATGGAATGAAATAATAAGTTTTAAAAGTGATAACACACAAAATATACACACATTACTACTGTCACAGTGTTCCAAACACAAAATAAATTGCATTTCTTCCCAAAAGTGTAAAAAAAATAACTCTTCTCCTAACATATCATTTCATATTGCTTGCATCATTACACAGTTCAGTTTCCATGCGACTAGAGCGCCACAATGGCAACCAAGAAATGTGCAGCTTTGCATGTGTGTGTACATGCTTGCATGCATGTGTGCATGCATATTTGTGTAAACACATATTTATATATACATTGTGATGCAGATACATTAGTCCATACTCAGACAAATTATTCTTCACTAAAGTTAGAAAGTAAGATATATAGGACATGCAAAATATTATGAAAAGTACATCAGTTAGAACAACAATATTGTTGTATGCTTATGAATTAAACCAAATTTGTCAAGAAAGTGAAATTATTTTATGTGGTGCCCACCCTTATCTTTAAGAAAGAGGGATTCTCACCCATTTTTGTGTTAAGCAGCATGTCATACAAATATCATCAGGGTGTGATAGAATCTGAAACACAGGATACTAATCAAAAAATGTATGTCTTACTGTGACTCTCTTACTTTTACAGTTTTCAGTGTAATCACGCATTTTGTAGAGATAAATGTGGTGTATGTTATGATGAAGACACTTGGCTTTTGCAGATATTCCTGAACTTTAAAATGTGGTTTAAAATTTCACTCTTTTATGCAAGCTTTTGTTAACTGTTTTTCAGCTTATCCGTGCAGCTTAAAAATGTATTTACATAATTATTATTATTTACAAAAAAAGTTTAAATTTGTTTAAAGTATGAACTTTGATGTGGGGTGGCGGCAAGGTCACTCTGCTAGGCTTCCTTAATGCAAACGTTAAAAAAAAAAGTTAGATAAAGTTTTAATGAATTCTTGAAACGTTGCGGGTAAGTTGTAAAACCATTTNGCAAACGTTAAAAAAAAAAGTTAGATAAAGTTTTAATGAATTCTTGAAACGTTGCGGGTAAGTTGTAAAACCATTTTATTTGTACTTCTACTCTAAATGAGTTTGAGATGATGTGCACCTAACATAATGTAAACACTTGAACTCGTTACCAAAATGTATAACTTACTTATTTCATTTATTGAAAGATGTTTGGTTGTGAGTTGCACATGTTACAGCATTTAAGCTGAAATTTCAGAACAGTCAGCTGTAACACATTGTTTAATATCTTCTGGTGTAGTCAGTATTTCCTTCTTTTAACATTCTCTACAGAAAAAAATCCAAAAGGGTTAGGTCTGCTGAATGGGCAGGCCAACATACAGGTCCCCTTAGTCCAATCTAATGATCAGTGAAGACAATCTGTAGTATGTATTGCACTATGTGCTGGGAACCATCAGGCTGATACCACAGGATGATCCTAGTCTGCAGTGAACGGTCTTCTAACATCTGTGGAATTTCATCTCTTAGGTGGTTGACATACTTATGGGGATTCAGTGTTGGTTCTATGAAAAAATAGCCTATGAGATGATAGTTCACTATTTCACACCACGCATTTATACTCCATGGATGCTGATGTTCCACTTGACGAAGCCAATGGGGATTGTTTACTGATCAATTGTGCATCTTTCTGAGGTTGGTATGGCCATAATTTGTAAATGTTGCTTCATAAATAAACAAGATACATGACAAATCTGGTGTTCTTAATGCCCATGTAGCTCTTAATAGAAAGATACACGATGCGGATAGAATGTAGGATGGTACAGAATGCATAGTACACACTTCAGTAACTCATTTATTTCTGTCATATTTTTTGAGGTGTTACACTTCCAGTTTCCTGTAATTGGTTAAAAAGGTTCACAAATAATATTTGAGATGGTTGACATCTCTTGGGATATTGTTCAGCGTACACATTACAAGAACATTAGCGTTAGTAAGTATCATCTTCCAGCAGGTCCTATCCTATGTCTAGCTAGGCAGTATGAACTATCATAAAGTACTTACNTTTTTGAGGTGTTACACTTCCAGTTTCCTGTAATTGGTTAAAAAGGTTCACAAATAATATTTGAGATGGTTGACATATCTTGGGATATTGTTCAGCGTACACATTACAAGAACATTAGAGTTAGTAAGTATCATCTTCCAGCAGGTCCTATCCTATGTCTAGCTAGGCAGTATGAACTATCATAAAGTACTTACNAGTTAGTAAGTATCATCTTCCAGCAGGTCCTATCCTATGTCTAGCTAGGCAGTATGAACTATCATAAAGTACTTACAAGGAGGTCCCAATGCAATCAGTATAAAGTAAACAGAATCACAATCAGAATCTAAACACATATACAAACATAGTAACTAAGCAGTTAAATTGAGCAGACAACTGTCTGTATTTAGAATTGTCATTTCGCAATAGCACGTAAACGGCTTGCACTAGACTCCTACATAAAACACCATTGATATTCTAATTTCCTCTCATTTTATATTCGTGATATGAATAGGCATTGTTCCATTTGAAAAAAATGTAACTTTTTTCAAGTAATACACATTTTAATACTTATTAAAATCTGTGTCTATACTACAATTATGAGCCCATGTTTAATCTTCAGTTCTGTGAAACCAGTAAATCAATAGCACCTTTCATTTATAAAATATTTGCCGTGTAAGTTTTAGGTGATTCATCCTTTTTATATATAGCTAATTGTGATTTGTCATAGTGGTTGTGGATGATTGTGTAGCAAATTGTGCACCTTACTTCTTGTAATCTCTGCAAGGTGGTTAAGAAGACATTGTGCAGGATATCTGTCAAGGTGGAAAGTGTACAAGTGCAGCTTCCTTTTCATTTTCTTGAACTTCACCAGATAACAGAATCATGTCAGTCTTTTCTGAACTTGTGGACTCTTCCATATTTAGTCTTGGATTACTGAAACAATGCCATGACAGCCTGCATTAAGAGTTTGTGGGACATAAATTAAGTAAACGTGTTAGCTGGATTCTTCATGTCTTTTGAAGTCAGTATTGAANCATTAAGAGTTTGTGGGACATAAATTAAGTAAACGTGTTAGCTGGATTCTTCATGTCTTTTGAAGTCAGTATTGAACAACTAAGAAATAGCAATCTTGGATAATAATTTTTGCTAACGCTGTGACCAAATCATTCATAAGATTAATTCATGTATTATATCATAATACCTTGCACCATTAAAAAAAAAATTAANTGCTGTGACCAAATCATTCATAAGATTAATTCATGTATTATATCATAATACCTTGCACCATTAAAAAAAAAATTAAAAATTGTCAGCATGTGAAAGAGCTCAGCAGGAATGCATCACTACGCAAAATATTTATTTACAGAAATGGCAAAAATTTCTGCCTGGGATTGCTCTTTCTTAGATTTTCTATATTAAATGCCAGAAACTTTTAAGTTTCAAATACAATTAATTTAGATCCTACATTCACCTAAATCTCAATGTCTTTGTGAGAGCAGTGATGACGGGTTAAAAGGGAAAGGGAAATCATTATTCCATAAAATATGCATAGATTGTTACAAAACCTACCTAACTACATAAATCACAGTTTGATGTATACATTTAGAAGTTTATGCTAATTGTCTTCATCACAAAATGCCAAAAACACCACCACTGCTGCCACCCCCACCACCACCAGACTGTGGTGATGGTGTCAGACTCCTCGCCTCCCACCAAGGTTAACCAGTGTTGATTCCCGGCAGGGTCACTTGCAGATTTTGGCACTTGGGAATCGTGCCGGACAATGCTGCTGGTCAGCAGTTTTTCTCGGGGTTCTCCTGTTTCCCCCGCCCTAGCATTCCAGCACTGCTCATACCTCACTTCACCCTCATTGGCTCTCAAGACCTCAATGTTAACAATAATAAGAGCCACCTAAATCTCTCCACTTCGCCATCACCACCATCACACCACCACCACGATTACCACCTCCACCTACACACATCACCATCTCCACCTACACACATCACCACCTCCACCTACACACATCACCACCACCCATCACCTACACCACTGCCACCACACATCATCGCCTCCCCCCCCCCTACTTATTGTTCAAGTGTGGGGTTCTGTCAGTAAGGTGAGTGATTATATGCCTTGCGTAAATGTTGCTTTAGTTAATTTGCTGTATTAAAATATAAAAAAAAAAATTTTAAGGCTCTTTATTAGCCAGTCAAAATTCTGTATGGTTTTTACTTAAGCAGCTTCATAGCAATATTGGTTTTGAGGACAGCGTGTGTTTTAAGTATGGTCTTGTGTGCCTAGTAAAATTTTTGTTTTCATACAGACAGACTTTTCCTTTGGCATGTGTTAAGGCATCTTAATTTAATGAGCCNGCCTAGTAAAATTTTTGTTTTCATACAGACAGACTTTTCCTTTGGCATGTGTTAAGGCATCTTAATTTAATGAGCCAATTTGAATGTAAATTTTTTTTGTGAATTTTTATATCCAGATACCCTGTACTCCCAACTGCTTATACTCCAATTTTTTAAATTAATTGTGAACTCCTTCAACCATTCTGATGTTTCAAGGGCCTTTGCAGTTTTTAAGATAATCAATTTTAACTTGTGTTCATTCATCAAAGGGTTCTTTGATATCACTTCGCTTTTCAGTGTTGCCCCCCCATAAAATCTGGTGGGGAGTATAAAAGAAGTCTACAGTAATTTTTATTTGAATTTTAAATATTAATTCTTGCTGTGTAAAATAAATTATTTTATNGTATAAAAGAAGTCTACAGTAATTTTCATTTGAATTTTAAATATTAATTCTTGCTGTGTAAAATAAATTATTTTATGGTACCATTGTTTATATTACTAGTCGCCTAGTGTGTATTAAATCATTTGAAGGGGAGGGAGATCTTGTAAGGAATTATATGATATGGATTTATTTATAATAAATAATTTATTCAGAACTAGGTAGGAATTTATTTCCGAGTCTTCACAATTTTATATTGTTATTAAAAAAATTTTATGTTCAGCAATAGTTTATCATGCGATTATTAATTTGTTTTATCTTAATGATTCTTCTGTGAGTTTTGGTTAGTTACATGTCATTTGTATGGTAAAAAAATTAGTTAGGAATCTATTGTGACAATGTTTTAAAAAAATGAAAACTTGTGAATAATTTGCAGGAGAATATAAAATTAATTAAAGAAGAATGTTTCAAAATAGGCAACATGAAGGAAGGGCTGTACTTCCCATGTCATGTAATTACAGTAAAGCATCTGTTGACCAGACTAATTGAGGGGAGGTAGAGTCTGGTGAACCAGAAAGTCCGGTAAATGGCAAGGTACTAAAAAAAATGTACAGTTAACAATAATTTTAGTTGCTCGCTTTAGTGGTATTGTTTTCAGTGTTGCGGAGATGTTTGTGTATCCCCCAAAATAATATTAAATAATCTAAAGTGTTTCCAGCTGGATGAACAGTAGGAAAATAAACTTAAAACAAAAGTCATCGTGTAGACAACATTTACCATGACGAAGATGGATTCCCTAGATTGTCTCATCAGGGTAGCCAACATCTGAGTTCATAGCTTTTTATCATACTTATGTTCTTGGATTAACGTTATGTTGGCAGTATAACTGTGATCTGTTCACATTTTGTAGCTCAAAATAAGAGCTCGGTGCACTACATGGCAGTCTCGTCTCTCTAATTTACTTGCTCTTTGGGTGTACAGTAACACATTTCATGTCCTACAAGCGAGAAGTAGATACAATGATATCCATTTATATAGAATNCTCTTTGGGTGTACAGTAACACATTTCATGTCCTACAAGCGAGAAGTAGATACAATGATATCCATTTATATAGAATCATTTTTCCAGTTTGTACTACTTTGTGATTTCCAAAAGCAATGCAAGAATATACTTTAAAAATAAATTCACACTCATAAAACAGTAATGATCAAAACACGAGTTGAAAATCAAGAATTTATTGTGGCACAGTTAAGTAATAAGGTTGGCAAGAATTCTAAATTGTTGAACAATTTTGTATGTCAAACAAATGTATANCTCTTTGGGTGTACAGTAACACATTTCATGTCCTACAAGCGAGAAGTAGATACAATGATATCCATTTATATAGAATAATTTTTCCAGTTTGTACTTCTTTGTGATTTCCAAAAGCAATGCAAGAATATACTTTAAAAATAAATTCACACTCATAAAACAGTAATGATCAAAACACGAGTTGAAAATCAAGAATTTATGTGGCACAGTTAAGTAATAAGGTTGGCAAGAATTCTAAATTGTTGAACAATTTTGTATGTCAAACAAATGTATANTTGTGGCACAGTTAAGTAATAAGGTTGGCAAGAATTCTAAATTGTTGAACAATTTTGTATGTCAAACAAATGTATACCACTAGAACACAGGACAGTGACAGACTCAGAATGTTACACTTTCCATAGAAACAAAAGTTAACACACTAAGCAGTGAGGTTGGAAATTTACTTAACACAACCATAAACAATAATACAATACAGTTAGTGCCATCCATGCAATATTAACAGTGATACCAACTGACCTATAAATCAGGAACAAATTTCTTCTGCATCACAACCACCTGACTGGTGGTCGAAGCCCACTGCCACAATAATAGCCTACATCATTCAGCACACTACTGGGTGAAAGAAAGGTCGAAGTTTGAGAGTAAAATTACTGAAAATCCGGTAACCTTGTTGATGAATACATAATTTTCTTTCAGATGAGTGATCGCAAAACTTTAAAATGTCTGGAGGTTAGTTTGAAATATACCATATGTTACTGTAATGAGATGATGAAACAAAATGTAACATCATACGTGAAATTTAAATATGTGTTTGTAGAACAATTATAGAATTGTTATATTTAAGGAATTTTGAGAAATAAACTCCACACAGGAAGATTTGACCCACGTGGGGGAAAGCTGCTCAAAAAACCACCAACACTATCCCACCACCACCATCCCACCACCATCTCACCTTACTGCCACCACCACCGCCACAGCGCCCACCCCCACTCCCGCTGCCGCTGCCACAATCACTACCACATCAACGTTAAGTGTTGAGAGAACACAAAACCTAAACCCAGTAGTGACGGATGTAGAGTTCATGGCTATGGTGTTAGATCAATTACAATACCAGTGTCAGTTGTGGGCTAGTATATCTAATCTCAACTTAACCAAATTCTGTGACGAGTTTCTGCATTTTGATGTGATAGAAAGACACCTGAGGAATAATGCAGAGAGGAATAATGACTGAACCTGCCTTTGTATCAGAACTGGCAATCTTGGGAAAACAGGCCTACCAACGACGTGAACCAGCAACAAGCGAGTGTCGTCATTTATTCTGATCAACCAGGTAACATCAATAATTTCCTTATTCATAATCAAGGGAGCAGGCATTGCAGAGGCAGGCAAAATCCATGGAGGAATTGATACGGTATATGTAACTACTCTGAAGACGAATGCAATTATGATAATGTATATATTGAACATTCACGCAGGGATAAAAGGAATTCGAGCAAAGGGCAGAACCACAGTACGCATGTAACATCAGCAAATATACCTACGCCAAGTGACTTTGTGTATCTGCCACAAAGGAGAAATAATTTTAATGATATAACTTTGCAGTTTGAAAATTGGCCCTTACCAATATCAGTAACCACAGATATGCCAATATACTTCAATCAACCACACTTGAATACGTCATACAAGCACACAGAGTCAGTGGTAGTGTGATACAGAGGCATGCCAACCATGACCAAGTACATAGCGATGGGTATTTAGACAGACAGAATCCGTTGAACCCGGCTGCTATCAGGTTTTGAATATCTGAGCAGAACCAGAATTTTCAATGGGCAAGTACTAATTCACCACCAATTTCCCAAGAAAAAATGTTAAATAAAGGGGGTTGATGATGTAAGTCTCAGAACGTTGATCCAAAACAAATTTAATGGCAGTAGGTGGACAAAATTTAGTGTGAACAATCAGNGCAGTAGGTGGACAAAATTTAGTGTGAACAATCAGAACATTTCTATTTTGAGATCCAGTGGCTGTAAATCAGAGTTAAAAAATTTAATGTCTAAATAGGTTTACTCAGTTTGGTTGCAGGAATCTGAACGAGAATTTTAATGCCAGAGCAGGATGAAATTTGTGAAAAACCATATAAAGCTTTATGTCCAAAAGTTTTATTATATTATAAGTTTGTGTTTGTGAAATTTCAGCTTTATTAGACAGTGGTACTGAGATCAGCTATATTAGCGCAAACTAAGTATAACAACATTGCCAGTACCATGTTGAAAAAAATTTTGTGCAACATTGATAGCAAGCCCTGTTGTAAATTGTGAGTGATTCACATTAAAGGCTTAGGATAACCTGAAGTAACAGCTGTATAGATAGTTAAAGGACTAGCCAAGCATTTAAAAATTTGGTATAGATTTCTTATCTTAGCATAACACTCAACTTGATTTTGGAGGTTCGTTGATAACAGTTCCAAACACTGATTATTTATCGACATTACCAGAACGATGGATTTGCACAGCCAAATTCTTAGGCATGCTTAATCAAGAGGTGACACTCTAAAACATGTCAACTGCCAATAATATTGATTTTTTGTCTAGCGTAACCTCACCTTACAGAATGGCCAATGAAACTAAACTTCTATTATTTTTTGTTTATTGTAATTGTTTAGTAAATATGTTGCAGAGATAATCATGCCTGTATTCTACAAAAACTATTACACCAATATATCTTCCATCTAAATCCTGAAAAGCAAACGTATCAACATCAGGGTAAAATACTCTAGCTCCTTTCAATATTCTGTTGCAACAGGAGCTTACAGTTGCTTTTTTCATGGATATGTCACTGCCAACCCCTGTTTCTTATACAGTGTTGGTGGGTACCATGTCAAAACACCTTTAGTTAATTGACTGTCTCAATTTCTTTGTTATAACTCAAATTCCACATAATGTACTTTTTTCCCCTCCAAAATTCAGTCCTCAATATTATCTTATGTCACATTCTATTTTTTGGTGAAGAATAACTTGTCTTAGTTAGTACACATTCTTCTGAATCATGTTTGTATGCATATATATACAGGAAGAATAACAGTAACTAGGATTGTCACATGTCCTGCCTTGGCAAGACATACCCCACTATTTTTTTCATCCAGCATCCCTTTAAATGGTTAGGTGGGTTGCATAATGTCCCAATTTTGAACCATATGTTTACTACACATATATTTTCATTTATTTATATTGTAATATTGTTTATAATACGTGTGGACATTGATATTACCATGAACTGTTTCAATTTGAAATCTAGTTGAAACATGTGTTAAATGATTTTAATACAGTGTACGATAAAAGCTGTATGTAACTACGTATGGACTGTGATTACAATGTTATCTCTTGCCAGCCATGTTCTTGTGACGTCTTGATAGGTTTCTTATTGCAGACTCTGCAAAGTTTAAAACTAAAGAAAGATGAGTAGAAAATAGCAGTATTACTACCAGACATTCTGGGAATCATACAGTGTAGAGTTTCCATGTATTATAAAATCAGACAAGGGCGATAGGTTTGGCTTTTGTAGTATATGCCGATGCGACATAAACATTGCACATGGTGGGAAAACAGATATAAGTGTACAGGTTAAAAGCGCAAAGCATGTCGCCAACATAAAGTGCCAGGAAGAAAATCAGAAGATTTCTAAGTTCATTGCAAAACCTGAAAATGTTGATTGGGACGTTACACGAGCAGAATGCTTGTTTACTTCTTTTTTGGTAGAGCACAACATTTCCCTAACTGCCGCAGATCATGCAGGTTTGCTACTGAAAAAAATGTTCCTGAACTCTGAAATTTCAAAGTATGGATGTGGTCATACAAAAACCTTAGCAATAATTGTAAAGGAAATGGCTTCTGATGCAAAATCTAGTGTAGTAAAATGTTTGCAGAATGCACCATTTTCTGTTTCAAGTGATTGAAGCAATGACACCAATTCAAAATTGTATCCCATTTTAGTGACGTTTTACGATGATACACAGGAGAAAATTGTGAACTCTGTTCTTTGTAGGAGATTCTACTGGATGGAATATAGGTAATTTAGTGCTTGCAAAGCTTGAATGCAATAACATTCCCTTTGAACACTGCATGGCTTTTTGTGCAGATAATGCAGTTGTAATGGTTGGCCATAAAAGTGGTGTTGCAGCAGTGTTGAAAGAGAAGCACCCTGGGCTTATTGTGATTAGTTGCATTTGTCACCTGATAAATTTATCTGCAGAAAATGCTGTGTCTTCTTTGCCAATAAAAGTTAATGACTTTCTTGTGGACATTTTTTTATTAATTGGAAAAAAGTTCAAAGAGAAAAGAAAGGTTACAAAAATTTCAAGAGCTCCATGATACGGAAACGAAGAAAATACTCAAGCATGTCTGTTCTAGATGGCTTTCTCTTGGAAGAAGTTTGTTGAGGGCTTTTGAACAGTGGGAACCATTGCTTAGTTTCTTTAAGGGAGAGGTTGTAAATGAGAAACCTTCATCTTTGAGTCTCACCTCTTACAAAATTCCCAAACTAGAATCATCATCCTGTTCAACCTCTGATAGGATATGTCAGAAAAACATAAATGAGAAAAGGAAGAATTTGGGTTCTGCTACTGATTCCAGCGAAAAGATAATTGCTTTGACATTAGCAAACGGTGATGCTCCTATTCTGAAGAATACAAGTCCTTTTGTAAATTGGGAAGAAAAACTATTTATGTTCCTTTCTTCTGACCTAAATAAACCATTTTGTGCATTTTTTCTAGGGGTCCTCCCAACATTTGAAAAACTGAACTCCATACATTCATATTTTGAGAGAACTGTGGCATGATTTTCTAAAAGCATTGCTATCAAATTTTGTGGAAGCAGAAGCTGTGAAAAGTTGCTCATTATTTGAAGTGAACTATCACTCTATTCAGAATCAGAAAGACGAAACTGAATTAGTAATAGGAAGTATCAAACATTGTGGAAACACTTGAAGAAAAGGAAAAAGTAGTTTTCTTTGCATCTGTCAGGACCTATTTTGTTACTGCATGTGACTACATTGTTCACAAATTCCCCATAAAAAATAGTCTGGAAAATTGCAACTGTTCTAACTTTTCTTCGGTTCGCTACTTTGTAGATTTGTTTCCCTTGATTTTGCCATTCAAGAAGGTGAAACTAGGGATGCAGCTATGGTCGAAACTGAAAAACAATTCTCAACTGTTCAGATAGACCACATTTCAGCCCTTAGTGCTACAGGAGATAGTGATGATGTTAAGTGGGCCCAGTTATCCAGGATTTGTGGTGTTGATGGCATTTTAAAATACAATAGAATATGTAGAATAATGTTGTCCATCCTCTCCATTCCACACAGCAATGCAGAATGCGAGCGTGTTTTCAGTTTGGTGAAGGAAAAAAAACAGGACCCAGTTCAGATCCTCCATGTCTAATGACACTATAGACTCAATTTCGGTTTTGAAATGCAGGAAATCAGGCTTATGTCATGAACAAAATTTTAGTGCAGAATTCCTAAAGAAAGCCATAGCTGCTTCTTTAAAACCACAGTGTTCCATTTCAACATAAACAGCAGAATACAAAACAACATAGCAAAAATATATAATAGTTGTATGACTCCATAGTGCTCTAACTTAAGTAGCAAGATAGTTTTAGTTCATTATTTTAGTGCAGATTNCATTCCACACAGCAATGCAGAATGCGAGCGTGTTTTCAGTTTGGTGAAGGAAAAAAAACAGGACCCAGTTCAGATCATCCATGTCTAATGACACTATAGAATCAATTTAGGTTTTGAAATGCAGGAAATCAGGCTTATGTCATGAACAAAATTTTAGTGCAGAATTCCTAAAGAAAGCCATAGCTGCTTCTTTAAAACCACAGTGTTCCATTTCAACATAAACAGCAGAATACAAAACAACAAAAAGCAAAAATATATAATAGTTGTATGACTTCATAGTGCTCTAACTTAAGTAGCAAGATAGTTTTAGTTCATTATTTTAGTGCAGATTTAACCAATTAAGCTAACAACGCAATGCAGATGTCTTGGAGAAAGCTACAGGCACTAGTTACGTCTTTAAAATTGCTGTGCTCTGATGCTTCGTCTCACATTCTACTGAAAGTGGAAAGGTAGTGAAATATTAACATATTATGTTTTTTAGTAATATTATTAGTGTAGTAAAGCATAGTGGCCTTTTTCATGTTAAGCGGTAATATGTATGGTAAGCCTGCATTGTTTAGTGTAATTTTTACTCAAAAATTTAATGATTTTATTGTGTTTACAAAATCTTCCTAATTATGATTTCCTAAAGTTGGCATTTATGTATTTTCATATGTTTTTAACAGTGAATATATCTAAAACTTGGAATTATTTGGAACTGTGGGAAACTGTCAGACAGCATATTTTCATTCATAATAATCAAGCATTTTGTGATTAAAACTGGTGTCTGCTTGTCAAAAGGCGAGGTCTTATAGCTTACAGCCGTTAATACATGCAGAGGCTATTTATAAATGATCTGTGGCACTGAATGAGACTAGATGACAAAATATTACAATAATGTAAATATTATTTGCCGCACAAATGATTCCATTGCAAACAAGGCTTGGTTTTAATAAAATAAATAAGTAGCATTTATTTTTGCTTTGTTCCTGAAGTGGGAGAGGAGTCAGGACAAAAAAAACAAAGTGGCTAGCCTGCCTCGGAAAGACATGGAGATTGCAGGCCGAATCCAAATTATTAGCAAGCAGAATCACTTCACACGGAAATATGTTAAGTTAAAATATTTGTAGAGCTTGCGGAAAATTTAAAACCCTGAGAATTTGTTTGCATATTTGCATTACACACGTGAAAAACAAGTCATTTCTTTGGGGCGTGGTTTCCGAAGTGAGCTGCGCGCACTGGCTATCAGATGGCAACACTGTCGCCTATTTTGCTGCTGTGTTGTGAAAGTATACCTATCATGTCCTTTTATAAGTAAATTTTTCATCTCCTGCAGGCTCAACACAACTGAGGTTTAAAATATATTATATCAAATTAATGTAGAAATATTTGAAAATACTCTGTGATAGATGTGCGGCCTCTTCAATTAATATGGAGCATGCACGTGGCGACGTTAGCAAGCACTAGCTACAGCCTATGAAGAAGAGACCAGTGAAGCTAAACTATTCGATTTTGTGTAAACACCTACACATTATTCTAAAACAAACCTTCGTTACACTAATAACAGCTGTTTTGTAACGATGTAAAATAAAATACATAGGCATTTTGTCTATGATNAACAAACCTTCGTTACACTAATAACAGCTGTTTTGTAACGATGTAAAATAAAATACATAGGCATTTTGTCTATGATCTTCTTCCCTAAATGTTTCTCCAATGTCTGTTGTGGAAATGTAGCCTGTCAAAATAGCCAACGTGAAATTTTCTTNAGCTAAACTATTCGATTTTGTGTAAACACCTACACATTATTCTAAAACAAACCTTCGTTACACTAATAACAGCTGTTTTGTAACGATGTAAAATAAAATACATAGGCATTTTGTCTATGATTCTTCCCTAAATGTTTCTCCAATGTCTGTTGTGGAAATGTAGCCTGTCAAAATAGCCAACGTAAAATTTTCTCGCAATCATTAACACATCAGCTGATACAAGATTCTATGTATATGATGATTTTAATATCATTTATGACATTGCCACACACTAGCTGTCAAAAAATTGAATTCTTATATGGCTATATTATATGTTTACATATCATACATGTACAGAATGTATGCCTAAAGTAAACATTCCCCCCTCCCCCCTCACTCTATGCTTTAAATGTGAATATTGGTTACCTGTGAACTCAGCCAGCCATTACCCCAGAAAATTAGGAGTTTATTATATTAGCGTAATTACGTCAGTATCAATTATTTTAAGGAAAAACAAATATGCATGATAAATAAGAGTTCCTATATATTACCTATTTCTGACTTCACTATTTAATATATATATAATTTAATAGTTTTGTGACTACTGTAGTTAGTTTAATAATTTTTTAATGTAATTGTAATTGCTTATCCCAGTTTATCTACAAATAAATAAAATATATACTTTTGTTTTAAAACAAATTTTCCTACTATAACAGATTTAACGTGACTGGTTCAGCTTCGCTGATGAGAAAGGAAATCCAATGATGCCAAGTTGTAAAACAATTCTTCTAAAATCCAATGCATTTCTTTCCGACAGTCACTAGTCGTCTCAAAAATTCATATTTTGGCATCTCGACACTCGCTACCAGAACAGAAGACTAGCTAGTAAAATTGGCCATCAGCTCAATTTATTAAAAATAATTATAAAATTTATCAACATCATTTCATAAATAATTTCCAGTTTTCATCAAAATGAATTAATTTTTCATGAAAATTAATTATTTTTAATAAAAATTTCAAGTAAATTAACAAATTGTCAAGAAAATTAACAAACTTTCAAGAAAATTTGTGGCAAACTTCATCCCTCTACATTAAATTTTTTTGCCAAATTAGAAAAGTGGCACAAAACAAACTCATTTTGCCCCAAAATTATTAAAATTCTTTTCAAAAAAATTAGCCAGACCATTTTTTTTACAAAAAACTAATCAAAAAAAATATTTTTCTTTATAAAAATTATATATAATAAATAACGAACACAATTGATAAATATACTACAAAAATGTACAAAATGTAAAGAAATCTAAGATTTAAAACTATTTCCAGAATATGTAAAAGCAAAGGACAATCTCTCCTCTCAGTGTAGAATTTCTGAAAATGAATACAAGAGAAAATGGCAGAGAGAAAAAAAAAAGGAATGTATAAATTACTAAGAACAAATCAAATTCAATACCTAATTATATAAGATAATTAAGCGGGGCGAAGTGGCATAAAACTGGCACAAGAATAAATTGAATAAATAATAATTACGAAATTTTAGCAATTGTGGCCACACTTGCTGGAAAAGTAAAAGATATAACAAACTAATTCCGGGTCCCAGGAAGACCAGACACTGGATTTTTATAATGTTGATATTCATGATTAAATAGATTTTGAAGAAATTATTAACCCTGCCGAGATGGTGGGGTTACGAGGTAATGAAAAAAATACTATTTTTATGTATGAATCATTTAAGAAATTTAACATAATTAATTTTTGGTTATCTAAAATTATAAGTGATGCCATTTGCAATTGCTGAAAATTCTAAGAAAGTTTAAACAAATTAAATATAATTTTATGCAATCTTTTAAATAATTAATTTAAGAATAAAATTTTTTAATAAATAGAAAATAAATGCCAAAGAAAATTCAATATTATGCGTAGATTGTCCATTTTTAATTTCCTTTTAACCTTTATGTGAAAGATGCTAACATTTTAAATTCATAATTTCTAAATATTTATTTTCAATAGGTCTATCAGGTAAAATAAGTTTAAAACAGTTATCTAAAACACACAATTTTTTTTTACCATAATACATATTTATAATTTGAAAATTAAATGTTTTATATTTTTATTCATTTCTGCCTCATGTAGTTTTATAAACTGCAATTGAGGAATTTAACTTGCTTTTTATTAACAATATAAAAAATGAATTTAAACAAATGGAAAATGTTATAATTAAAAAGTGTTAAAAGTGTGGTAAAGATAAAGATATAAATTATTTTCATTCATATAAAATTTCAAAAGATAACCATATTAATAAATGAAAAACATGTTTCAATCAGCAAGTACGTGAGAAAAATGTAGAGAATGTAGCNCACAATTTTTTTTTACCATAATACATATTTATAATTTGAAAATTAAATGTTTTATATTTTTATTCATTTCTGCCTCGTGTAGTTTTATAAACTGCAATTGAGGAATTTAACTTGCTTTTTATTAACAATATAAAAAATGAATTTAAACAAATGGAAAATGTTATAATTAAAAAGTGTTAAAAGTGTGGTAAAGAAAAAGATATAAATTATTTTCATTCATATAAAAATTTAAAAG
Organism: Clitarchus hookeri; assembly: GCA_002778355.1. Classification (NCBI taxonomy): domain Eukaryota; kingdom Metazoa; phylum Arthropoda; class Insecta; order Phasmatodea; family Phasmatidae; genus Clitarchus; species Clitarchus hookeri. Next base: position 778,779 of record NQII01000222.1, on the reverse strand, counting down.
ATAACCATATTAATAAATGAAAAACATGTTTCAATCAGCAAGTACGTGAGAAAAATGTAGAGAATGTAGCNTAAAAGATAACCATATTAATAAATGAAAAACATGTTTCAATCAGCAAGTACGTGAGAAAAATGTAGAGAATGTAGCTTGTGATGATTCTGGAAAATATGTTTCTAAATCTCACCTAGAAAAACATAAGTAAACAAAATCACGTATTAATAAGAATAAATAATATATAACAAAAACATGTAAACATTGTCAAGAAAAAAAGATATCTATTTATTTTCACCACATTCATATACCAAAGATATAGATATTATTATATGTGTAGAATATGTATGAATCTGTATATGAGAAATAAATATAATAAAAAATTGCAAAATAATGAATATATTATCACAATTGATTATGATAAAAGTATTAAAGAAACTTCTAACCTCGAGTATTCCTCGGATGTAACTAATTATTTCAAAAAATAAAATGCATATCTTTCAAAAATTTAAATTTAATTTTTTAATAAAATTTATTATGAATAAATATAGAGATAAAACTGGCAACACCAAATCTGAGTGAAATGAAAGTGAGTTGAAAAAAATATTTAAATCTTTAAATTTTAAAANTGAGTGAAATGAAAGTGAGTTGAAAAAAATATTTAAATCTTTAAATTTTAAAAATATACATAAGTTCAAGAAGAATTATTGTATTAAAACATGAAAAAACATGATAACAAAGTTAGTGATATGAAAGTTGCAATACAAACTGATATAAAAATGAAAAAAAAATCTTACAGAGTTGAAAATAAAAGAATTGTATATAATAGCCAAATATTTAAATATTAAAAATACCTTCAAATTAAGGAAACAAAATCTTATTAATTCTATAAAAAAAAAATAATCACCAAAATTTTAATTATTTACCATTTGCTAATGTTGGCTTTGGTGAAGAATATAAACCAGATGGAAAATATTTAAAGAATATATTTCCAATCTCTAATAATATATATGATAATCCTAGAAATATAAACATTAACAAAAGTTATATAGTAAAGAAGGCATTTAAGAATGGAAAACAGACATATGATGTAGAAAATAATACCAGTTTATTAGAGCCTAATAATTTCATTAATTAATTTAAATCTAAGGTGTTTAAAATAATTGCTAATTATTGCTTGGCCGCTAATAATCAAGCACAAGAGTTTGCATTTAAATCATTTAACTATACTATATCAAATGAACGAGATATTATAAAACATTACAAAACAGCTAAAACAGAATTACTAACACAGATGTCCGAGTTTCAAAGAAGAACTGGTTGGATATTAACTAATTTAATTAATTTACAACTAACTATTAATAAATATAATTCATTGAGACTACCAGAATGACCAGATAAAATCGATAAAGCATGTATTAATGTAACAAATAATGATGAAAAATGTTTCCTTTATTTAATAAAATCAGCTTTATATCCAGCAACAGATAATGGAGTGAGAGTTTCTAAATATAAAATATTGGTTTAGAAATTGATAAAGCTTTAGAAAATTTTTAAATGCCAATGGAAATTGAAAATATATCTAATATCTTATATCTAAATTCGGGAAGAAGGTTGATTTTTCTATAAATCTTTTAATGAAAAATATGAAATTTATCCACTACAAATAAACAGTAGTAGAAATGATAAAAATATAAATTTATTATATTTTACAAACGAAAATGAAACTCACTATTGTTGGATAAAAAATTTATGAATATTAATCACAATATAATAAATCATAAAAGGAAAATTTTTGCCTGTGATATGTCTTTGTTAATATTCTCTAGTAAAGCAAAATTAGATAAACATACTGAAGATTGTTCTACAAACAAAGCTGTAAAGATTGAATTACCAAAGAAAGGTGAACAAATTATATTTAAAAATTATATATACACAAAAAGAGTACCATTTACAATTTATGTTGATTTTGAATCATTATTGAAAAAATTCAAACAAAGCCAAACCCATGAGAAATAAAGAAATTTAACTATCTACAAAATATCCAGTTTTAACAGAAGACAATATAGATAATGTTTTATATAAAACAATATTAAAATAAAGATAATCTACCTAATCAAAAAATTAATACTTTAGAATTAATGTTCAATAATGAATAATTTACAATAAAATATCAATTACACAAAGCATCTGGATTATGTTATTTTAGTATTTGTTGTTATCAAGAATATAGCATTCCAGTTGTTTATAGAGATCCAAATGCGCATAAAAAATGTATAGACTTAATGAAAAGGAAACAGAAGAGATTGAAGAAATATTTTCACAAATAGAACCAATAAAACCATTAACTAAGGAATAAATAATTTTTTATAATTAATCAAACAAATTTACAGTATGCGACTGTGAATATCATTTAACTGGAAAGTTTATTAATCCTGTTTGTAATAATTGCAATCTACAATTGAAGCTATCCAATTCTGTGCAAATTATTATTCATAATCTTGATTGATATGATGCACAGTTATTTATTTATTAAATAACTAGGTTATGATGATAAAAAAATTAATATGATAGCAAATAATGAAGAGAAATATATATTGTTTGGAGAGCAAGCAAATAATTTAAAAATTATATTTATTGATTCATTTAAATGCATGACTAGTAGTCTAGATAAATTATCATCAAATTGAACTAAATAACAAATAAAACATATTCATAAATTTTTCTCAGAAAATCTAGTTCATTTAGTTATAAGAAAAGGTGTATATCCATATAATTATATTGATAACTGGGAAAAATTTGAAGAAACTGAATTGCCACCAAAGAATGAATTTTATAATAAATTAAACTTATGTGATAAAAACAATGAAGATTATCATCAAGCAAATCAAGTATGGAATAAATCCAATATAAAAAAGTTTTGGAGAATATCACGATTCATATTTGAAAACGGATGTATTATTATTAGCAGATATATTTGAAAATTTTAGATATACCTGTATGAATGCTTATGGTTTAGATCCATCTAGGTGCTTTGCAGCACCTGATTTATAATGGGATGCAATTTAAATATGAAAAAACAACCATTAGCAAAACAACCATTAGATTTATTATATGATTATAATGTGGTATTAACGATTGAAAAGGTATTACAGGTGGAATTTCACAATGTTATAAACAATATATAAAAGCAAATAATAAATGGTTAGATTATTATGATGAAAAAAAAGAATAAAATTATTTTATGTATCTAGATGTACGTAATTTATATGGTTTGGTCATGTCTCAATATTTACCATATGATGGTTTTGAATGGATTAATTATAAATCATTTGATTTACAGTTTTGTATGAAATACATATCAAATATGAAAGATGATTCTCAGCATGGTTATCTATATTAGAAGTCAATTTAAAATATCCTCAACAAATACATAATTTGCTTGAATATTTCCCATTTTGTTGTGAAAATAAAATAATACCAGGGCCAAATCAATCTAAATTATTAACAACCTTAAACAATATAAATAAATGTTTTATACATTATAGAAATTGGAAACAATTTTTATCTAATGGCAAAAATTCATAAAATGCAATTGGATGAAGAAATATATTTATTTAAATACATAAATGAGAAAAATAGGCAACAAATGTTTTTTGATAAAGATTTCTATAAATTGATGAATAATTATGTCTTTGGTAAAACTACAGAAAATATAAGAAACAGAATAGATTTTTATTTAAAATCTAAAGTAGACAAAGTTAAAAAATTAATTGTTAAACTAAATTTTAAAGGAAGAACAATATTTAATGAAAATCTAGTAGGTATTCATATGAATAAAACTAAGGTTAAATTTGATAAACCTATATATGTTGGTATGTCAATATTTGATTTATCTAAAGAATTAATAAATGATTTTCGCTATAATATAATGAAACCAAAATATAATGATAATATAGAATATTGCTATCAAGAAACTGATTCTTTACTATATAATATAAAAAGTAAAGATTTATATTCTGATATGAAAACAATGATAAATTAATTTGACACTAGTGATTATCCAAAAGATAATATATTTAATATACCAGAGACAAAAAAAAATTATAGGCAAAATGAAGGCTGAATGTAATGGAAAAATAATGAAAGAATTTGTTGGATTAAGATCAAAGGGTGTGAAAAAATGTGTGATTAATAATAGAATAACATTCAATGATTATAAAAATGGTTCATTCAATAATATAATAGAATATGGAATAATGAATTTACTAAGAACTGAAAAACATAAAATATATACAGTTGAAGTAAATAAAATTGCATTAAGTCCACACGACACGAAGAATTCTATTACAAAATAAAATAGATACTGTACCATATGGATATATCCAGATTTAAATAATTATTTAACCCCGTATTCCAGATGATAATAAAAATAAAACAAGAACAAATTTCTAGACCATCTGATTTGTTGGGTCTAACTTAAAATTAAAAATTAGCATCTATTTTTCAATAAATTTAAAAGCTCAATGACTACTTTCATTTTTTCAATTTAAATTCAAATTCATGAAGATTTGAAAATGAATTAAAAATTGTATAGTTTTTACAACAACATTTTAGACGTCACATTTTGGGACAAATCTTTATAAATTTGTATGCAATATTCATCCCAACTCAATATTGGTGATTGACCCATATTCCAATCTTCGGATTCTCAGTCGATCCCTTTGGATCCACTGATTATTTTATAATACATTTTTCTCAAACATTATCCTTTAAAATTTTTCATTAATGGGTAGCCAATCATACAACCCCCTTATAAAATTTAAATATATTTCATTTCTAAAATAATTTCTATTTTGGCACCTTCAAAATCAACTAAATTATTATTTGCATCTCTAATTTCGAAAACCATATGATTATTAAATTTATAAAATAAAGGATACAATGGCTTATATACATTAGAATAATGAAAACCAAACATTGTTTTTGGCTCGAAACTAGCTATGATATCAGTTTCTAAATTATTTAATTCATAATTTTTTTTTAACATTCCATATGCTAAATTACAACGAATATTAATAGTTTCAAAGAGTTAAAATTAGGTATCTTATTACCAAAATAATTTTTAATTATTATATATTTTTAAAATCCTAATATGTCTGATAATCAATAATCTATATCTGGTAATCAATAATCTAATTTTATATCACATTTACTATTAAATTTTATTCTATTTCTTATATTATTTCTTTCTAAAACAATATTATTGGCTTTAAATGGCTCATATAAATTTATAGTTTTTTTAATGATTCAGTATCATATTGGCCTTTTCAAATAATAATTTTTTCATTTGTATCAACAACTGTGATAGCATTATTATTTATATTTGGTATTAAATATTTAGTGCGAAATCTAGTTAAAGCAATAGAATCTTCATCATGAAGAATATCATAATGAATTTTTTTCTTTAATAAAAAGCAATTACTTCAAAAATGTATTCATTTATAAAAAAAAAAAAAAGAGGTNCATCATGAAGAATATCATAATGAATTTTTTTCTTTAATAAAAAGCAATTACTTCAAAAATGTATTCATTTATAAAAAGAAAAAAAAGAGTTTTTTTTAAAAATATTATTGATAATATGATTCCTTTAGATAAATACAAAGGTGATTCATTAGATATATTTAATGATGTTATATTATATAATCAAGGTATTATTTGTGAATATTTCACTAGAGGAAGACATAAAAATATTGACTGGTTTTATTTAGCTCAAACATTTTCGAGAGTTCCAAAACAATTCGTGAGAGATAATACAAATTTTTATGTATATTCAGACAAGATGAAACAAATTTAAATTATATTTATAGTGATTTTGTTGGTGGAGATATGTCTTATGAGAAATTTTTTAAGAATTATGTTTAAAATGTTGGAATGAAAATTTTGAAATGAGAATAAAGACTTTATAATAGTTTGAACGTATATACTGTTAAATGGACGCCTGAGGGGCGTATCTGAGTTTGTGAGGAATGGAGGTCTTAATAAAAAAAATAAAAGAACAAAATTTGATTTATAATTTATTCACACAGCTATTATTTGCAGCGTTAAGTTATCTATCTCCACTCTTACTCTTTTTATTTCTTAGTGAGCGCAATGTTTAATGTCTATTTCAACTCTAATTAGCGTCCTTCTCAATGTCGCTGTTTCGTTATAGTCAATTAACTCATATTCATCATTAATACATGTTCATTTGGTCTGTTGCCATCATTTGTAATGTCTTTCACTCACACATATAATCCAATAGTCCAGCCGGCTAGCCGCAATCTTTACTGCTTGATATTCGCAGTTACAGATTTCTCTTCTGCTCGTTATTTCTTCTGCCGCTTGTCCATTTAACTACTACAACTCCCGGCTTGGAGGCCCATTGCACAAGTGATACTCTGCTGACCTTGACCTGGAAAGTTTGATTCGCCCCAAGTCATGCTGAGAAACTAGGGCAGTAAACCACTAGACCATTCTTCATATAGATGCAGAAACTCAATACAACCAGGGTCAGCAGCACGCGTCGCTAAAAGGATTATCGTGTCGGCTCACTTTCTGTAACAATCCATTGACTTGCCGCCGCCCCTATCATATAACTGCTGTCCTTCACTTCCACTCTCTCCCACAGGATGCGAAGCAGCGACTGCGTAAGAATACATCCAACTAAATTTGATAGATTTTTGTATTGGTTTAGGCTTATAAATATAAAAAAGTTTAATTTTTGAAAGGGGAGTATTTTGGGTAAACCCCTATTGTTGATTTATTTATTAAATTCGATCGAACTGGATTCGAAAAGATTTTAGAATACAAATTTTCTTAAATTATCTGTATCAGAATTAAATTCTCAAATTCTCTTCAATCTCTCCTTTTCATTTAATATAAGGCGTATCAAATAGTTTTTTCCAATACTTTTATTTTGATCCATGTAAGAATAACCTTTAATTTTGAAATCTTTAGCAATTTGTTTCATTTCATAGCGTCTAAATATTCTGGGAAATGGTTATTCTAAAATAAATTAAAATTCATTATCTGTTCTATTAAATCTTTTCTGTTTAGATTATATTTTTCCATTTTTAGCACTTTTGCAGTAGTTTTTAAGTGTTTTACATTTAATGCCTCCTTTTCACTATTTTTGGGGTAAGTTATCATTTTTATATCAGGACGGTTAGTTTTAACTTTATCAATCAAGTTCTTGTTTTAATTTTGTTACACTGCCAGCCTCTTGGCCAGTAGTACACAAAGAAGCAGGATCGCAGACACTGAAGTTAGTTCCAACTTTTGCAGCCTGCTTGCCAGCTGCGACTAAATACGCACTCAAACAACTGCTGCGATAATTACCTGTTCACTGGGTGATAATTAAATGTTTGTCAAGACGTTACAAATTTTGAAAAAGTGACAAACATAAAGACCAGATATTTAGTTTTTTCCTTTCTTTCTTTTATTCATTCATTCATTAAATTTTTTTTCCTTTGTTCGTGTCACACTTGTTACAGGAAACACTTTACTTTGATTCATGGCTAACTTTTATCGCGAGGCACTTGCCTAGTCGTGAAAATTGCACCACCAAGTTACTGCTTTATTTTAAACTGAGCTGATGAAACTTATGTCCGGTCATGCACACGCATACCGTACGAGCTAAGGCACAAGTCCCTAGCTAAAAGATCTTCATGCCGCCTCATGTAGGTCTCAAGAATTTACATGTTGATTTAAATTTCTTGAGGTTAAAAGTCTAAATGAAGGATTATCCCACTTTCTCTATCACTGCTTGTCTTTAAACTTCAGTCTTTGCGATGCTGCAGTTCTCATATTCCCTACATTCTCACCATCACTTCTTGGAAAATTTATAAAATTTTGCAGTACCGTGTTAGGTTTACCCATATTCATAAGTTCTATAGGGGTAGCACCTGTACCCTTATGCCAACAGTTGTTTATTAACTGTTCCTTATCATTTATTATTACAGCCCACTTACTATGGTGTTCATTACAGTACATTCAAAACAATCTCCCTAACTCTAACTCTCTCATAACCTGTTCCACTGGATTTGTGACTGGATGGTACACTGCAGTATATCCTAACTCAATACCCAAAATGGATGTTAGTGTTTTCCACTTACCACTACAGAATTGTGACCCATTGTCTGAAATAATTTTTTTTTTGGCTGACATGCTTTTAGTATATAACAATTCATTACCTATTCAGTGACCACCTGGGCAGTAAGCCGCTTGATTGGATAAAGTTTCACAAATTTAGTGAAAACATCAAGCATTAAAAATATATATTACACCCCCTCCTCTTCCCCTTGGCAGAAGGCCAAACAAATCTAAACACACCATTTCCAATAGCTCTGTGGCCAGTACATAACCCATGATCCCTTTGTATTTCCTGTTAGGTACCTTTGTCTGTGCACATATTAAACACGTTCCTTTTACCTTGGCTACTGTTCGATACATATCCCAAAACCCACAGAAATTTTGTATGTACTTTACTGTCTTAGTAGCACCATAATGTCGATATTCACTATGCATGTGTTCACTAACTTCTTTTCTGAGTTGATCAGGTATGCACAGAATCCATTTTGCACCTGTGGTTGATTTTGAAGCAAATACCCTTCTTTAACAATTAATTTTTCCTTAATAATATCTCTACAAAGATTTGTTTCCAATTCCTGTGCCAAGAATCCTTTGAAATTTATATTTTCAACTGTACTGCAATTTACCGCAATCCTGTATCAACTTGTTTTATATGTTCCCTCAAAGACCGGATCTGAAAACTCCTTAGCCTGAGTTGCCAGTATATCAGTCCTACCCCTTGAAAGTGCATCTGCTACTACCTGGGCCTTGCCAGGAACATGTTCAATACTCAGGTTGTACTCTCGTAAAGCTAATATCCATCATGTGATCCTACCATGTAGCAGTTTACAAGTATTCATATGGCACAAGGCCTTATGATCAGTCAACATGGTTGTGTCCCTGCCATAGATACATGTACAAAATTTTAAATATGCAAATATAATGCTGAGCAATTCCTTTTCTGTGACAGTGTAATTTACTTCCGTGGTATTCAGCGCCCTACTTGCAAAATTAATAGAGACATGTTCCCCTTGATCATTAACCTGAAACAGTATGGCTCCTACAGCCTCATCTTAAGCATCACAAGCTATGAAAAATCTCTTATCTGACCTGGGATGGTGTAGCATCATCTCCTTCTCCAATTCTCCTTTCAGGCTGTCCACAGCTTCTTTCTGCTCAGTCCCCCATTCCCATGTCTGGCCCTTTTGCAATAATTTCCTCAACGGAGTACAAATCTTACTGAAATTTTGAATATGTTTCCTAAAATAGTTGAAGAATCCTACTAACCTCTCTAACTGCTTATGGTTGATTGGATATGGGTATTCTTGAATAACTTTCACTTTATTTGGATCCACACGAATTCCTTGAGCACTAACCAAATTACCTAGGTAACTTATCTCTTCTTTCAGGAATTCAAACTTTTTCAGGCTAGCAGTCATTTGGCCCTGTCTCAATTTTCTAAGTACTAACTGCATGATTTGGCAGTTTTCCTCAATAGTTCTCGTAGAAATCAGAATATCATCAATATAAATTGTAACCAAATCTAAAACTTTGGGCCTTAGAACTTCTTCAAGTCCCCTAATAAAATGCCTAACAGAAACATTTAAACCAAAAGGCAGTCTTTTGGAACAGTATGTCTTTCCTTGATGAGGAAAAGCAGTGTAAAGTCTTGACTGCTGGGCCAAGGGTATCTGCCAATACAAAGCTACCAAATCAATTTTTGAAAAATATCTGCACCCTTATAATTTTATTATTAATTCATTTATTGGTTCTGGTGATTCCTTATCTGGTACAATGATTTGATCTAACTTTCTTGCATCCAAACATTACCTCTTCCCTCCCCCATTTATTTTTAACCACTACCATTGGATTTAAATACTCTTAACTACGCCTCTCAATAATGTCGGTATCTATTATATTCTGCACCTCTTGTTCTATATAGCTGGTCTTAAAGCATAAACAATTGTATGTGGTTTCTGTATGAAACGTTTGTGTTCCCTGATTTCTAGGTGACATTCATATTTATTATTTAACCCTGGATAATTAGCAAATGCTTCATGTTCATCTTCTAAAATTGTTATTAGTTTTTCTTTTTCCTCACTTGTTCCTCCCTGCAAAACAATTTTCCCCATCTCATCCATGGTGAAATAATCTTGTTCAATAAAATGACAACACATGTCGTCCCCTACTGTATCCACATCCTTCAAAACAATTTCCATTTGACGAGAGTTTTCCAAAGGTTTCTTTTTTTCGAATGGAAGTTTAGTTGTTAATATTTCTACACAATTCTTAATCTTTAATAGCCTCATGCTCCCAATACTACATTGACACTGAGCCCTTTCACCACCAACAAGGCACTACGAGGCGAGTTTTGCTACTGACAAGGGTCGCGGGTTCTCGTTGTGTTCAGGAGACCCCCCACTACCACTCGATGTTGCCAACTGTTGAAAAAAAAATTTCCACGGCACGACAGCCCAACAATACTCTTACTTTATGGACTGCCTCGTAGAAGAAAAAAAATTAAATTATAAAATAAATTTGATTTTGAAATTGAAATTCATGTAACAAAAAATGTAGATACTGATGATAAATTAAATTATGAAGAAATTTCTAGACCCTCGGATTTCGAGGGTGTAGTTGTTCATCTTTGCTAACTAATAAAAATATTAAATTTTTTGTAATAAATACCAAAAATATTAAAAGTACAATGTATAAAGAGTAGAAAATGTAAAAATGTAGAAGGTAAAAAATTAAATTATAAATTTAATTTTATATTGGTATTGAAAATTACATAATTTTTCACCTATATAGAAATTAAAAATATTACTGTTAAAACTAAAACTCTAAATTATTATTTAAAAATTAGTATTTAGTTGTATTATAATATAAAGATACAATTTTCCAGCTACTACATTTCTACATGTTCTACACTGCATTGTTGGTATACTTAGTATTTTTTATAAATAATTATTTTTACAAATTTTATTATTGGAATTTCAGGGGTATAGTTGCCCTGCCCTGAAAAAAATATTTTATTTTAATTTTATGATAATTTTTTGCTATACAGGATGAATATAAAAGAATACCCCAACTTTGAAGATCTATAATATCAAAACCTAACAACATACAACCTTCGTTGACCAAAAAATGAACCATGGAACTGTAAAGTTTGTTTGCCATATCTTCATAAATGTTCTATGTGACCACCACAAGCGGCTAGAGCGACATCTATTCGATAATTACACTCGTTCCACACTCTTGTCAGCATGTCCGGTGTTAAGGTTTCATTGGTGTCCGTAATTTTCGTTTTGAGGTCATCAGTGTTAGGCGGCAATGGTGGATGAAACACTTGATCCTTTATGTACCCCCATAGAAAAAAAATTGCACGGCATAAGATCCGGGCTTCTTGGGGGGCCAGTGATGAAGAGTCTGGTCACCAGCTGCTCCTCGACCAATCCAATGTTGCGGCAACGTCTCGTTCAGGTATCCGCTAACACCTAGGTGCCAATGGGTTGGCGCACCATCCTGCTGGAAAATGAAGTCCCCCGCCGCCTCTTCTAACTGAGGATACAACCACTCTGTAAGCATATCCAAATAAGGGATTCCAGTAACAGTGGGCTCATGAAAAAAGAAAGGGCAGAAAACAGTGTCTTTGGATACAGCGCAAAACACGTTCACTTTGTGGGAAGCGCGCTTGTGTTCAGTGATTTCATGTGGAGTGTACTGACCCCATATCCTCACGTTGTGCCGGTTCACCTTACCATTTGTACGGAACGTCACTTCATAGCTAAAATCCAGCTTAGACATGAAGGTACCGTCTACCTCGTTCTGGACACATAAAGGAACCATCAGACCGTCCCCTTCACATTGACGTGTCGAATGCGAGCACGCTTCCCCCTCACCACTTCAAACCGAGAATTACGAACATTATCCAAACTGTAACTCCGGACATGCTGACAAGAGCGTGGGACGAGTTTGATTATCGCGTAGATGTCGTTCGGGCCGTTCGTGGTAATCACATTGAACATTTATGAATGTATGGTAAACAAATTTCACAGTTCCACGGTTCATTTGATTGGTCAATCCAGGTTGTAGGTGGTTTGGTTTTGATATTATAAACCTTCAAAGTTGGGGTGGGGTATTCATTTATACTCAGCGTATATAAATGAAATATTTAATATCTATATTATCAATCTCAAAATGGTTTCTTGATGTAAAAAAAATTGAACTTTATGGTCTATAAATTATTTAATTTCATATGGATTTTTAAATACAGTAATACCTCGTTAATCCGGCCCTCGTTGATCTGGATCTCCGGATAATCCGGATGTTTTAAATTTAATGTTCACATAGATAATATGTAATATGAATTGGATTGACTCACCAGCTATAAATAGCTTTGACTTGACATTGAATCCCTACCCATCACTTCCCCTCCCTCAATCTCCGCAGTTTTCCTACTGTTTTCAAATGCCGCTTGTCATTTTATTTATTGTGTGTAGTTCAACTGGATATGGTTTTTGTTTTTTATCAAAGTGTTTGGGAGTGTATTGTAGTGTATGTACAAGTTTAAAATGGCATCGAAGCGAAAGAAGGTTGTGGTTTCAATGGATAAAAAGTTAGATGCTATTAATCAAATTGATAAAGGAGAAGCATTGAAAAAATAGCTGCTGAATTGGGAGTTCGAACTTCAACAGTGTTCGACTGGAAGAAGCAAAGGAAAGAAATTGAAGATTTTTGTTGTACAATGATATGTAAAAACAGTTTGAAAGGCAGAGGAACGACAAAAAAAGCAAAAAATGAAGCATTAGACGACGCACTATTCATGTGGTACAGTGCTCAGCGAGAACGTGCGTGGTTTGCCTATGTCTGGACCGATCTTGGCCCAAAAAGCTTTGAGCTTAAACAAAAAGTTACCGTATCCGACCTTGAATTCACTGCTAGCCAGGGGTGGCTAGAGCGTTTTAAAAACCAACACTGAATTCGCTAACTTACTCTGACCGAAGAGAGCTTGTCTAGTGATGTTGCTGCTGCTGAAAAATTTAAAAAGGACTTCGAACAATTTGTTTTATCTGAAGAATTGACACCCTATCAAGTTTATAATGCTGACGAAACTGGGCTTTTTTACATGATGCTTCCGAGCAAAACGTTAGCATCAAAGCTTGAAGATTCGGCTAAGGGCTACAAGAAAAGCAAAGATAAGGCTAACTGCTATGGCTTGTAGCAATGCATCAGTTTCCTCTTGTCATTGTAAGGAAATCCAAGAATCCCAAAGCGCTAAAAAATGTGAACCACAATACGTTGCCAGTGGTTTACCAACCACAAAATCAGAAAATTTATTATTTATGATCTTCATTATAGTAACTTTTTTGTTGCAATAATTTCTATTTCCAGCATTTTCTTCTTCATGAATAATTAATAATCTATAAATTAATTGTCTTATATCACTCTTCCATAGAAATTATTTTAGAATATCCTTATATTGTTTCACTCCTTTGCCAGATTTTACTGTTGTTGGTGAATATACTCTTTTGGGGGTGTTTGGTTGTGAGCGAGATGATAATATTTTAAAACATTTTTCATAAATTGGTTTAATAATATTATTGTATTTTCCAACTTTTATTCAGATATTTTTTTATTTGAATAATAGTTTTGAAATTACAAATTTGTCTATAAAGCTATTTGTCTATAATTATTATAGTCTTCATTAGTATATGTATTTTCAATGTCCTTGTGTTTATGTTTTGTTAACAAATAAAAAATTCCGTTTGTTAAATCATGTTCTTTTTATTTATTAGATAATTTATTATTATTTATATTTACTTGTGTATCGCCTATATAAAAATGGTTAACCATTTCCTCTCGATCCATATTTTTCATTAAAGACATTAATATTTTTAGAAATATCTAAACCAGGATTAATTGTTATTGGTTCAATCCCACATATAGATAAAACATTTTGATTGTGTTCATCATCATTAAATTAAATTCTTTTGAATCAAGTTTATTTACATGTTGGTGGACAGTTAAAATTTTTTACAGCGGCAGGAATTAAATTTGCAATCAAATTTTTATTTTCTTCAGCTATTTCTTAGACTTTTTTTTTTTACCAATTGGTGTATTAAAGAGCTTTCTGTATTTTAATTTTTTCATATTCGGCCTTGTGTGTTTTTTTATAATTTCTAAGTTTTCTATGAGTAATTTAATACTCAATATTTGTTTTTCTGGATTTTTAACATTTGTTATTTATTCATACATTTTTTTCCTATCTAAATCAGTTTTAAAACTATCAGATGTTTTGAGAGACAAACATTTCCTTCAATAGGTCAAACTTAATATAATGTAAATATTTATATTAATAGAATTGAGTTTTTTATTAATATTAGTGATGAATTTTCTTTCCCAAATGATGGATATGTTTGTGAACAATTTATACTATCAAAGAAAGATAGTGTTAGTTATTATGGAAGAGATAAAAATATTGACATAACTTCTAATTTTTCCCATATCAAAATTCTCGGTTAGAAATATCAAAATATGGTCAAATAACTACAGCAATTGATAATCCTGGAGTAACAACGACACTGATGCATGCTTTAGTTAGTTCACCATTAGAAAGACATTATTTATAAATGAGTGGTGTTGATAATAAATATCAAGTAAAATATATTCATTCTAATAAACAAATTCATTTATTTATCCATTGAGGTATCTTTTGGTTTTCTTAGAGATAATAGTAACATTTATTTTTAAAGTCATTATAAAATAAAATTGTTTAGAAATTTATCTAATAATAATTCTTCATTTCTATGTGAAACTAAACACTGATGGATTAGTTGATAAAAGTTATGCTGATCCAGGAAATACTGTTATTCAAAGATTAGAATTGATGTGGCCAATTGAATAATATGAAGGAAATACAGCTAATTCTACAAAAGAAAAAGTTAAATGAATCCAATAGCACACATTAGCTTTAATTATCGGCAATGTTTGGAAATAACTGTTCCTCAAGATACAAGAACATTTCATTTTGATATAAAGGATAAATTTAAAAATCTTCAATTTGATATGCTTAGTTATGTAGCAGTTGGTTTTCAAACTAATAGAAAATATTGTTCTAAACAATATTTTCATGCTTCTATGTTTAATCATCGTGATGTGAGAAATAATTCTGTTATAAATGGAAGAAAATAAATTTTTTGTAAAAATTAGAATCTAGATTTTGATTCTGGATTCTTTCATAAAATGTATCCAGTATATCACAATTTTGGAATTCTGAAACAAATCTATAACAAATTATAGAAACAATGAGCTTTATTATAAACCGACATTAAATCCAGATGGCAAATACATTTATTATTCTTATTTTGCAAGAAGACCCTTACGTATAATTGATTGTACTTATAGAAAAACAACATTGGTTAAAGATAAAACAAATATCAAAATTAATGTTGATTTTAGTAAAAATGTATCCATGATTACTATATCTAATGTTATACTAATAAGTCAAAGAAATCTTACCTATAATCAATTGAAAGAAAAANTGTATCCATGATTACTATATCTAATGTTATACTAATAAGTCAAAGAAATCTTACCTATAATCAATTGAAAGAAAAAATGACAGAAGATTTATAATTATTAATTTTAATTAATGAATGAAGAATTTGCTGAAAATATGATTTATATTANAAAAAATGACAGAAGATTTATAATTATTAATTTTAATTAATGAATGAAGAATTTGCTGAAAATATGATTTATATTATTCTTGTATTATTATCAATGTCTTTTATTTTTAATATATCAATTTGTTTACAACTATGAAAATATAAGATAATTTATAAACCCAAAATTGTATAAATTTATATATTATTAAATGGAAAAAGGTTGTGTACGAAATTAATCAACAAAATGTATGTATAATTTAATGCAGATGTTTAGATACATTCATAAATTTTTCATTCAAATAAAATAAAAATTTCAAAGTAATTGTTTTATATTATGTGAACCAAACACAAATGTTGAATAAACTTAAAAACGTTATTAAAATTAAATTTTTTGAAAAGTTGAGTGTTTAAACCTGGTTGTTATCTGATTATGAGTATTAATTTTATATGTACTGTTAATTTTAATAAAAAAAATTTTAATTTGATAATAATTTTAAAGTGATTTTACTAAGACAATATAATAAAATTAATTCTGATGAATTTGAATTCTTTTTTGGATTATATGTGGAATAAAATGGTAAAGTAAAAATTAGTAAATTAATTTTCAAAATGATATAAAAAAAATTTCTGATGGAAATATTAATAACATTTATATTTAATATTATTTTTGGTAAATTTTTGTACCGTAAGTCAATGACTTACGGTGCAAAAATATTTTGTTTATTACAGAGTATATTCAGTGAAGGATTCTCATCCGTCCCTCAATTGCCATTATTTGTATGAATTATTCTTGTGCCAGTTTTGTGCCACTTCATCCCACTTAATTATCTTATATAATTAGATATTGAATTTGCTTTGTACTTAGTAATTATGTTTTTTTCATTCACTATTTTCTCTTGTATTCATTTTCACAAATTCTACACTGATAGAGATTATTGTTTTGCTTTTTCATATTTACGAAATAATTTAAAATCTTTTATTTCTTTACATTTTGTACTAATTTTTGTAGTATTTTTATGTATTGTGTTTTTAATTTATTATACATAATTTTTATCAAGAAAATATTTTTCTAGATCATATTAAAGTAAAAAATTTGTCTGGGTCACTNCATTCATAAATTTTTCATTCAAATAAAATAAAAATTTCAAAGTAATTGTTTTATATTATGTGAACCAAACACAAATTTTGAATAAACTTAAAAACGTTATTAAAATTAAATTTTTTGAAAAGTTGAGTGTTTAAACCTGGTTGTTATCTGATTATGAGTATTAATTTTATATGTACTGTTAATTTTAATTAAAAAAATTTTAATTTGATAATAATTTTAAAGTGATTTTACTAAGACAATATAATAAAATTAATTCTGATGAATTTGAATTCTTTTTTGGATTATATGTGGAATAAAATGGTAAAGTAAAAATTAGTAAATTAATTTTCAAAATGATATAAAAAAAATTTCTGATGGAAATATTAATAACATTTATATTTAATATTATTTTTGGTAAATTTTTGTACCGTAAGTCAATGACTTACGGTGCAAAAATATTTTGTTTATTACAGAGTATATTCAGTGAAGGATTCTCATCCGTCCCTCAATTGCCATTATTTGTATGAATTATTCTTGTGCCGGTTTTGTGCCACTTCATCCCACTTAATTATCTTATATAATTAGATATTGAATTTGCTTTGTACTTAGTAATTATGTTTTTTTCATTCGCTATTTTCTCTTGTATTCATTTTCACAAATTCTACACTGATAGAGATTATTGTTTTGCTTTTTCATATTTACGAAATAATTTAAAATCTTTTATTTGTTTACATTTTGTACTAATTTTTGTAGTATTTTTATGTATTGTGTTTTTGATTTATTATACATAATTTTTATCAAGAAAATATTTTTCTAGATCATATTAAAGTAAAAAATTTGTCTGGGTCACTNGATTTATTATACATAATTTTTATCAAGAAAATATTTTTCTAGATCATATTAAAGTAAAAAATTTGTCTGGGTCACTTTTTAGATGAGAATTTTAATAATTTTGGGGGGGAAAATGGGTTTCAGTTATGTGCCAATTTTTGTAATACTGCAAAAAAAATTTAATGTCGAGGGATGAAGTTTGGCATGAAATTTTGTTAATTTTCTTGAAATTCTTTTAAATAATGATAATTTAATTAAAAAATTTATTAATTTTGATGAAAAATTAAAGTTTTTGTTGAAAAAATAAATGATTTTGGTAAACAATTGTATAATAATTTTTAAAAATTCAACTAATGGTTGCGTTTGAAGTATTAGATCAATCGGCTAAAGAATTTATTCTGATTGTTTAAAAAAATTGTGCCCCTGTTTTGTTGTAAACTCATACCTGAGTGTTTTTACATTATTTAGTTTGCTGTTTGTTTTGGCAATGCCCTATCTGTATTGCAAATATTTGCGGTGTTACGCTCGTACAAATAGGAAAGTCGCTAGTTTATATTTTGCTGTGAATCACAGTGTAACAATTCTGTTAAAAAATGTAAGTTGTATGATTCTTTGCACAGTAATGCCATAAATTACGAACAACATGCTGAGATATGTCAGTCAGTCATAGAAGAGATTGAATCATAGGTTAATTTGTCAGTGAAATTGAAAACTGTGTAACAAGCAATGATGTTATTGAAAATTAAAGTATCTGACCTAGAAAATGAAATAAAACTGAGACAAGAATCAGAAAATTGTTTGGAAAATGATGACGCGTGGCGGTTACATGGGATAGGCATTGCGCTGTTTCCACACCCTGCTATAGTTATCCAGGGCAGGCAACCAACCAGCCAGGGCAGGCAGCTGACAACGAAACTTCTGGGGAAACACCCTCGGGACAGTCCCAACACTTAAGGACACGCGGGGAAGAACCGAAGCCAAATGAAAGAGGGTAAGTCCCGAGAAATAACTGATATGCGGCCCTTGACGAAGGAAGCCGGGGAGCCCCTGACGAGAATTAGTACAGACCCAGCTCTGTAGGAATCCCCGCCACAGTAACTTCACCCTCCCTCCACCGTAGTTGGAGCGCACAAGCCGCTAACAAGACGCAAAATCATGCACAAAAACGTGCGAGGTACACAGGAGATTTCCCAATTTCTCTCTCTAGAAACTGCTGTAATGACGCAATATTCGTAATTTTTCGGGACGTGGGTGTAAAATTCTTTGGGGTGTGTGAAGCTCTGGAAAGCGTCGTAATATTTTTATCGTATTTCAGTTTAAAGCCGTGGTAGCTCGTTTCCCGTGTTTGTTTTTCAGACAGATGTGTGCATTTGTAGGTTAAAGGGCGGACGTCNAGCCGGTGTGGGAGGTAGCAGCAGTTATTTATTCTTCGGGCCAGTTAAACCACTGTAACGCTGTTCGGTACCTGTATATTTATATCTGGGCGGTTCGTACTCTGAATACCGCTAATTCATCTGTGAACTGTGAAAATTTGTTAAATAAATATAAAGTATAGAACANAGCGACGTCGACAAGTTTTAGTTCCTTCTGCGCAGTTTTACTGCCTCATCCAAATTTTGTTGTACGAGAGGTTAGTTTCTGTTGATGGCGCAGCAGTCGATAACGTGTTGAGCGCGGGACACGTGCAGTTTTAGATGACGCTGCTGGCAGATGCCGGGCGCTTATCTCAGGAGAGGGGGGTGATAGGCAGCACAAAAAGGGCATCTGTCTGTCGCCCT
>NQII01000222.1:656286-759254 GCA_002778355.1 Clitarchus hookeri | reverse complement strand
CTAGATCGCATCGGGTGTGACGTGAACCCCCACATCGGCAACAAAACTTTATTATATCAATTCTCAGCCGGTGTGGGAGGTAGCAGCAGTTATTTATTCTTCGGGCCAGTTAAACCACTGTAACGCTGTTCGGTACCTGTATATTTATATCTGGACGGTTCGTACTCTGAATACCGCTAATTCATCTGTGAACTGTGAAAATTTGTTAAATAAAAATAAAGTATAGAACAAACTAACTTCGAACTTGAACTTTATTTCAAAATTAACTAGTGTTCAATTAACTGAGTCTCGTGAATTCTACCCTGAGCAAGTCGTGGCAAATAAACGTCGGCAGTGTAAGCGGCTGAACGTTACAAGATGGCGCCCACCCACCTGTGCGGCTGCCTTAAAATATCGCTCAACTAGCCCGAGGAAACTTTACACTGCTGACAGCTAACTTGAATATAGAGGGACAGAAGTTAAATTCACAAGGCAACCAAGGCGGAGGGCAGTTGTTCACAACAGTTGTTCAGGGCAGCTGTTCAGAGGCAGTTGTTCAAGCGCCATTGAGAGGCGCTGGACCAGAGCATCAGTGAGAATCAGTCAGGCAGACATATCGCACGCAGAGAGGCGGCAGTCGGGTGAGTCAGTTGAAGGCCGGGTTCGGATCCCGGCTGAGTCAATTGTCGCCAGCCGAGATGGGAGTTGTTCGGCAGCACAGCCGCGAGACGAGTTAGGTGTTCCGCCGAGACGGGAGGCGAAGGAGATACTGAGTAGGCAGTCGTGTGACGGGAACAGTGCCGAGAACTTATGAGTAAATTCCTGGAAACAAGTGGCCCCCCCATACCGAGAGGCGCCATTCCCTGAGAAGACGTAGTCTTGCACCGGATGGTGACGAGGCAAGCAGTCAGTTGGTCAGTAAGTCAATTGTGACGTCACCGGGGAGAGAACCCAGGAACAGCCGAAACTTCATGTGTAAATTTCCGAGACAAACCAAGTAGAAGTGCCGAGAACTTATGAGTTCATTTCCGAAAACTTAGTGGCAGTTACTGAGGCGGAGATGTCGAGAGCACGAGACGAGTCATGGCAGACGTCAACGTAGGAGAGGGGACGCGAGGTCTCCGACGAGGAATGCCAGCCGAGGTCAAAGAGAAAGCACAAGNTACTGAGGCGGAGATGTCGAGAGCACGAGACGAGTCATGGCAGACGTCAACGTAGGAGAGGGGACGCGAGGTCTCCGACGAGGAATGCCAGCCGAGGTCAAAGAGAAAGCACAAGTCCTGGGAAACCAATCCCGGACTTCTGAGAAGGGAAGTCGAGCAAGCTGGTCACAGATAAGTAGAAACGTCTAAGATTCAAACAACCTTCCCTGACGCATAGCATTCCGCCCACCAGCCCTTCAGGCCTACGACTTGTAGGGGGGCTCAGTCTCGCCAGTGTGTGTAAATACTTATGTTACCTTCAGACAAATAAAATACTGGTGTGTTTAACTAACGGAGAAAACGAGTATTTTTTTTTTAACCCTAACGCAACAACCACAGGGGCCCTTAGTCTGTACCAAAGTATAGTAACTATGTACCCTACTAGCCATCATCCTGTATAACTCAGGTGGCCTAGTAGCGACAAATTAACGAAAACAAAATGTTGAAACAACANCCTACTAGCCATCATCCTGTATAACTCAGGTGGCCTAGTAGCGACAAATTAACGAAAACAAAATGTTGAAACAACATCTGCTGCAAATTTAATTTCTGCATAGGCAATTTCCAAAATGAGTTAAGAACGAAATGTGTAACATTTTAAAAAACTTTTCACTCCCAATCAAATTGACAGGGTACTAACTAAAAAAACATTATGTTGCTAGGAAAAATAAGACATTGCAGCTGCTATTACTGTCGAGTAAATTTTTTGGAAACCTATGTTTACATGAGAAATAAAGTGGGCTTGACACTTCCAGGGTTGAAGACTTCNGTCGAGTAAATTTTTTGGAAACCTATGTTTACATGAGAAATAAAGTGGGCTTGACACTTCCAGGGTTGAAGACTTCAAAAATGAACTCAAAATTTGAGGTGTAGGCCTGGCATTAAAACTGTAGTGTCAGCAGTTGTTGAAGCTACATCTAAAATCATGAATGAGACAGAGAGGTTAACAATTCTGTCATTTGACGAGGTGAATGTAGATTTAAGATTATGTTATGATCAAAGTGAGGATAAAATATTTTGACGGTTCTAGAAATGTAGCGCGTGACCATATATCCTTCCGCCACAACTGTTTTATCTATGAGCAAAACAAAGTATGTAAACAATAGCTATGATCAATGTAGGTAACCATTACAGCTTACTTTATTTTTATCATGGCCAAATTATACTTCTGGGGCTCTGTTTATTTTATTTCAGGTGGATGGGATTGGGAGAGAGTTTAGTTTAACGTCTTTCATGAGACGGCATTGTTTTGCAGCACTTATTATGCAATGATATAATTTTAATTTTGATGGGCTAATAGAAAATTTTGTTTGCATGGAAGTACCATTCAAATTATTATAAACTGCAACATTTTAACCTCACCGAAAGAAGAAAACACAATAAATATTATGTTGTTCTACCGACGCGAATAATAAACATCTTCCGTATGTACATAAATATTTTTGGCGAAGTTAGGCGTACACTTGGATTTTCTGTGTAATAAACATGTTATTTTTACATTACAAAACAGCATTGAAATAGTAGTTTTCAGGCCACGTACATTTTCAACATTCTAATAACCATTTTGAAATCCATTATTTACAAAATACTTTGATGGTTATTGTTTGTCTGCCACTGATATGAAATAATTTGCAGAATCATTCAGTAAATACAACACTTCACCGATTTCCTGAAACTAATAAATTGCGGAACAGAAATACACTTTGGCGGTTCATAACACACAACGGTCCCGAAAATGGCGGACCAAACCATACACGTGTCTATAATATTATATTTCACACAAGAAAACTCACTACAAATGTACCCCTACAACAAACTATGCTTAATAAAATTAAATACAAAAACCATTAACTACCGATAAAATATTCCTATAACACCAGTAAAATACTTGCATAAATGTGACTGATAAAGATCACATGAACAATGGCGTTCACAGAACTGGAAACATTTAACTGAACGTAACTGTCTGTATGCTCCGCCATAATTGCTAAACGTATTTTTTAACCAATTCGATAACAGCCAAAAACAAATTGTACATTATTTTAAAAGCATAATTTACCACAAATATTGTAAATATAATTTAATTGTTGAATTACAACCCTTAGTGCTAACTACTATTTTCTTCTATGATGATCAGCATCATCGTCAACATAACAACATACATCCCGCAACAAATCATCATCTGATGCAATATTTTGCAAACGAGAGCATTTATTGTTTACATAGTGTGTAGGTTGATCACATAGTCTGTCAAACCTTATTGTATTTATATGAAACGCAGTGTACTTGGGCCAAATAAAAATGTATAAATAATTATGGCTCGAGGACTGGCTTCAAAGTAGAAACAGCCTATATTTTATGACTTTCATAGATTGAAAACTGACAAAATAACTTATTTTCGAAGTAATAAGCGCACTTGAAGGAAGGTAATTTTCTGTTTTGGCTCATATTAGAGCAGCCTTCTTGGAACTTTTACTCAAAAATCGTCCCAGTGTGTACGTGGCGGAAAAACCTTGTCCTTTCAAAACCTAAGCATATGTGTGGAGATATCTTATTGTTTGGGCGTTAGCTCCAGCTAGCAAGCATGACAGCCAGTAAGGTTTTTCTCATTACCTTGATTTTTTTCAGAACGCATGGATTTACTGATCGATTTCAGGTAGAAATATAGTGCTATATCCTCAAAAACTTGATTCTGATAGCTAATATTCTTAGAGATTCTCACAACAAGCTTGGTAAATACATAAATACGGAAATTAAATCTCAACATATGGTACAGCCTAGCAGAAAACAAATCTTCGCTCCAGTAGCCACTATGGGCTGAATTATTGTACACACAAATACACCTGCTTATAATAAATTAATTACAACATTAACTATAATTTTCTTTGAAAAAATTGCATTTGGTAACTGTGCCTTGATATATTATTAAATATTCCAGTCTAATGCTGAGCTAATCAAGATTTAAAAAAAACAGGAATATGTTTTTCTATATGATTTGTAGTTATGCAATGGCTGTTTGCATATAAATTTTTAATAACATAGTTGAAGATGTACACACATGCTTTTTCACACAAACCGAGCGAGGTGACACAGTGGTAAAACCCTGGACTCGCATTCGGGAGGGTCTGCGTTTAAATCATTGTCCCATCATGCTGATTTTGGTTTTCCGAAATCACTCCAGGCTATTGCTAGGATGGTTTCATATCGAAGACCTTGGCCGATTCCTTTCACTGTCCTATGTCACATTGTGTCGTGTGTTTCCGTCTCCAATGACCTCGCTCTAGACAAGACTTTAATTTAAATAAAAAAATAATTTTTTTCACTCAATCTAGCTTTAAAAGTGATTTTAAAATGTCAATATGCAATTGCTTACTATCGCATATGAATTGAACATAGAAAAGAAAACTAAATATTTATCTTTGAAACTATGTTAGTCAATAAACATTGAGGTGGCATCGTCTGGTATTAATAAATTTGGACATTTCTGATTACTTTTGAGTTTGTACTTCAAATCGTTTATGGGTCTCACATTCATATCATACTTTTAGATTTCTTCGACATTTGTTCAGACCAGCACACTTATAGGTTCATTTGAACAAAAGATTATTTATCTGTTATTATTTTAAAACAATATTTTAGATGCTATTATTATCTACAAACTGACCTACACCTCGTCAATATCTTTGCAATCTTAAGTTACAATGCCCAAAGGCTGCGTTGTGCAGAGTCACCATTTCAAAATTTACAGTTTTAATGCAAAATCGGTTACCATTCAAACCCCCCCCAATCCATTAACCAACCACAACTGTGGTGCATAACCTTGCCCTCCTTTTTACCTCAACATATTTGATATGGAATATGGACATACACCCTCCATGCAAGATAATATTCAATCTAGTAGATAACCATTTACAGTTTCTACTCTGCAATATTTCTATAAATCACAGATATGAGGTAAATGTACAGAACATATCTTCTTGGAAATTCCAAATTTGCGCTGAAGTCATCCAATACAGTGCATTAGGGATGCAACGAATGTTGATTTTTCCACATTCGCGAATGCGAATGCGAATATTCACCTCCGATATTCGCGAATGCGAATGTTGGTTTTTCAAATATGGCGCCAAAAGCGTGCACCTACGAACTCGAATTTTACCGCGCNCGAATGCGAATGTTGGTTTTTCAAATATGGCGCCAAAAGCGTGCACCTACGAACTCGAATTTTACCGCGCGTTTAGGACTGGCCGGCCGGGCGGCCATGTTAAAACCGAGAGTAGCCCATATGCCCCGACTCTGAACGAAGTAAACAAATCGTGATTGCTGGCTTACTGAATGAAGTTAGCTACTAATAATGTTTTCGTAAGGATTTAGTTTGAGGTTACCTTGACGCGTACCCGAGTATGGATGGTCATCACCGCTGCGATAAGAATGGGTGCGGCTAAATCGATGGCCTAACGACCAGAGGAATCCTCGAGCTCGAACCAACTGCACCTGTCATGTTGCCTGAGTCACGACGTGATGCTGCGAACGCGGGGAGTCTCGGGCATATTATCGCCCCTNACGCGGGGAGTCTCGGGCATATTATCGCCCCTTGCCACAAGAAATTACAAATCGGGGGAAAACAGTGCACCCCGCCTACCCCTATCCCACCGCAAACACGATAGGATAAGTCCCGAGTTCTATGGAAAATAGAACAGAAACTTATATATACAGGAGCCACGGAGGACAGTTAAGTCAGTTACGCGACAGTTANACGCAACAGTTAAGAGAGTTACGTGAGAGTGAAGGACAGTTGAGGTCAGTTACGCGAGAGTTACGAGACGTTTGCGACGGAGCAGCAGCGACAAGAGAGTTACGACGGAGTCGGGAGTTAGTCAGATACGAGGAACGACGAGCGACGAGGAGAGAACTGCACGTCCAGGGATTGAGCCCAGGACTTCCCGGGAGAGACACCGAGACAGCACGACAACGCCAGCCACCAGCATCGAGGGATAGCTAGATTCCACCGTCCGAGAAGATATAAAAGGGGCTAGGTCTCATATATGTACAGATCACTGTAACTTTGGACAATAAAAGTAAAGCGTGAATAAACCGAACCCAGTTATGTCTTTGTGTCACCCATCTTACAGCAGCCCAAGGTGCAGTTAGCCAGCACCGTAACAAATTACTATGTACCCTGCTATCCACCACCCTGTATAGTGCAGGTGGGGGCAGCGTCGAGTCAACATACTTAAGTTTTGTTTTTAACTTGTAAATACTCTATTGTTGTAATTGTACAGTGATAAGTGATATTTCAAAATGATGCGGTCGTGTGTTAGCGAAGTTTGGACTTATTTTACAATATGTGATGCTGAAAATTTGAAATGCAAAATATGTAATAAACAATACTAGCGCAAAGGAAGAACAACAAGTGCTATGAGAAATCACCTGGAAGCTTTGCATAAAAACGAGTATAATGCTTTAAAGAATAGGGAAAATGAAAAGCGAAATGCTTCTACAACAAGTGTTGTGGCCTCCACTTCGCGACAATGTACGAAAACCGACCTGAAACAGATGTATTTGACTGATTGCGTCGAAAAAACAAAAAAGTGGGATAACAACAATGCCAAGTCTTTGGAAATTGATAATTTCATAAGTGAAATGATTGCTTTAGAGGACTTACCCTTTAGTTTTGTCGAAAGTGTTGGATTTGTCAGACTATTGAACCATCTTTGTTCGTCGTATAATATAAAAAGCCGACAACATTTTTCTTCTTTTATATGTGAGAATTTCTACGGCAAAGTCAAAGATAAAATTTTGGGATTAATTAAGTCATTTGAAAAATTGGCGTTTACCACTGATATTTGGTCTGATTCTTGTTCAGGAATATCTTTGCTGAGTCTTACATGTCATGGTATAACAAAAAACTTTGAGAGAAAAATGATTGTGTTAAACGCAAAGGTATTTAACGATGGCAGACATACTGGTGAAAATATAGCTATAAAACTTGAAACCATGTTGTCGCATTGGGAAATACCTAAAGAAAAAGTGCAATGCATTGTTAGAGATGGTGGCACAAACATGAAAGAAGGTATTTCCTTGTTATTAATTAGAGACATTGATTGTTCGTCACACCAAATTCAGCTGGTTGTCAAGGAAGGGCTTAAGGCACAAGATTCCGTTATAACAGTGATTGCAAAATGTAAAAAGATGGCAACACATTTTCATCACTTAAATGTAGCTCAAGATGAACTGGCTGCTCTACAAGAAAGACTCGATCAGCCAAAGCTGAAAATCATACAAGAGTGTGCTACAAGATGGAATAGCAGCTTGTATATGTTAGAGCGTATTTTGAAAAACAAAGATTCGTTATGTCTTTATGCTTCCCAGAATAACAAGATTTCACAACTAACTTCCGAAGAGTGGATTATTGTGGAAAAAATAATAACTTTACTCAGACCTTTTGAAGAAATTACAAAAGAACTAAGTGCAGCCAATATTTCTGTATCCTCAGTAATTCCATTATTGTCCACTTTGGAAAAAATTATTGGTGAATTTGATGTGACCGACGAATGCGTTGGGAATACGATTTTAGTTCTTAAACGAGAACTATGTCGCAGATTTTCCCATTTGGAAAATGACGTATTGTTTGCTACGGCAACTTTTATTGACCCGAGATACAAATTAAAATTTTTCAAAAATTCTTCAACCAGAGATCAAGTTGTGAAAAATATTTTAGAGTCAATTGGAAACGATGAATCAAGCCTATCGTCTTGTTCAAATCCTAAGCGTGCCAGAATGACTACTCATCGGATTGAAACATCTGGTTCCAGTGCCAGTCTGACAGAGAAATCTATATCTTTAAGAGACACCATGAAATTGCTGATGGATTCCAGCGAAAGTGAAGAAGAAGAAAATGAATGTACGAACCCTATAGAAGTTTTGATAAAAAAAACCATCAATGAATATTTATTAGATAAACGTGTGGAAAATGATGTAGATCCACTTACATGGTGGGCGGTAAATAATAAGAAGTATGGTATTATTTCTCCCATAGCCAGGCAATATTTAGTAACACCACCCACTAGTGTGCCTAGCGAAAGGGTCTTTAGTGGGGCTGGTCTTCTTTACACACCCCACCGAAATAGGCTGCAAGGAGAAAAGGCATCAAAACTTCTATTTCTGAAGTTTAATATTCCTCTACTCTTATTTAATTACTAAGTGTTTCACTTAATTGTGCTTAGATATAAACAATTTTTCATAGTTTTATTTTTCGATTTCAAGAAGTAATGTTTAATGGATATCTTAAAAATTACATAATTAGTGAGTTAGTATTAGTACCAAAGTTAAAATTAACAAAATGTTAAGAACATATTTGTTTTAATTGAAAAGAAGATTATTATATTGTTTGTTTTTCTTCACAATATATTTTTAACTTTATTCATAAGAAGTCGATTTGATTTACAATTAAACATGATTACTAGTTCATTAAAAGATCTCACATATTTGAATAAGATACCCTTTAGGTTGCATAAATGCATATTGTTAAGTGTTTTTACAAAAGATCTCATTTAAAGTTGATTTGTATAATTAAAAAGGTTGGGTTATATCTTATTCCATTGTTTTGTGTTAAAGCAGTTCAATGGTATTTGATCATACAGTTGTGTTATAATATAGTTTAGAAGTTTTAAGAAATTACCTGCCTTAATTTGATTTTGCTTAGGTAAATAAGAATAAAAGAATATCAAGAGAGTGTTTCTGTTATGTAATCTAGTGAATAACTACAAGGCTGTTTCCCAAATATCATTAAAATACACTCTTATACATAAAAAATATGTTAATAAATAAAAATGTTTTAATCATAGCAGTTGCATTATTATTTAATAAACATTTTCATTTTTCATTGCCAAATACATTTGCAAAATATTGGTATCATTTTTGTGAATGCGAATGTTCAAAAACATGCGAATATTCGCGAATGCGAATATTCGTTGCATCACTACAGTGCATACATACACAACTGGCCGATAATATAACAACTTTCGATGTTGTTGAAAATCCTGATTCGGCATTGGTTCTAAACCAAACATTCCTCAATTTCTGCAATTAATTGAGAGTATTCTCTTTACACCGAAAAAAAGTGCATTTATTTATTCATACAAAAAAATTTTTTAAGAGCTGGTGTTCTTTATTTTCATAACTACGCACGATTTTATGCTTACCTTCTAAATAAGTGCTAAAATATAAAATATTAAACACCGCATGGTTTTCCAAATAATTTTTACTTTTTTTGAGCTACGTATTTGTTTAATCAGATAAAAATAAAAACATACGATCAGTACTAATTAAAGCATTAACTAGTTTTACTTATTGGTATTATAACAGCAAAATGTATAATGAACTCTCTTGTTATATAAATATTATGCCAAGAACATTAAATAATATATTTAATTATGTGCAACAAAGTTAATAATTACATGGGATATTTGAAATATTAAAACAACTGATATAAAATTAAAATATTAATTTTATTTGGCATGTGTTAAAATTATTAATGGAAATAAACTAAGCCAAGTCAATAACAATTTTCACGAAGATCTAAAACCCTGCTATGTGTAAATAAATCAGTAATAGCTCTGGAACATCTGACCTGTTTTATTGACTATAAAAGTTGGCGTAAATTTCATAGCATGTTAACCTCAGTCTCGTATTTTCTAGGTTATAGGAAAGGTGACATGAACTTTTTTGAAAATGGGCAGTGGGGTATCAAATTTAATATTTTGATACTTTGAACACACAAATATAATCTTTTACACTATACATTTTAATTAAAAACTATTTTTATAAAAACGTAAGTTTTTCCATGTCACTTCATGATGGTAATCAATTTATAAATATGTGAAATGTATTGCTAACAAACGGTCCCGGTGAGTATCAGCATGCCTTCTCCGTAATAGAGGGGTCGTGATTTCCAGTCCCACATCAGGCATGGGTGTTTGTGTTGTCCTTAGGTTAAGTAAGATTGGAAACCGTCCCCCAAAAAGCCTTCCAGTATAACAATGGGAACATTAATAAGGCCTATGAAAGGAATGTAATGCTAATAACGTTTTGTATGGCAAGATCATTAAATATGGTGGCTAAATATTTAATTAGTATTAATGTTGGTTTTGTATATAGGTTACGCTTACATACAAACATTGATTTCAGTCAGTATGACAAATCCAAGGATATAGAATTTCATCAAGAAATTTCAGAAAACGGCCATTTTAAAAAACAGAATGAAATTTNTAAAGGTTGGCGTTTTCTGGTTTATCACTTACGTACCAAGTTTGATGAAAACTTGTGAAAGAGTAGAAAAGTTAAAGAGAGGTGGTTGTCATTTGGGGGAAACGTACTACACAGACATTGAGAATCTCTCATAAATCTAACTTTGTCAGGTTAACTGCTCATGCTGTACCAAATTTATTTAAACAAAAAGTATATACACCCATCAGTCAAGCTTAGCAGTGGCATTACAGAATTCAACTTAAAACCATTTCAATTTTATTGTCAAAGAAGAGAAACTGTAATTAACCATGTTGAGTCTACTTTGAATCAGTTAGAATTGTAAATCCTTCCATCCTCTACAGCACAAACCTCACTATAGATTCACACATTCTTANATTAACCATGTTGAGTCTACTTTGAATCAGTTAGAATTGTAAATCCTTCCATCCTCTACAGCACAAACCTCACTATAGATTCACACATTCTTATTGCTTGTGTAACTGGTCCTCGCAATATGTTGTACAACAAATGTGAGTAAGCAAAGCAGCGTGTAAGACAGTCCTCGTACTATTTTAAATTTTAAATACTCTGATCTCATTGGCTGCAGAGATCGGCCCACGTTTTGCACTCTTACCTTCTCAAGGACTCTGTGTAGCTGGTCCTCGGAGCATATGGTAAAATGCAAACGTGTGTAAGGAAAGTTGTGTGTTATACGGTCCTTGCATTAAAGTGTCTGTGTTGATGGCCGAGAACTGCTGAACCACAAACCCAATTCCAAGATTTAAAACAAGGACCACCTCAAAAATAGTTATATATTTATCAATGGATTTCTGTCAGCATGTAGATAGCGGATATAAGAATATTTCACTCAGAGGACCGGCACACGTTCCTCTGAGTGCAAAGTCCTTGCAGTGCCGGTGATAAACCAGGCACTGGTCCTCGCATCATACCTTAAACCAACATACATACACACACATACATATAGTAGAATAGGCTATTGATTATCCATCACCGGTTTAACCGCCAACCCCAGAGATGAGAAATAAATTAAAAATGGAATTGAATATACAACATTGCAGTCAAATACTAACTTGATCATCATTTGTTAAATTTAACTCCTTTTTTGTATTTGTTTTTTCTTGTAAATATTTTACTGAACATTTTATTATAAAAACGGTATGCACGTACTGAGTTTTATTTTCATGCAGCTCTATGTTGTTTGTAGGCATTTCAATGCAGTAATTAAAGCCTCTATGTTAAAGTTACATTTTACTGTAATATGCTTAGAGTCCTTTGGCGTAGTTGTGGGAAATTGGGGGCAGAGGATTATACACAGAGGTGACAAAAGTCATGGGATAGCAATATGCAAATATACAGATGGCAGTAGTATCGCGTACAAAATGTATAAATGGGCAGTGCATTGGTTGGGCTTTCATTTGTAGTCAATTGATTCATGTGAAAAGGTTTCTGATGTGATTGTGGCCGCACAACGGGAATTAACAGAACGCGGAATGGTAGTTGGAGCTAGACGCATGGGATATTCCATTTCAGAAATGGTTAGGGAATTCAACATTCCGAGATCCACAGTGTCAAGAGTGTGCCGAGAATACCTAATTTCAGGCATAACCTCCCACCATGGACAATGCAGTGGCAGACCGCCTGCACTTAATGACCGAGACCAACGACGTGTGTGCGGAATGGTCAGTGTTAACAGACAAGCAACACTGCTTGAAATAACCGCAGGAATCAATGTGGGATGTACGACGGACGTGTCCATTAGGACAGTGCGGCGAACTTTGGCTGAACTGGGCTATGTCAGCAGAAGACCGACTCGAGTGCCTTTACTAACAGAACGACATCGCCTGCAGTGCCTCTCCTGGGTCCGTGACCATATCGGTTGGACCCTAGACGACTGGAAAACCGTGGCTTGGTCAGATGAGTCCCAATTTCAGTTGGTAAGAGCTGATGTTAGGGTTCGAGTGTGGCGCAGACCCCACGAATCCATGGACCCAAGTTGTCAACAAGGAACTGTGCAAGCTGGTGGTGGCTCCATAATGGTGTGGGCTGTTTTTACATGGAATGGACTGGGTCCTCTGGTCCAACTGAACCGATCATTGACTGGAAAGGGTTATGTTCAGCTACTTGGAGACCACTTGCAGCCATTCATGGACTTCATGTACCCAAACAACGATGGAATTTTTATGGATGACAATGCGCCATGTCACCGGGCCACAACTGTTCGCGATTGGTTTGAAGAACATTCTGGACAATTCCAGCGAATGATTTGGCCACCAAGATCGCCCGACATGAATCCCATCGAACATTTATGGGACATAATCGAGAAGTCAGTTCGTGCACAAACTCCTGCACCGGCAACACTTTCGCAATTATGGACGTCTATAGAGGCAGCATGGTTCAATATTTCTGCCGGGGACTTCGAACGACTTGTTGAGTCCATGCCACGTCGAGTTGCTGCACTTCGCCGGGCAAAAGGAGGTCCGACACGATATTAGGAGGTATCCCATGACTTTTGTCGCCTCAGTGTATATTCCTATTTTTCACGTCTTCACACATGTCACAGTGGTGGTCCTGACCTTGATGGATAATCTATGTTCTGTGCTCTGTGTGTGTGTATATATATGGAGAGTCCACTGCAACAAGGGTGAATGTCATATTTTTGTAATTCTTCAGAAAATGAAATTTTTGCAACAATACTACTGCCTAATAAGAACACATTCTTGGTGTATGTAATTTTTATATAACTAACAACATATTACTTAAATGATAAGTAAGAATCTGAGACACTTGATAAACAATTCCAATTAACCAGAATTATCAATCATCATTAATATAAAAATTAAATGACTAAAAGGATGAATGTCACTCACTCAAGCAAAAATTAAATCATAAAAGGAAGAATGTCTGCAATCTTGCACTGAAAATATGTTACAAACATTTTGATTCACAATTTAGAACCCTTATTGTGAAGCAGTTTGTCGTAATATACTCTTGCATCTGTTCCACAAAACTGCTTGAGATGCTGCAAATCATTGTATTTTTCNGAAGCAGTTTGTCGTAATATACTCTTGCATCTGTTCCACAAAACTGCTTGAGATGCTGCAAATCATTGTATTTTTCACATGGAATTGATAACACTCCTGAAACAAAGGGTTCGAAAGTGGTATTATTATTTATCAACTGTTAGAAAAAGTTAGAAATATGTCTCAGCTATTATACTTAAATTGATAAAGCTTCTCAGGCAGTAGGANGATCAACTGTTAGAAAAAGTTAGAAATATGTCTCAGCTATTATACTTAAATTGATAAAGCTTCTCAGGCAGTAGGAACTCGCAACTATGTAACCGAGTTTGATTTACTTGTGTAAGTAAGCCATTCTTAGGAACCATTACTGAAGTTTCCCACATGCCATTGTATGTGGTTCTGTACTCTACCAAACGAGGATGATGCACCGAAAAAAGAATTTCAGTAAGAGGCCTTGTCGCAATCGGGCAGCTTTTCGTATACAATTGTATCAAGGATTGTGTCCAGTTTCTCAGAATAGGTTGGTCAACATTAACAAAATGGTAAGGAGATTGCTTCTTGCAAGCACTTTTGAATATTTCAACCCAGTGTTCTGGTAATTCTGCTGGATATTTCTGGGTTATGAGAGACACGTTTTGGTCACATTCTAAATAAGAATGGCCAAAAACTGGAAATTTTTAGTTTAATGCGATCCAGTCTCTGAGCAGCATGCACAACATAATGCAAAACCACAAAACGATATAGTTCTTATTTTATCCAGTGCATTCATCACAAAACAACTCAAGGTCTTTCACTTGAGGTTCCAGAAAATTAAAAATAAATGATGAAGGAAGGATGTCTCCTCATCAGAACCTTTTCTCCTTTCTGTTTCTGGATATCAGTAGAAAACTGAATGTCCTGTGGCCAAAGTGTGAATGTTGAAAGAATATAATGTCAGTTGCCACCAGTAGTACATATCATTGGTCTTGAGGTTAGGCGTAGGTAGGTTTTTCTGAAAATCGAAGTTAATCTCTTTGTGCTTTTCACTCTTTAGGCTTTCCTTTCGTGCTCTTCGATTTCGTTCATTCAATACTTCTGCTTTATGCTTACGAACTTCATTTGCCACTTTGCTGCCTGCATCTGCTTCTCAATTTTTGTGTTTTTCATCAACTGGTAACAAAGAATCGGATAAAGTCTGCTGAAGTGTTACATCAGTTTGGTACTTATCACATGTACTACATGTGTCACTGCATAGATACCCAAATGCAATATTAAATCTTTTATTAAAGATCTTTCTGTAGTATTCATACAACACATGCAGCAATTTTTTCTTTGTACATTTCATACATCTTATTAATATTTAGTGTATCTGGCAGATAAACTGTCATACTTTTCTTTCTACCGTAATGACTTTGCCGTCCTTTGAATGAGCTTATGTGGTTTTCTGTAATGTTTGTGGTCATATTTGCCTCACCTATCTTTTGATGTCATCCCAGTTGTTTTTAGAGACATCTGTAGATGTTTTTTNGTTTGTGGTCATATTTGCCTCACCTATCTTTTGATGTCATCCCAGTTGTTTTTAGAGACATCTGTAGATGTTTTTTGGAAATTCCATATAAAGGCATGAATGCCTTATAGCATACAACAGTATCTTTGTTACCATCTTCGTCTCGANTTTTTTGGAAATTCCATATAAAGGCATGAATGCCTTATAGCATACAACAGTATCTTTGTTACCATCTTCGTCTCGAATGCTTACCCAGTATGAATAAGCATTCTCGTGGAATGACACATTTTTTTCTGGGTTTCTTGGTCTGCATTGCTGAATATGATAAATAGTTATTAATCCACATAGATATGCATTTTGCTCATCCACAGATGTTAAATAATTAAATTCTTTGACAATGCATTCAATATCTTGTTGTGGAATAACCTCAAAAAACTGATGACGTTGACACTTGCAGTCTGTTCCAGTTTCATGCAAAGATAACCTCAACTTCTTCATGACATCACTAGTTCTACCATAACTTTTGTGTTCCCTTGTACCCAAGTTTAGTTTTTTCACACTAGTACACCGACTGTCACTGTATTCTGAAGGTGCCATTATTAAAACTGATTTTAAGCCATACTAACAATAAATCACAAAGCAGCAATGGAAAATGTAATGTGGCAATCACTTCCAAACTTCACTTCACGACATTGTGCATGGCCTCTGCATTTGACTGTTTATCCGTAATAGTCACTTCCAAACAATCAAAGAGGTTGGACGTGACTTAAAGTAAAGTCGCATACAAAGCCATCTCAAGTGGATGGGTCCCAAACTATTTTTAGCTGATAGCCATAGCTTGACATTTAAAACCAAACTGGTTTTTTTTAATTCCAAGAATTAACATTGCTGACTTTTATTTACATTTTTTGTGTGTAACAGTTATGTAATAAACTGTTTAGCACAGATAATCTATGCTCCTGCTTCTTCTATGGTGGCCTCAGAGAGATGCAGTGATTCGAACATCAATACATGGCATTCCCC
This sequence comes from Clitarchus hookeri, assembly GCA_002778355.1. Classification (NCBI taxonomy): domain Eukaryota; kingdom Metazoa; phylum Arthropoda; class Insecta; order Phasmatodea; family Phasmatidae; genus Clitarchus; species Clitarchus hookeri. The sequence continues at coordinate 743,277 of NQII01000222.1, read as the reverse complement.
TTTTTTGCACTGTACAGCAATGACTTTCCCCCTTTTTGTATTGTACACCAAATCTTTGATATGTTTTAGATATGAAACTATCATTCTTTTTGTTGTGGATGATAGTTTATGGTATTTACTCCCTTAAAAGTATAATACTTATCCGTTAATTAATTNTGGATGATAGTTTATGGTATTTACTCCCTTAAAAGTATAATACTTATCCGTTAATTAATTTTCCACAAATTGATGGCATTCCCCCTTTTTGCAGTGGACTCTTTATATATAATATTATATATATACATATATATATACACACACACATATATACATATATACACACACAGAGTCGAATCACAATATTATGACAAACTGCTAGAATCCAGAGTAACTGCCCTTTGCAGCACGGACAGCAGCTAGATGAGCTGGCAGTGACTCAAGTCAAGTGATGATAGGTCTCCACAAGTATCTGGAGCCATGCTGTCTGCAGTGCATCCCACAACTGTTGAAGGCTGCATGGCGGAGGAGACAGATGGCGAACATGACGATTGAGATGGTCCCACAGATGTTCAATTGGATTGAGATTGAGGCTGTTTGGGGGCCAGGGAAGAACTTTGAAGTCTTGATTGTGCTCTTCCAGCCACGTGTGGACACTTTTAGCCGTGTAGCAAGGCGCATTATTGTGCTGGAAGATCTTATCCTCCCGAGGAAAGATAATCATCATGTACAGATGGACGTGATCGCTGAGGATGGATTCATAACCAAATCGATTAAGAGTGCCTTCCACACAGATGATGCAACCTAGAGAATACTATGAGAATATTCCCCAGGCCATAACGCTGCCCCCACCATTTTGTGTTCGTCCAGCAATGGATAAAGGGTGTCAGTTCGCCGACTTTTCTCGCTGGACACGCTGACATCCATCCGTTCTATGCAGCTGAAACCGTGACTTGCCGGAGAAGTCAGTCAGTCAACAGCGATCCAGTCACCATACTGTCGAGCAAATTCCAATCTTTTCGTCGATGCACCTGTGTTAGCATTGTTGCAGTCACACTCCGTGTACTCTGGAGCCCTATTCACAGAAGGGTTCGCTGAACTATTGCGGTAGACACGTGTCTGGATGCCCCTGGTTCATTTGGACGGTGAGCTGTTCCACTGTAGCCTGTCGGTTGGCCTTCACGCACCGTTCTAGTCAACGTTCACCTCGGAATCAATGGTACGTGGAGCTCCGCAGTTTCCATGACGGTTATTTCCAATGGTGCCATTTGTTCACTGACAATACACCTTTACCACAGAGCCACGCGAACAGTTCACAAACGTCACTGTTTCCGAAATGCTGCCCCCCTTGGCCCGAAAGCCGATGATCATCCCTTTTTGCAACTCGGTTAAATCACTTCCTTTACTAATGACAGCAGGAAGCGCACTGTGTACAGAGAGCCACTCAGCCGCATTATATACAAGCTTCACCAGCCCACGTCATGGGTCATACGTCATGGACTATGCTTTACAGATGGAACTTCTAGCAAGTGGTCATAATAATGTGATTCGACTATGTATATATAATATTTTTGGTATCCTGCTTACAAGTATAATATGACTTTTTAAGGAAACTGCTTTGCTCAAATATAAAATTTAGCACTTTTGCAGAAACTGGAGTTAATCAAGAAAATTNCACCTTTACCACAGAGCCACGCGAACAGTTCACAAACGTCACTGTTTCCGAAATGCTGCCCCCCTTGGCCCGAAAGTCGATGATCATCCCTTTTTGCAACTCGGTTAAATCACTTCCTTTACTAATGACAGCAGGAAGCGCACTGTGTACAGAGAGCCACTCAGCCGCATTATATACTAGCTTCACCAGCCCACGTCACGGGTCATACGTCATGGACTATGCTTTACAGATGGAACTTCTAGCAAGTGGTCATAATAATGTGATTCGACTATGTATATATAATATTTTTGGTATCCTGCTTACAAGTATAATAAGTATAATATAACTTTTTAAGGAAACTGCTTTGCTCAAATATAAAATTTAGCACTTTTGCAGAAACTGGAGTTAATCAAGAAAATTNAACTTTTTAAGGAAACTGCTTTGCTCAAATATAAAATTTAGCACTTTTGCAGAAACTGGAGTTAATCAAGAAAATTATGAATTTTAATCTTAAGAGTGCTAACAGTTTACACAAAAGGAGGGAGGGAAGTATATTTTCTGAACTTTTATTACTATTTTGTGACTTTCATTGTTACCACATGTAAAATTATGGTTTTTTCATGGAGTGATATTGTGTTGCAAGTATCACTAACCAGTTTATTGGCTCTTATAAATTGTGTGATAAGAATTGTTATACACTTAGTAAGAATAATATTGGCATATTACAATTTTTATTAACATGTTTTGGCAGTCGTCCCTACATTTATTGCACGTTTTATTTGTGTGGCGTTTTTCAAGTGTATTTTATATTCACTGTATTTATATTACTTTTGTTATGTTTGATAGTGAACTTGTTTTGGATAATTGTGTATTGATACATTTTATATTTGTACAAGAAGTAAACCCGCAACCACAAAAACTTTAATAGAAAATTTGGAAAATTACGCAGCGTGCAATGCTGGTAAGTAAGGTGTTCCCCTATGCCGACATAATCTGCACAAGTGATAGAGTTTTGGCAGCTGGACAGTTTCACCTTACTTCTTTACATCATGGTCTGGGCTGTTCCATTGTGTCCCTTCCCCTCTTCATTCCACGCACCTTGAATTTTACAAAAAAAATGTTCTCACCAGCCAGCCAGCCAGCAAGCTTGCGGTTTAGGCACTCTGTACATTTCCATCACTCCCTCCTTCGTTTCTTTCCAGTCCCTGACTTCCAACTCGGGGACAGTCTGAGATGGAAGTCTGAGCATGGCATGGTGTGCTCCGAGGCCAGTGCATACATACTGCGTATTATATTCTGCTTTACATGTACATAAAGTGTTGCTGTTCGTTATGTTTTTGCTATGTTTCATCCCCATTAGTAGTGTATAATTATAGGTCTGTTACTATGGAAGAAAGAAAAGTCAGAAAGTCAGTCTCCATTTTAAGATATATATGGTACATGTTCATGTCTAGTGACAGTAGACAAATATTTTGAGCAGCCAGCACCTTTTACAGACCATTAGCAGGACAGGGAAGTCTGACTATCTCTCACCGTTTCCCTCTCTCTTCCCTCACCTCCCCTCAATGTGCCTCTTCCTAGCTGGCACCTAGTGTACAATGAGACTCACCCTAAACCACAGCCTTTGGCAAATTTTCACCAAGCTTTTTTTTTGTTTTCTTGTTGTGGCATACCATTTGGAGGGCAATGATATAACACCTGAATTTTTCCTCTATTTAGCTTAATTTTTAATACATTTTCATAGTGACTTCTTGCATTTTTGTTTGTATTTTTCTTGTTTTGTACAATTTTGGGAATAATTTTATGGTTCGTGGGAATGATCTCAAATTAGCTACCCTCATAAATTCGCTACTTTTAAAGTTAGGGAAGACTATTACTGTTCATATGTGCACAGCATCAAGTATAGCTATGCACTGATAAGTGGGCATAACCGGAAAAGAGTGTTTGAGACACAGCTTCTCTTTATGAGATCATGAGTTGCACGTGTGGTATAACTGACCAGGTGTGTGCACTGGGTGTGGTCCGGTCAACGTTTTTGAACGTCTTTTGCCAGATTTTCAAAAATATATTTTGGCCTACAATTTGACAGTGGCAACATAACCCTTATATTTTATTGCTGCGTGGTAAGAAACACATTTTTAATACATTTGATTGGAATTCTCGCATTTTCTTAAATTTTTTAAAATATTTTATAAACAATATCTATATCCTTAATTTTGTAATGTTGTGTATGCAAGGTAAACTGCAGATGTGAATCAGCAAAAGGGATGCATTACTATTTGTAATAAAGTCTATGTTTTGTATATTTCATTTTTTTATACTTTTTAATACCTGCAAGTTACAGGAAATTGTCATTTTTTGGCTATAAATTATAGTTTTGTAATGTTTTAGGTTTTTAAAGATAATTATTTGTTTGGAGTTGACATTAACCGTTATAATTATTTTTTTCAGTAAGAAGTGCTGTAGTCCGAGCTGCTCCTGTATCACGTTCAATGATTTACTCATCACAACAGCGGGAGCTCATCAATGTTCCTGTGGTAGATCAAAGCCAAAATTTTGGCTTCTCTCGCAATACTGCCTCTTTCATTGGTGCAAACACCGTTTCCAGTACCTCTAGTAACAGTACTCCATATATTTCATCTTCAGAAGTAAGTGAAAGTGTACTATACTTACTCAAAGTAGAAGGTTAAGTAAATTTATAATATGTATGCCAAATTTTTTAATTTATTTGCTGATACAATTTTAACGACTGGGCTAATATATTTTACAAATATAAATTATTTGGTGGAGTGCTAAACATTGTGAGATTATGAACTTGTGGATTCCTGCCATCTAATTTAAATGCAGGGGTCACAGTGGCTGAGCAGTTAGACTGCTCGCCTCCCACAAAGGGGAACCTGACACAATCCCCGGCCGCTTCACTCTCGGATTTTTGCAAGTGGGAATTGTGCCGGACAATGCCGCTGGACGGCAGGTTTTCTCAGGGATCTCCCATTTCCCCTGCCCTTGCATTCTGGCACTGTTCCATTCTCACTTCATTTTAACCTCATCTGCTCTGAAGGCCTCNCCCGGCCGCTTCACTCTCGGATTTTTGCAAGTGGGAATTGTGCCGGACAATGCCGCTGGACGGCAGGTTTTCTCAGGTATCTCCCATTTCCCCTGCCCTTGCATTCTGGCACTGTTCCATTCTCACTTCATTTTAACCTCATCTGCTCTGAAGGCGTTGTTAAGACCCACCCAAATCTCTCAACAACTCATTTAGGTGCATCCCACTCCTATGGCTTATAGGTGTGGGATGGGGATAAAAATTTATTGAGAAAGAAGTAAAANCTGAAGGCCTCGTTGTTAAGACCCACCCAAATCTCTCAACAACTCATTTAGGTGCATCCCACTCCTATGGCTTATAGATGTGGGATGGGGATAAAAATTTATTGAGAAAGAAGTAAAATTTTTTTAAGTAGTTGCACTCTTTAATAACATGTATTCATTCAGGCTAATCAAAAGTATTCCCAGTCCTCAATCACCTAGTGTTGACTTCAGAAATAAGAGAACATAATGTTATCTCTATAAAACTGATAAACATCATGAGTATATGTGCCCCACGAGCGTGGTTGCATACAATCATATATATGGACCTAAGGGTGAGCTTTAGTAACATTTCCCAGTTGTAATAAAGTTAAACTATTTTGGTGTTTTGTATTTAATTTTGTACAATATTTGGAAAATTTGAGATATTTAATACATTTGACTAATGTACTGCTTTTTAACAAAGAATCTAAAGAATATATACCGGGTGTCAGGGAATAGATGTTATAAATTGATAGGGGTGGTACACAAGATGAAATATAACATATTTTAATAGTTCCCATGCCCTGAAAGCCTCCTTATTCCCAAAAAAAAAAAATGATAGTGTGCGGGGGTAGTAGGCAATCCAGCGGGAACCAAACACTGTAACAGCATGTGCTTGGCATGTCGTACACTCCCCTGTTTGATGCTCAGTTGCTACAGGTGTCCACTGCATGTGTTAGACATGCAGTATTCACAATCACAGTAGCACACCCACCATGCCAGGCTACATGTTTGCAGAGCTCACAGATATGCGTTTTTAGTTTATGATGCAGTTGGTGACAATATCAGAAGTGTAGACTGTACTACCAGTGATTTTCTTATAGACAAAATCTTGCTCTTAGAGAGTTAATACACATTGACTGCCATTTACGCGAAACAGGTTTGCTGTGTGTGTCACAAAGGTAGATACTGGAGCAAGAAGGATAGAAAGCACACAAAACTTTGATGAAGACCTGTTGGAACGAGTTCATGAAACACCATTCACCAGCACACGGGAGATAGCACATGCCATGCACACCAACCATAAAATCTGTTGGGAAAGTTCTCCATGAACAACTGCTTCGGCCGTACCATGTAAAGAAGGTGCAGGTACTTTCCTGCACATGTGGAGTTCTGCTGAAGGTTGTTGTTGCTGTGCAATCTAGTCACACTTCCTACAGCACTTCCTGTATACTTATTCAATACTCCTAACAATCACTTATGAGCCAAGGAACACAGCCACAAGACGAACGCAGCCAGCCATCAACAGACATTTTCAGAAATGTCTGGGGTGGGATAATGAGCAACAGTTTAATAGGGCAGCACATTTTGCCACCACACCTCAGTGATGCAGTGCATCTGCATTTCCGGTAGGAGTTTCAACCTGGCATGTTGGAGAACGTGAACCTGTATATTCAAAGGGCCATGTGGTTGACTTAACACATTTGGATTTCTACCTTTGGGAGCCACGTAAAAATATAGAGAACCACTTGAGCAGCACTCAAGACCATTAAGAACATGCCGGCCATCATCAATGATGTACGCCATAAGATGATGTAGCATTCCAGAACATGCATTGCATGCAGAGGAAGCAATTTTGAGCAGCTGATATAATCTTGCTGTATGTAATAAACAGGATTTACTTAACTGATAGACATGCATCTTTCTAACACCTGACGCCACCTTCTTCCCCGCTGGTTTGCCTAGTACCCCTGCTTGCTATTATTGCTGGTTTTGGGTATAAGGAGGCATTTCTATACATCATAACTTAAATAAAATATTTTATTTCATCTTGTGTACCACTTCTATCAATCTGTAACACTTTTCAGAGACACTCTGAATGGTGGTGGTTCTAACCATGCAAGAACATAACCTACTCCTAAAGTTTAACCTTATAAGAGCAATATTTCCGCTTTAGGACTATTAAAATCTGCATCTCTGCACAATACCAATGTGCAGAATTCTGCAAAATTATCTAACACTAAAATGTGAATAGTGTTGATAATTGGATATGGCAATGGTAAAACATTATAAGGTTTTTATATGGCAAACAGACTATTTTGCACATCAATGAGTGTCAAACTGATGACAAAAATTATCAACAAATTTGCACTTGTGATGAGTGTAAGCTCATGGGAAATTGATTCTTACTTTTCACGTACACAGCCATACTGGGGTAATAATTACGTGAAACAGAAAACTATAACCAGTTTTTGATAGTTTACCCAAATCAGTGCATTGTCTAAAGATTCCAAATAAATTATCAGATAGTGTGTCAAATTTAGTTTTTTATTTCTGTTTGGAAGTAATAAACTCCCTCCTCCCCTTTCCGTTATCCTCAGTGCAATGATGCTGTGATATCATTAGCAACCATTTAATGAAACTTTGTCTAAGAAGCATGGCCTGCAGGAAAATAAGGGGAAAGGTGTAGCTATCTGTTACATTTTTTCTTAATCATAATAGTTACTTATATTGAATCATTTAATGAGCTAATGATAAAAGTATTAAAGCATGCTGTAGTATCAAGGTTTAAAAATACTGTTTTTCAACCTTTAAAAGATTTGAAGTAACTACTTTCTATGGTCAAATAAAATTGTGTAGCAAATAGCACAAGAAATTTAGGAATTACTGCTGGCATATATAGATAGCCATATTACATTAATAATTCAAATAAGTAAATTATTCCTTCTAACAAATTATATAGGCCAGCACTCTAGATCANTAGCCATATTACATTAATAATTCAAATAAGTAAATTATTCCTTCTAACAAATTATATAGGCCAGCACTCTAGATCAGTGAAGAATGCACCAGACCGATCAGTCTCTTATGAAATCCTCCCACTTTTGCTCCAACACCTAGGTTGATCATATAAACTGCAGCACTCATCTAATACTCCACTTCAATACTCCACATAGTCCCTTTGGGGCACAGGTTGCTGTCCACATTGCTAATAACAATACTCACTCACTGAATTCACACTTATCAATCACCATCATGCACACACTTTCAATCAGTTTCTTCAGCTACATAAAGGGCTTTATTTGTGCCTGAGCTAATCCTTTTTAGATTTTTTAACCATTCACCTAGGGTGTTACCTAATTCAGCATCAAGATGTTTTCAAAATGTGAGATTATGTGAGCTGTCAATAAACTAGGCTTGTCGTCCTTCATACGTAATTTCATGCTGGACTCATCTCCTTGCAAATGTATGTCACCGAAGTTGCTTATGGGTAGTAGGCAGCCAGGCTGGAGAATGGACCACTGGGCTACAACATGGCCCTCTCCTAAAGTTGATTTATCATTAACAGGCTCAGTATTTTTGGGACTTTTGTAAAGCATCAGTTCGTCAATCTAAACATCCTTGGGCTTCGCCTGAGAGCCTCAATGACAGATCTAAAAGAACCACATTATTAATATTCTTCAGTTTCTTGTAAGGATTTCCCAAAATTTCTGGATACTAGGACAGTGACCTTTATGTCATGTTGAGTTGTGCAGCTACAACAGCAGTTGCCCTTCTCCAAAAATATCATATTTTGTACAGTTGTATCATGTCGTCTTCCTGCTGCTGTTGATTCTTAGCTACCACCATTCAAAATTGTGTATGTCAACCGATCTTCAACGTAGATCCCTGGCTTATTTAGGACTGGCATCCTTCCTCCAACATCTGCCTCAACAGTAGGTCACTAGGAATGCACAGTTCTCATCCAGACATTATCCCAAATGGTCCGTTCCAGGTTGTCTTGTGGAATGCTGAACAATAAGCAGGAAAAAATGAAGGGCACCCTGGATTTATAATCTTTTTGGCTGTCAGCCCTGAATAACAACAGACACTGTTTTAGGATATGGTAAAACCTTTCCACTATCCCGCCCAACTGAGGGCAAAGCACTATAATCCAAGTCATCTTCATTTTCCAAATCCTCGTCATCTCTTGGAACTGTGTCACTTCAAAATATTTTCCTTGACCGTAATAAAGCTTGAATGGCACTCCAAATATCAAATAATTATTCTCTATGAGGACCTTGGCTACAGTGAGCATCTTTGTTTGGAATCAAGTTTACACCATCCACTCAGTCAAATAATCCTTAACTTCAGGGAGGTATCAATACACCCTCTGAGTTTGTGGTAAAGGCCCTAAAATGGCTTCTGCAGTCCTCTCAAATGGGGCTCCTACATTGTATTCCTTAGTCCTTGGTCCCTTCTTTGCTTTAAAGGTCTCTCACAACTGGCACCAAGCCTGGACATCTTCCCAACAAGGAAGTCACTAGAATCTCTCTCAAACTTTGTTAGTGGTCCTACTAACATCAGTGCCTGTAGTATTATGTAGTTCAATACATCTGGGATCCTACAATCTGGAAGTATGTTTGTTTCCTGTTGTTACTTTCCCAGTTTCTATAGAGCATGCCGTTCCGCAAGCTGAGGGAAATTGCTGTGTACAGTGTGCTTTGCCTGTTGCACCAAGACTGGATATCTCCTCGTATGTGGGTTGATGGTCTGCTTCTTTCCGCTCCAGCAAAGATAAGTCATTTAGTTGGTATGTCCTGATGCTTTCCTTGCTATATAGATGACACATCTTTAGGAGTAAATTCTTGAATTCTATTCCTTTATGCATTCAGTAATTTACTTATTTTTTCTCCTATCATTCACAGGTAGTGTGTCTGCATTATTATGGAGATGTCTGGGTTTGTGCTGTATTTTAAAGTACTATTTCTGAAGGTGGTGTATCCATTAGGCTATTTGTTCCTCTGGATTCTTGAAGTTCAGTAACAGTCACAGCCACTGCTGCCACCGCCCTCANGTATCCATTAGGCTATTTGTTCCTCTGGATTCTTGAAGTTCAGTAACAGTCACAGCCACTGCTGCCACCGCCCTCATGGTCACCACAAACATTAACCAGAGTGTCTACAGGTCACGAAAATCACAAAGTTAAAGGACAGGTCACAAAAGTAACAAAAAATTGCCGAAATAAACAATGGCTGTGCCGAAGTCACAAATTTTAAATTAACAGCAGCCATTTGCTTTTATTTGTTGACGTNGTATCCATTAGGCTATTTGTTCCTCTGGATTCTTGAAGTTCAGTAACAGTCACAGCCACTGCTGCCACCGCCCTCACGGTCACCACAAACATTAACCAGAGTGTCTACAGGTCACGAAAATCACAAAGTTAAAGGACAGGTCACAAAAGTAACAAAAAATTCCCGAAATAAACAATGGCTGTGCCGAAGTCACAAATTTTAAATTAACAGCAGCCATTTGCTTTTATTTGTTGACGTNCCCGAAATAAACAATGGCTGTGCCGAAGTCACAAATTTTAAATTAACAGCAGCCATTTGCTTTTATTTGTTGACGTCTCAATTTTATCTACATAAATTATGCAATAAACTTGTAGAAAATGTGCTGTACAGTGGTGCCGAGTTTGGGGGGCAAGGCTACTTTTGCCCACCCAGAGTTTACCCACGAGGGGCAGATGGCCATTTTGCCCCTCCAAAATTTCCATGTATCTTAACATTATTTATATGTAATAATTATTCAACAAATGTGGCAGAACACTACTGTTTCCTTGTCTAATAATAAATTCCAATTTAAACAGTTTAGGGAATCTTTTTCTTTATAATTGCAAGTGGACATATAGTTGGTCCAGGCAATGTCCAGATATTTGTAGTGTAACTTAAATATTACCACTATTTTCAACAAGATGGACAGTAAGATATATCACCTTCATCTGTCCTTTCAAATTATACAGATTTTATGTAATTTGTAACATTTCAGTAGAATTTGAAGTCCAAAATTTGGTTTTCCTTTTGTATTTACTTGTTCTTCTTCTCCAACAAATTAGACACATCACTCATTTTAAATTATTAAGGATGAAATTTAAAAAATCTTGCAGCAATTATAGATGAACTGCTTGTGTAGAAATTTACATAGGAGGCAAACTGAAAGCTGCCTACACCCTAGTGGCTACGTACATGGGCAGAAAATAATTTATTAGAAGGAAATCTTTAATCCGAAACAGTTATTAAAATAAACCATGGGTGCTACTCACCCACGTTAAACTTTTGACTCACCATCTCATTTAACTTCTCAAACTTCAACTCACGCATCCATTCTCGTCAGTGGTTGCAGTATTTCTGTTAAAGGGAAAAGCTTTTTGCATCACACTTCTGTTGTTACTTGCACTCTGGCTGTTGTCTGACCATGCCACACTACTCATCCAATCAGCAATGGCGAGATGGGAGCCAATCAGGACACTTTTATTTAATTTCAAGTGATTGAAAATTTGCAATACTTTATACCCTCTACCTGCTAAGGACCAATTAATAAGAACAATAACAATAGCAATAGCAATACTTGACGCCATCTAAAGACAGAATGAATAATAACAACAGCAGCAATAACCTATAATTATCTCTATATCAACAACTTCATGACATAACCAAAATTACATTGTTACTTTGCTTAAATCATATATTATATCTTAATTTCAAAATTACCACTTAAATCATATGTATCTTAATTTCAAAATTACCTTAATTAATACACAACCAAATACTCCAAAACCAAAATGGTAATAATAATATAATAAACATATCTGAAACACTGCAATTTTACAAAATTTTACAGCCATTTCAAGTAATGAGTCAACCGAAACCAGATCTAAAGCTGCCTCATTTTTAAGACTAACTGTTCTTGTCAAATAATTAGTTGGTCAGGTAGACACTGCAAATTGTACTCTGCAAAAGAAATTTCTTCACTTAGAAANGTTCTTGTCAAATAATTAGTTGGTCAGGTAGACACTGCAAATTGTACTCTGCAAAAGAAATTTCTTCACTTAGAAACGGCTCATAGAATGATTTGTCCCTGAAAGCAAACATTCAATTTTTCAGAGGAAGCTTCCAAGAAATCTGGTCTGAAAAGAGAAAAAAATAGCAGAAATACATTCACCTAATTTACCCAGCAGGAATAAGATTCACCAATGATACGACAATTGTCAAGATAACTGAATGGAGCAGTTTGATTTAATGGAGCAAACAAAGGTACAGGTGTCTATTCTTCGAAATCATAGNGTTCTTGTCAAATAATTAGTTGGTCAGGTAGACACTGCAAATTGTACTCTGCAAAAGAAATTTCTTCACTTAGAAAAGGCTCATAGAATGATTTGTCCCTGAAAGCAAACATTCAATTTTTCAGAGGAAGCTTCCAAGAAATCTGGTCTGAAAAGAGAAAAAAATAGCAGAAATACATTCACCTAATTTACCCAGCAGGAATAAGATTCACCAATGATACGAAAATTCTCAAGATAACTGAATGGAGCAGTTTGATTTAATGGAGCAAACAAAGGTACAGGTGTCTATTCTTCGAAATCATAGNGTCAAGATAACTGAATGGAGCAGTTTGATTTAATGGAGCAAACAAAGGTACAGGTGTCTATTCTTCGAAATCATAGATGGGATTGTAAATAGTTTAATTTCCTGTTTCGAAATAGCACTTAATTTGTGCTGGAAGTGGAGCTGTTTCTACTTGGGAATGTTGCAAACAAAGAAGAAGTTTTGCAATTCTATAAATATGATTTCAACCCTGATCGTCTTTTTGCTTCACAGAGGGATGTTTTATAATTTGCTACAGAATGAAGGAAAAGTTGTTGATAATCTATCATTTCAAGCAAGGTGATCTTAAGGTTAAATTCTGTGAGCATTTTACATATCCACGAGGAGGCTGCTGTGACATTAGATCTGGCTGAGGTAACAGATGACTTCATAGCAAGAAATGAGACAAAATAGTGGACATTTCTTCAGTGAACTGCATTTCCACATGAAAACTGTTAATTTGCTACATTTTGTGGTTAAGCAAAGAAATAGGACATTCCTTCAGTAAAGGTAATTGTGTCATATTTGAAGTAAGTTCTGTTGTTGTGCTAATTTTGTCATGTTGAGATGTGAAAATTTTTAATACATGCATAATAATGGCCACAAAAATATTGCCTTTGTTCCCCTCCTTCACATCATGTAGGCCTACATCATTCCTTTATAAAAGAATTCTATAAATAAATGTGCTTTTGTTAAGGCACTATCATACATGGAAAAAAGTATTGATCACAGTATATAACATTCATATAATCTTTATCCTGATATAAATATAATACTGATTTTGAGTGGGCATGACTCTAGGTAGGATAACGGTATCACTCAAATTTCACTTAAAAAATATCACTTTTTACCTGCAGTATATTTCATATTTAGGTATGAAGAAATGCTTAAATAGTACCATTTTGCACCATGAAATCCAAATTTTCTCAGGGGGAACCCCTAGACCCCTCGCTTTATTGGTGAGATCTATCATCTTACATAAAAAATAAATTTTAGTTCTTGACCTCTCCAATATCTAATTGAAGTCAGCGCCCCTGGTACTGTATGCCTTATTTATTAATTTGTAAATTTTTTATGCCCTTTTAGTTATAATGCTTCTTTACACACGCCACATTTATTATTTGGTTTTGTCTCTTGTGTCTGTGTTTGATCAACGGTTGGTGCTGAACATGTCATTGCACATGTGCTAGTGAAGTAACTTCGCCATTGGCTTACATGTTTCTGTTCAAGTTCGGCCATCGCCATGTTCCTTTTACACATTAACAACACGTGTTTTACATAATTCACTTTACTTTGAATTAGCGAGTATAGTTAATTGGTGTATCATTTTGTTTTCTGACTGGTAACCATATGGAAGTCATATGTGTGTATCTTTATAAGAGATGTGAGATTGAATTACTTTTCTAGTTGTGTATTTGTACTGAGTTATGTCGTGTTCCTTTTTGTGGGGCCTAACTAGGAATTTATATTTTGGGTGATAAATGTTAAGAATCTTATAAAAATTATTATGTAAACAAATTTACATTGTGAAAATGTCTACTTAGTTTTATTTGTTTCTCCATCAGTGTAGTTGTATGCTTCCACTTCCCTTGTTCAGAATGGCGGGTGGAAAGTTCAATAAATGCAGGTAAGTACTGGATACATTGATGAGGTTTATTGTTTTCATGCTGTGTTGATAGGAAAGCAGAGATGTTAAGCAGCCATTTTATCAACACAGAATTTTTTGTTCCTTATTTAATTAAGCTGCTTACATAATTGCTTGTCAGTTTGTTTCTTATTCAAACAAATAACAGCAGATGATGTAATATTGTATATAAAATGGAATGGACCAAATGACAGCCAATGCTGGATCCAGATAACCATATATAAATTGGGCCTAAAATTAGCCCTAATACCTGCTGTAAATTTTACAGCATTGTTCCACACAAATTAATAGAGCATTAACTTGAATATTTGCGGCAGTTCACGTTGCACTTATATTTTTCTATTGTAATAGAATGACTACCATGTGGTTGCTTTGTGTTACTTCACTAACCTAAAAATCAGCACATTCTCACCAGCAGTTTGCGCCAAATATTACGTCTGTGCATAAAGATTTTAGCTTCAAGGCTCTGTATGCATTGTGAGGGTAAACTGAAGATGACATGTGTGACTCTGCTTGTGGTGTTGATGGATTATTTGTAATTANTGACATGTGTGACTCTGCTTGTGGTGTTGATGGATTATTTGTAATTAGCATGTGGTAAAATGCCTGGGAAATTTAATTTTCGGGACAGCTGGTGTGATTTACCATATCCGGGTACCTGTAAGTTGTGGCTAAGATGTGATGAAATCATGTTAACCGAGCATTTTGTTCTATCTACAGATCAAACTGTGATGGACATGGAGGGGTTAACTTAGTTAAGTTTCATGAAAGGGAAAAGTGCCATCTTCAAATTGTGAATGACCTGAATACAAAGACGTAGTCTGTATTAACATTTACTAGTAAGTCAAACATTAGTGGTCATGAAACAAATGTTAGGTAGAAACCTGCAGGTGTACGGTTGTTTATCTCAGAATCAAGGGATTCAAACTTACACACGTATACTTTTCATCCCAGAACTTCTAGTTTGCCTACATTTGCTGTTTTCCCAGATAAACTTGTAACTGCAGGTCCCTCGAGTAGTGATGAGACATGATCCAAGTATGTTAGCAGTCTACACAAATGTATGGTAAAAGATGAAGTTACAACTGCAAAAATAATTTGGGCACTAAACAAAGTAATGTGTCACAATTCTGCCAGAAGTGCTGAGACTACTAGTGATTTATTTCGTGTGATGTTCCCTGACAGTGTAATTACTCAGAAGTTTCAGATGCACAAAGATAAATTGTCTTGTGTAATAACGTAATGTCTTGGCCCTTTTTCCCAAAATAATTTGGAGCAGAATGTTAAATCTTGCCAATTTTTTGCTGTCTCCTTTGATGAGAGTCTGAATGTGGTAGCACAGAAAGGACAGATAGATATTGTGGCTACTGGGATGATAATGGTAGTGAGGTATCCACACCCTACGTAACGTTAGTGTTTTTAGATAGTGCAACAGCAAATTTCTCTCAATGGACCAAGTATAAATTTGAAGTTCGTTAGGGATTTGCAGGAGAAGTAATTTTCAAGTACCAAAGAAGAAGGAGATGAATGTCAAATTTTTGATGTTTAAACTTGCTCATTGCATATTGTTTAGGGAGCATATAAGACTGCTCACAATGAGATAGGATGGAAGATACACAAATTTCTCAGAGCTATCTACTACAATTTTAAGAACTTTCCATCTCTGCGGTCAGAGTACATGCAAGTTATTTCTTCTTCCCGGTTTCCACAGAAATTTTGGCAAATTTGGTGGGTTGAAAACTCTATTGTTTTGAAGAGGGCAATTGAGATTCTGCCATTCCTAAAAAAAATATCTTTGCTGTTGAAACACACTCCCTGAACTCTCAAAATGTCTCAATGGTGAAATAGTTTTTGGCAGACCCATGTTTGTTATCCAAAATTTAATTTTTGTTGTCAGTTTACAGCTTGAACAGTTTTTGACCACTTTTCAGTCCAAAAGATTCTAAAAAAAAATGTTTTATCCAAAATCTGTAGTGGAACTAAGCTAATTGCCCTTGACCTAAGAGAGGAGGCAAATCTGAAGTCTCTTAAGAATATTGCTGTAGGATTTGGGACAAAATCTGTATTAAAACATTTGAAGGAGCTTAATGTGTTGCACTTCAAAATTGAGTGCATGCATTTTTTCAACATTTGTTTGAAAAACTATGTACTAAATTCCCTTGAGATAGAAAATTTTCAAAGGAGCAACCACGTTGTCTCCAATGGTACTGTTTAATGAAACCTTACGAAATGTGAGAGTTAAGATTGCCCGGGAAGCATTTGTAGACAAGTAGCAGATGGTTCCTTCAGATGCAGATTGTGTTAAAAGAGACTACTTGACATTTCGTGAATATTTACAGGTTCACAATGCAGTCCCAAAAATTTGACATGAGAACAGACATGCTTGATAGTTTCCTTTTGAACCTGCAGAGTAGAAAACAAAAACTTGGTGACCTTTATTAAAAAAATACTTGTGATGTACCATGGTAATGCTGCTGTAGAAAGAGGGTTTTATATAAACAAAGAATATTTTGTTGAGAACCTATAAGAACACTCCCTCGTTGCTATGCGGAGAATTTATGGAGCTGTTTCTACTGGTAATGTTGCAAGAGTTCCAGTTATCAAGCCAATGATTCTGTCTGTAGGGAATGCATCTGCAAAGCAACAAGAATCACTAGCAGATAAGCAGAATAAGAAAAGCAGTGAAGAAAGGGAACGGAAAAGAAAGCAAAATGAGCTAAGAGAGCTGGAAATTTGTAAAACAAGAATAGTGGAGCAGACAAAAGAACTACTACAAAATCTTGAAAAAATAGTATCCCAATTGAAGAAGAAAATGTAAATATGAACTGAAAAATTTGGTTAATATATGCCTATGTTAACTTTGTACATAGTGAGAAAGTGTGTGTAATATGTATCCATAATGCTAACTCGCAGGTGTATGTTGGACTAATCTAAAAAAGTAATTTGGTTGTAGTTGAAGATGTCTGTAGTTAATATTAAGGAAAAAGTGAACTGGAAACTTTCTGAAAAAGCAATTTATTGCGCTACAGTTTCGAAGTAAGTAAAATGTCCACTAAGTCTTATTGTATATCAATGGTTGTATTCACAATACATGTGCATGCTCATTTTGTTTATTTTATGTAAATAATGTTTAAAAATTGCAAAAAAAAAAAAAATTGTTAGATAGTGTTTGTGAAAGGTGAGAAAAGGTTCTGAAAAAGTCCTGAAATTGGTTTAANCAACAACTTGGTTTTTATATTTGGGTGCTGTCAGTGAGTGATTATATGCCTTTCCCAAATGTTGCTTTAGTTAATTTGCTGTTTTATATACAGTAAAATCTCGCTAGAACAACTTTAGTATAATGATTCCCTCAAAGTAAAGTTTTTCTTTGGGGAGCAGTAGAAAATTTAGTTAAAAAATTGAAAAATTCAAAGTAAATAGGTTGAAAAATAAGTTTGTAGTTAACCATTGCAATTCTCTTCCCCACTACTGTACGATTCTGAAGAAGGCTAAGATCTAAAAATAGACACGAACGCATAACTGTCGGACCTTCCATGAAGGTTACCAATGTTTACCCACGCATGTTTGCCTGCACCTTCCGGCCATACTGCCATAATTCTCCGGGGTTCAGTTCCCCAGAGACCTCATAATAATAAAAACACTCAGTCGAACTGCTGAACGGAGGAGTAAAGACAATATTTCTTTGACACACTGTTGTGCACAAACAGGACAAAAAAAAACAGATTCGTATCTAAGTACAGTTTTTTTGTACGTGAAGGTTATTAGGACAATAGGTGAAGTGGAAACTGTGCAGTATTACAAAAAAAAGATGGCTTTTGTGGCTTGAATTAATGTTTTTTCACAATGCAGTCACTGGCTTTACTTTTTTTTTTTTTTTTGTTCCTGCATAAAGCAATAAATTATGTACTGCAGGCCAGAGTCTCAACAGGGGGTAGAGTAAACATTTTTTGTCCTAAGTCACAGGTCAGGTGCGCTCTCGCCTTTCCAACCCTCCTCAATATATCACTTTCGGCCTCTCATCCTTTCTTGGCTTTCAAAACAAGCTGCTTGAAGCTAATTTTAAACTTGCCGAAACCGTTACTTTATTTACAATAGATGTATGCGCACTTGGAAATTGTATATATACAAGACTTTATTTGTCAAATGTGTGCCTTTTGAAGTGATAAACATTATTTTACTTTTAAAAAAAGCATGTTTTTTGAGGCAAAAGCAAATAAATAAGGTTATCATATTTGTTTCTGTATGACTTTCAATAAATTA
The DNA here is from genome assembly GCA_002778355.1 of Clitarchus hookeri. Classification (NCBI taxonomy): domain Eukaryota; kingdom Metazoa; phylum Arthropoda; class Insecta; order Phasmatodea; family Phasmatidae; genus Clitarchus; species Clitarchus hookeri. Next base: position 725,051 of record NQII01000222.1, on the reverse strand, counting down.
TAATTCAAAACCACATCNAGGCAAAAGCAAATAAATAAGGTTATCATATTTGTTTCTGTATGACTTTCAATAAATTATAATTCAAAACCACATCTTTGCACTTGCAATGAGTTACACTGCACTTGGGCTCTGCAGTTATGCTTTATTTTTGAGGATATCACTTTATTCAGAAAACTTTTATCTATTGAAATAAATTAATATATCAATAACATGGTCCCTCATTTTCCCACAAGAAGCCATTAAAAATGGACTAGTGTTTGGTAAAACGTATGCGCAGCTCAATGTTTTAACATTTTTGNTAGTGTTTGGTAAAACGTATGCGCAGCTCAATGTTTTAACATTTTTGGCGACAAAGAGAGGTAAAATGTGCATGCTTCTGTGGTGTAATTTTATTTGGAAAATGTTTGCCTATTGTATTAAATTAATATTTCATTTGAAAATCATATTGGTATTTTGCCATAATGATTTAACACAAACTTTGCAGGGGAAAAACTTACTTTAAACACAATTATTGACGTGCTATATTTTGTAATAAAGTTTGATGACTTATTGATTAGAAGTTAATTTATGTTTATAAACACGTGTTTTTTATATAAGAACCAGAAATATAATTCTAAACACTCTAGCCAAGTATCTGTGAATAGTGGCCATTCTCACAGATGTCATCAGGGTGAGTAGTTGACAGCCAAATTATGGTACAGGGCTGGCAACAAATCAGTTTCTCATTCCCACTAAAACTTGTATTCTACCAGAAACCATGGTGTTTTTTATACAGTAGAACCCGCTTATAAGGTTCCCGTTTAAAAGGTTTTCCCGCCTATAATGCAGGATTTTTCCAGCCCCAAATGTTTATCCATAAGAACAATAACAAACATTCCCGGAAATAATGTTTTCGTTTTCCCGCGAATAATGCAAGAAAGCACACTGGGAAAGGAAAACGCCAATGGAAAAGATGCTCAACTTGCATTGCCTTTCAAACAAAGTTTGTAGTTTTTATCCCAAGCTCCACCCTGCTGAGATAATCTACCAGCTTGACATTGACAAAAGAAGTCTGGCCATTGTAAGGGGAAGGCTTAATTGCGACCCCTTTCCCCACTCCTGGCTGCGCAACACAAAGCTGCAGAGCTGCTGGCTATTCTCCGAGGTTGCTGTATTGGTTACGACTTGCACTGTTTCCCCATTTTTCTTGGCTTCCAGTTTGATGGTAATTGAACTCCATTGCTGAATAAATTCCTGCCATTCTCTCTTCAGTGCACTCATTTCCTGTTTCATTTCATCTTGGCCAGTGTCCATTCTTTTGCTTACACTGTCCACTTTTTCATTTACAGTGTCAATTTTCTTCTCCACATGGTCACTTCTCGTATTCATTTACTTGCTAATGTCTTTTTTTTNTTTTCATTTACAGTGTCAATTTTCTTCTCCACATGGTCACTTCTCGTATTCATTTACTTGCTAATGTCTTTTTTTTGTCTCTACATTTTATTTTTTGTCTATATTCTCATCAACTGTGCCTATTTTCCTAACTACTAAATCACTTACATTAGTTATTTGGATATTCACACTTTCGTTTACAGTTTTATTTACACTTTTTTCACACAACTAATTTGGGTATTTACAATTTCATTTACTCTTTTTTTCACACTACTAATTTGTGAATTTACAGCCTCGTTTACGCTACTAATTTTNTATTTACAATTTCATTTACTCTTTTTTTCACACTACTAATTTGTGAATTTACAGCCTCGTTTACGCTACTAATTTTGTTATCAAGGCTTATAACACTTGCTCTCATCAATGCTTCTAGTTCTGCAGAAATTTTTGTTGTTAATATTCACTGCTATGGTTGTACAAAACAGTCTTAATTTTTTGGCCTACAGCTATTACAATTAACTAAATTTTCCGAACCACATACAGTCTAACTTGGTTTACACTTGATTCATTAATAATTGCCTCCATCCCACTTCTGACACCAGTGTTACAAGACACCAGAGGGGTGTATTCGAGTTTGTGAGGTATGGAGGTTTTATTAAAAATAAAAGAACTAAAACTTATTCTTAATTTATTTACACAGCTATTATTTACAACATTAAATTATGTACCTCAATTATTATTCTTTTTATTCTTAGTGAGCACAGTATTTAATGTTTGTCTGAATTAAAGTCCTTCTCTTAGTCTTTATATTGGTTATAGTCACTTAATTCACACTCGTTATTAACACATGTTCAGTCTGTCTGTTGCACTCATTTGAAATGTCTTACACTTATGCATATAGTTCAATAGTCTCACTTTCCAGTCTCTCTCCTCACTGCACTGATGCTCGCAGTCACAGATTTTACTCCTGCTTTCTTTTGCCACTTGTTGCTCTTGGCTCATCGTCTATCGCTTAAGGTCTCATAATCACCCAAATTCTCCACTCTAATAAACTGCCAGCTCAGAGGCCCATCATGCTTAAATAATCTCAGTCGTCAGATCTTTAAGGTTCTCTCCCTCCCCCCACCCCCCAATCATGCTAAGAGAGGCTATGGTAATAACCAGAAAATTCTTGGTTAGATAACCATAGAAATTCTATCCGCGGAAGGTAAGGAGCGCGCGAGATATGTAGGCTTGTCACAGTGGCACACGGTGACATGCATGATGCCATCACTTTTTTCCTCAAATTACGGCGTGGCTTTCACACACTCGTTCGCTTGCACCGGATGGGTCAAGGGCAACAATGCAAAGTAGTGACCGCATAACAATATTTCTAAGTTTTCCTAGTTAATAAACTAAAATTTGTTTATCTTTTCTGAAACATTTTATAATGGTTTTGCTAAAATATTANTAAGTTTTCCTAGTTAATAAACTAAAATTTGTTTATCTTTTCTGAAACATTTTATAATGGTTTTGCTAAAATATTAGTGCAGACATAGTTGACTCGTACTGTAATTGAAATTTGATTATTTTTGATGAGCAGTTATGCTTACGCTACACATGAAATGCATTTTTATTCACTTTTTTGAATCTTGTTATAAACCTACTGATGGAAATCTTCAGAAGTNGCGCTACACATGAAATGCATTTTTATTCACTTTTTTGAATCTTGTTATAAACCTACTGATGGAAATCTTCAGAAGTTGGCATGTATGGAACTGATGCTCCTCAAGCTGTCAATATTCACGCACCACTGTGCCCTTGTTCTTAGTCCGGCAGAGGGGATTATTTCTGCTTTGACCACTGATGCCGGGTTTGGGCAGTTGCATCCTGATTCCTGAAATCCACTGCCTGTTGACCTGGTTAAACTTTGTGTGATGGTGTATTCAGGCAGGCTGTTGAAGTAAGCCCTCCCCACGCCATCACAACAATTGGCTCCACCTGTGTTCTGACCAGGAATTTTTCCTTTTTAGTAAATATTGTGCATTCTAATAAAATCATAGTGGTTGAGATGATGTAGATTTAGGGATACCTATCTTTCTCAATAGATTTCAGTGGCTGCATTAGTTTTGCCTCTGCCTTCGTCTTAAGTGAAATGCATGTTAGTATTGGTGCTGTGGTGGTGTAGTAGTTGAGACTACTCTCCTCCCGGCAAGGTGAAATGGGTTCAATTTCCGGTGAGTCACCTGGGTTTTCACATTGTGGGAAACGTAGTGGATGTTGCTGTTGGTCATCATGTTTTTTCAGGGTAGTCCTGTTTACTCTGTGCTTGCATTCAATCCCTGCTCCATTTTCACCTCATTTCACCCTCACCAGCACTCAAAGACCTTGCTGTCAAGTACTCCAATTTCCATGTTAGAGGGGCCGCTGTGACTGAGCTGTCAACCTGCTCGCTTCCTACCAAGGCNGTCAAGTACTCCAATTTCCATGTTAGAGGGGCCGCTGTGACTGAGCTGTCAACCTGCTCGCTTCCTACCAAGGCGAACTGGGTTCAATACCCGGCCGGGTCACACCCGGATTTTCGTAAGTAGGAATTATGCCAGAAGATGCTGCTGGTCAGCAGGTTTTCACTGGGATCTCCTGTTTCCCCCACCCTTTCATTTCGGCGCTGTTCCATACTCACCTCAATCACACTCATTGGCTTTCAAGACCTTGCTGGTAAGAGCAGCCCAAATCTCTTCACTCACCCACTCACTTCATGTTAGTGTCTTGTGTGGTGTGTACTGTATTTGGGATATTTCAACTCGAATGTCGGTATCACATCACATAACAAAAAGTCTGAATAAGGCCAAATGGCATTCATCACTCATATCATTTACCCGCCAGAAATGGCTGCATATGCTGTATCTTTTTGTACCTGCACTAGCAGCAACAATATACTTGTGTAATAGTCACATGGTCATGTAATGAGCATACATTGTGCATAGTAAAATTTAATGTATTACAATGGTTTATTTTACAGAATAATCAACAAAGCATATTTTGGGCAATATTTTGATTTGGTAAAAATACCTCCATTTTCATAGTAATATATTTGTATTTAAAAGGGGAAAGCAGAGCTGTTAATATCATATTACCATCTAAAAGCATGCACTTTTGAAAATAATTAGCTAGTCTGGTTTGGTTTAATTTTTTTCACAACTATTTGTAGTTGAATGATAAAAAGAAGGTATTTCCCAAATTCTTTAAAAGGTGCAAATGTTCTGTAAATACCATAGTCATTAATGAAAAACTTTGATATATATTTATTTAATTGTTGAAATCTTCAACATTTGGTAAAAAAATAGATTGAAAAAATCTTTCATTTGTAGCATTGACATACAAAATATTGACTAAAGGTATGATTTTTTATCGGTTTTTTTAAGCTCAAAATCTTACAATATTTATAAAAAAACAGAATTAGTTTTTTTTTTTACATATTACTGTGTATACCAATGTAGGAGTTGTCTTTGATTTTTATAAATTAGTAACATTTGATAGTCCACTAACATTTGACTGTAAGAGCCATAAAATGTGCATTTTCAGTAGGAATATTTCCTAATAATGCTGGAAAATGCACAGAAGAAAAACAACTTTAATTTTCATTATTTACCTGTATTTTTTATAGGTGGACTTACCAAAGAATGATCAAACACTTTGTTAATAAGTGTTTTTGTAAATTATTAAGTTTAGGGGCTTTCTGTAAAAAAAAAAACCCCAAAAAGTGGTATATTTCCACTCTACTAATCACGTAGAACATGAATATACTAGGGGCATTAACTTATGACTAATTTCTTAATATGTGCCCACCTAACCTAACAGAACCTAACCCCACGATGGGTGAATCACTATTTTACATTTTTTAACTAACCTAGGATTGTAGGGTTGTAAACTAACCTAGGATTGTAAGGTTGTAAAGCAATATAAGATTATACAATATTAATCAAATCTCCTATCAACAGCCTACAATCACAGACTAGATGGGAACCCTATAATCCTATGTTAGTTTAAATAACTGCAATCCTAGGTTAGTTAAAATCGTTATAATCCTAGGTTAGTTTAAAAATGTAAAATAGTGATTCACCCTTCGTGGGGTTAGGTTCTGTTAGGTGGGCACATATTATACAATTAGTCATACATTAATGACGCTACTATAGTCGTGTTCTGCGTTACCTACCAATAATCCTAGGTTAGTTTAGAAAGAAGGTGAAATTGTGGGGTAAAAACGTCCGGAAAAACCTTGTTTGAATACGTAATATAACTAAATTTGCACATTAAGCTACCTGTTATTATTTTTGGGTTTTACACTAAACTACGAATTTAGGATTTTAGGGATTTAAAGGAGCCGTAAAACACACCAAAATAATATCAATGTACTCACCAATGTAGGCGGGTGGTACATACCTCTGTCAACGGCCCATTCAACCTCAGCTCACTTGATGGAATCACAATCCTCCACAAAGCGCCACATACGCGCATATAATGCACTGAAACACTCGTTTACAGCTGAATATATACACAGAAGCACTCGTTAATAGGCTAATATAACGCACAAATGCAGTCTTGCTTGCTTTCTTCATTTTAAATCACTAACGGAGCAACACGTAACTCACCGCAACCCGCACCTGTGGCCAGACACTGGCATACTAACGTACGACCCGTAATGACATATGCTGCCGCTATATTGCGTGAAATATGCAATGCGCAGCCATTATTAATGGCAGTAGACTTTAATAGACATAAACATGAAATTTCGCGATTTCTTTAAATACATTCTACTTATTTTAACATTACGCCGTCATGAATATGAACAAGGTAAGCTGTGCAAAACCCGTTAATGCAACTTTTGTTGGTCTAGGACGTTTCTTTCACAAATGTAAACAAACTGTCTGAACAGTCATTTCGCAATTTTGTTCAATTTTTTAAANAATATGTTGTACTTATTTTAAAGCTACGCCCCTAGTATATTCATATTCTGCGTGATTAGTAGAATAGAAATATATAATAATTTTGAATTTTTATTGTATTTTTAAGAAAAGCTCCTAAACTTAAATAATTACACTGTTTTTTTATTTGTCTACCACTGCTAAACATTATTATGAAAGAAAATTTTTCACAATTAAAGGAAATAGGATAATTATTTTCCATAATTATTTTGCACAACTTTGTATAAAATCTTTACTACTGAACTTAAAATAATTGCCAGTTTATCATAAAAGTATATAAAGAAACAGATTACAGTGTTATATTTTGGAATTATGAACCAAGAGACAAATCTCATACGAAGATACTTTGATGATAATCTCCAATCCACTTCCAAAAGCAAACACTCCTGGGTTACAGCTATCCTGGTCAGCTGCCCTCAGGTCATTGGACTCCCAGTGAAAGGAAAGAGTCCTGCTACGGGGCTCAAAACCTGTATAGGTGTGTGTGATTGTGTGTGTATTTATGTATGTGTATGCATATGCGTGCTGTTTGCATGCATACTAGATGGCTAACCTGGCAACATTATATGGAAAGGAATGTGTTGTTAGCTTTGCACACTTACAGGTTTATCACCAACATATACATTCATGCATACAGAGTTCACAGTACTCGTGTCTACATTCAATGGGAATAAAAAAAAATTTTTTTGCGACATATACATGCATACAATATCATACAAAAATATGTCAAATCTGAAAAAAAAAAAAAAAACTTCTGAATACAGTGTGAGTGTGGCAAAGAAGATTAATTAATATCACTGTAATTATAAACAAAAGTTTTATATTTGTGCTACTAATACCCAGTATTTCATCATGATTTGCTGGTCATTAATGTTATTGCACTATTCAAAGCCAGCTATTTTGTGTTATGGGTTGAAGACATTCGTCTAGCAAGATTTTCTCATTTGCATCATTAATGTTTTATTTATCAACCTTCCTTGTAGTGGCAGCTAACATCTCCTTATCTGAGTAGTTATATATCAGAGTGTATCAGAGACATCATGTTCATTACCAAACCGATCTGCAATGCTGGTTTCCTGTGTTTATTCCAGCAGTTTATTCTGGTTTCTGTCATCGTACCTCCCTGAGCCATTCCCTTTCCCAGTCCAAAGTGATCTGTCGGCACCTGCTGCAAGACTTCCACTCCAAAAAGTGCACATAGTGAGTGCTGATGCCTTGCAGGCAATTAAAGAATTACAAAATTATTAAAAAGTAATATTGTGTGTTTGCCTATTTTGTGTCAGTTTTCCACAGCAACCATAAGGTAACATTATGAACAGTCATTGACTTTGATTCCAACCCCTCAAAGTATTAGCAACATCATTCAAATTACAGTTAAAGAAATCATAACAAATTATAACACTAAAGAAATCATACCAAATTATAACACTAAAGAAATCACAACAAATTATAATACTAAAGAAATCATAACAAACTGAAATAAAGACAGAAAGAAAGGTCACTTAATTTTGAAAAGGTATTTCTGTAATTTTATTGATTATTGTGCAATTCTGTGTTAGCATGTCACTGAAGGGCCATTCTTTGTAATTTCCCTTCTGGTTCACATTAGTCTCTGGAACCATCCGTGGCTATGGTAAAATGTGTATCATGTTGGGGTCCTCATCACCTTTCTTGAACGCTTATTAACTTAGTTTTTTCATGTAATGTTTTCTGGGAGCATGGTCTATGGCACCCACCTTAGCAGATTTGTAATCCGAGTGCATCCTGGCCAACTAGTTACTCACATGGGAATCAATTATATTATTTTGGAAGAGCACCATTTCAGCTGGTAGTTTTCCAGAATCTGTGTGCTTTGTTGTCAGTGTGGTTGTAGAGCCATGCACTCACTGTAAGCATAATCACATGGGCAGTAAATGGCCATAACACACATGATTGCCATCTCCCGTTATTGGTCTGCTCCTGCATTCAGTGTGAATGAGTTTTGGTGTGTGATGCAGTCAGAAAAATGCTGCTACATGTTGTGGAGAATAAATGATACTCACTTGGTCAAACTACCATCACCAGTGTCTGCCTGGCCATGTGGGAAAATCATTCCATGCCCTAGGTATTGTGTTAATTGCAGCTCTGGTCTCCTTATTATGGTGGACACTACTGCAGCCAAGGGCAAAATTGCCATCTGCGGCACTTTATTTTTCAAACCTTTTAAAGTTGTGTTCATTTACTCAATTATTATCATGTGTGTCAACATTATAATAAACTAAGGCTGGCTGGGCATTTTTTTATGTCACATCAACATCTTTTGGTGTTCTTGGTTGCATGATTCTCCTGTGTGTGTATACACAAACCCATAAACACACTGATGGCATTTGAGCAAGTTGCAGTCAGTCACGCTCTTAAATATTTCATCCCACTGAAGGGATTATCCATAGGTGCATTGTGTGCACTGAGGTATGCACCTGAGTATATTGCAGTTTCATGTGCTGCATTGCACATGTACTGTGGCATTAAGTTATCATCCAAAACCCTGTCTGCAAACTTGACAATAAATTTGTTGGCTGCATTTGTTGAAAGTTTTTCTCGGGAATATTTGACATGCAAACTTGACGATAAATTTGTTGGCTGCTTCTATATTTTTTGAAATTTTTTCTCTGGAAATTCTAAAGAAGGAAATTCTATGACTTGTTTTGAATTTATGAAGCCATCATAATAGTCAGAGTTGAACAATTTTTATGTTCAGCATAAAATATAGAATATAGCTGAACTCTATGCAGAAATGTAAGCACAGCATCTGTGGGCTTAAATAAACAGAAAATTCTAGTAACAAAATGCCTGGTAAGGTAATATTGTACTACTTGAGTGAAGGTGAAGTTAGGTGCAGCAATACCTGGAGTGCACAGCTGCAAGTACGTACATGTACAACAGGTTGCCAATCACTAGGTGACCACATCACAGTGTTGCCAACTACCACAATTCACAGTCGCTGTCACTGTAGATGTTTGTACAGGGATTGTTAACATCACTGCATTTATGCAGGTAGGCTTATTAAGGGTGGCATACAGACTAATGTAACCTACTGTTATAATGACTGTGAATTATGGTAGTGGGCAACACTATGATGTGGTCGCTTAGTGATATGCAACCTGTTGCACATGTATATACTTGCAGCTGCACTCTCTCTGTATTGTTGTATCTAACTTCACCTTAATTTAAGTAGCACACAATTACTTTCCCAGACATTTTGTAACTAGAATTTTTTGTTTATTTAAGCCCACAGGTGTTGTGGCTTCTGTTTTTGTACAGAGTTCAGATATACATCCTGTATATCTTGGTCCAGAAATGTGAATGAACGCTGTCACTTTACTGTATGGAAAACTATTGAACGTGTGCCACAACACAGTTGCCACTTTTAGTTACATGCATTGTTTTTTGGTTTTACATTTTATTTTTGCATTGTATTTGGAATAAAATTTGTGTAATTGATTTTCTGTTTTTTTTTTATATATATAAATTGTAATAATAAAGGTATTATGGAATGAGCTCAAATAATTTAACTAAAGTGCTGGCATCTAGCTTCTTCGGCATTTCAACATTTTCTGTAATAGATTTTTTTTACTGTATCATTGCCATTAGCGGAAAGTGTATGTTTTGCATTAGATAATCGGTTACATATCTATAAGCCACTCCAACCTTTATATAGTCACAGTTATCTATGCGTGCACCTTATACATTTAGTAGGAGCTGTGCAGACACATGGAATTTAAACTTCACATTTTGGCAGTTAATCATTGTACTGCACCTCAGATTTCATGGTTAGTGAGTAAAGATATTTGAACAGCTCATAACATTGAGGTCTTGAGAGCCGATGAGGGTGAAGCGAGGTGAGTATGGAGCAGCGTTGGTATGAAGGGGCGAGGGAAACGGGAGGTTCCAGGGAAAACCAGCCGACCAACGGCATTGTCCGGCACAATTCCCACATGCAAAAATCCAAGAGCGACCCTGCCGGGAATTGAACTTGGTTCTCCTTGGTAGGAGGCGAGTAGTCTAACCACTATACCACCGTGGACCCAAATTTCATGGTGGTAATGGACATTTCATTCAACATAATTGCAGACATGGAATACTCCACTGTATTACATAGCTTTTATAGGCTATTCATGGTAAAGTGAACACTTTTTAAGGTGCTAACAACAGGTATTAATCACTAATAATTATATGTTATCAGAGCTTCAGACGTTAAATTAAAAAAAATGGAGAAATGTATACATTGTGTTTATAAGTCACATGGCAATGCTTATATTAAAATGTGGCGGAAAGATAGAAATACGTTGAAAGGAAAAAGTTAGCAGGGCCTTAAAAAGTGCTTACTTTACCGTGAATAGCCTATAAAAATGTTCATGATGAATTAGCAATCTGAGAAAGTATGAAAATAATACAGTTATAACTGTTACATTGGTGCTCTGTTTTACACTTTGGCAGTTAATTATTTTACTGTACCTCAGATTTCAGGGTGATAATGAAAGTTTCATTCAACAGAATTACAGATATGAGATACTCCACTCTATTACATGGCTTTTAAAAATGTTCTTGATGAATTGGCAAACTGGAAAGTTTTTAAAATACTATAGCTATGTTATGTTGATGTTCTGTTTCATTTAGGTATCCAACTTTGGTGGCAAAAAAATTTCTGGTTTTGATTATTCAAGGTTGGGACCAAGAAACAAAAACCAGAATAACTGTTCACTAAAATTAAAGAAAGTTCCTCGAGGATTGAACAATATTTCACACCTTAACAATCATTTCTGCAAATTTGGTACTCTAGTTAATATACAGGTAAGCTATAAAAACATACTTATGTTTGTAAATGGTTCTCCTTAAAAATGTTATTTTAATTTTCTTACCTCTATGCTTGCCTTTAGATTTAAGAAATAAGCTATATTAGATGGTAATAATACAGTTATAATATTCTATTTAATGATGCTGCAAACTTTGTTGTTCATATTTTTTAGGATGGTAATAAGAAATAGACTCCATAGTTCAGTGGTCTCTGCTAGGTTTGGTAAATCTGTCATTGTTTGTAAGTATGGATTTGTAATTACAATGTTAAGCTACAACTATTAATCAGAGAAAGTTGAGAAATAATCTTAACTTATTTGAATATACTGGAAATTCTTTCTCTCTGCGTTAATCTTTAATTTCATTTAAAGATTTGTTTGCAATTTTGTTTACATACATTATTACTTTTTGTCTAATGACATTCACCTTATCACATTTCATTTTTCTTTTATTAAATATGTAAGTAAGTGTATATAATTTATTGTTGTGGGTAGTAATTTTTGTTAAAATTACAACATTCTCTCTATTAATCATATTAACCAACACCACAAAGAAACATGGATAAGCAAATTTAAGATACTTTGTTGCAGATAAAACTTTGTTAATGACTTTTAAAATAATGATAAAAATACAGTATCATATTATTTGTATGAAGCAGTCACAAATTGTAAATACAGGGATTTACAATACATGATATTTAGAGATGGGAGTTTTTAGTAATCAAACAAAATGCTATAAAATGTGAAAACTTACATTTTCTTGCTATAACTCTTAAAACCCCCATTTTGTTGCGATAACTCCTTTTTACGCTACATAAACGCATATGCTAATAGTAAATATGGTTTCTTACTACTTACTGCTTATAAGTAGTTCAACAAATAACCAATACATTTTTGAGCATTTTCATTTATCCAACACTTTTGTTTAATACCGCCCCATAATTTTATTGCTTATTTTGTAAATTACCTACACAATCGTGAGTATGGATAAAGAACTCTCTTAATGCTATTCCTGTTTGCTAATACATAGCATTTGCAGTACACATCAGCGTAGTCCTATCAGTGAGCATATCAAGTATTATCAGATGAGTAGGGAGCAGTATGCAAGTATAGCAAGTGTTTATGACCCAGAACACTTTTCTTCTTGTGCTCAAGGTTTATTGGAATAATATTGCTTCAATTTTTACAAGTTTTAATGGGTGTTAATAATACTGTTATGTTAATGAGACAGTAAAGAGAATTTATTAGGTAGGTAAGTTTTTATGCAATTTTGACGGTCAAATGAAATTTTTTTTGGGATAAAAATGCTAAATGCAAAATTTGGAGATATTAAACACTACAAATGTCCATTTCGAATAATACTGTAATTCATATTTAATGTTACACTAAATGTAGCGTAGTTCACAGCTCAACAATTATATAGCCTTCATCAACATCGTGTGAGTGATGCACTGTATGGTGTGTTAATTATATCACTATCTCTACATGCATGCTGACTGCTCCTTGAAATGGCAGAATAACTTGGAACACAATTACAAGATGTGTGGACATATGGCATTGTGATGCTTTGCATTAGAGAAAAGGAATTTTGTTCCCTGTGCTGTACAAGGTGCACACAGCAACATTTTACACCACTATGTGCTTGTCATGTTGTAAGTTTTTTTATTATTATTTTTAGCTATTGTGCAAAAGTTAGAAATGTTCTTTTATATTTAGTCTGCATGTTTTGAAAAACACAACCCTGCACATAGCAAACTTAATTTTATACATAAAATGATATGAATTACTGCATGTTAAATAAACAATGACCACATGCCCAGGTGAGCAACTAACTTGCAAGTCGGGTGGCAAACTGAGATGTTTGTAACCAGGCAGACACATAAGGTGGAAAAGATGACTCTTGCACCTCTCTGTGACNCAAGGTGCACACAGCAACATTTTACACCACTATGTGCTTGTCATGTTGTAAGTTTTTTTATTATTATTTTTAGCTACTGTGCAAAAGTTAGAAATGTTCTTTTATATTTAGTCTGCATGTTTTGAAAAACACAACCCTGCACATAGCAAACTTAATTTTATACATAAAATGATATGAATTACTGCATGTTAAATAAACAATGACCACATGCCCAGGTGAGCAACTAACTTGCAAGTTGGGTGGCAAACTGAGATGTTTGTAACCAGGCAGACACATAAGGTGGAAAAGATGACTCTTGCACCTCTCTGTGACACAATTGCAGTTTACAATGGTAAACAACTGCTAATAAGGCATTGTGTTTAATATACATAAATGGTAATTATGCACATGATACTGACAAACCATGAGGTTTTACACTGGAGAGCCAAAAAATTAGTATAGGCATGCATATGCAAATAACAGAGGTATGGAATAAATCAGAGTAACGCGATGCGGTTGGCAGCGCCTATATAATACAACAAGTATCTGGCAAAGTTGCTAGATATGTTACTGATGCTACAATGGCAGGTTATCAAGATTTAAGTGAGTTTGAACGTGGTGTTATAGTCTGTGCACGAGGGATGGGATGACATAGCATCTCGGAGGTAGCAATAAAATTTGGTTTTTCGCGTACGTCCATTTCACGAGTGTACTTTGAATATCGGGAATCCGGTAAAACATCAAATCTTCGACATCACTGCGGCCGGAAAAACATAGTGAACGAACGGGACAAACGACGACTGACGAGAATCATTAAACGTGACAGACGTGCAACCCTTTCTCAAATTGGCGCAGATTTCAATGCTGGGGTATCAACAAGTGCCAGTGTGCGAACTATTCAACGGACCATCATTGATATGGGCTTACGGAGCCGAAGGCTCACTCGTGTACTGTTGTTAACTGCACAATACAAAGCTTTACGCCTCGTCTGGGCCTGCCAACACCGCCATCGGACTGTTGANGTGTACTGTTGTTAACTGCACAATACAAAGCTTTACGCCTCGTCTGGGCCTGCCAACACCGCCATCGGACTGTTGATGACTGGAAACACGTTGCCTGGTCTGACGAGTCTCATTTCCAATTGTATTGGGCGGATGAACGTGTACGGGTATGGAGACATCCTCATGAATCCATGGACCCTACATGTCAACAGGGGACTGTTAAAGCTGGTGGAGGCTCTGTCATGGTATGGGGCATGTGCAGTTGGCGTGAAATGGAACCCCTGATACGTCTAGATACTTAAAAATCCTGTCCGATCACCTGCACCCATTCATGTCCATTGTGCATTCCGACGGACGTGGACAATTCCAGCAGGACAATGCGACACCCCACACGTCGAGAGTTGCTACCGAGTGGCTCCAGGAACACTCTTCTGACTTTAGAGACTTCCATTGGCCACCTAAATCACCAGACATGAACATTATTGAGCATATCTGGGATACCTTGCAACGTGCTGTTCAGAAGAGATCTCCACCACCTCGTACTCCTATGGATTTGTGGACTGCCGTGCAGTATTCATCTTGTGAATTACCTCATGCATACCTTCAGACATTAGTCGAGTCCATGCCACATCGTGTTGCGGCACTTCTGTGTGCTCGCGGGGGCCCTACACGATATTAGGCAGGTGTACCAGTTTTTTTGGCTCTTCAGTGTATATTACTGCAAAGCAAGTTATAGTATCATAAAAAATCAGCACTTTGTATTGTTCCGGGCCGCGGCTCGTTAAGGCCGTATTTTTATAATAATATTTCTGCCTCACAGTTGGGCGCCATATTGTAAATTTCCCGCGGGCTAGTTACGATATATTAATGCAGCCGCACAGGTGGACGCCATGTTGTTAACGTTCGGCACTAGTTACTGCCGACTGTTTAAGTTGCCACGGCTTGCTCAGAGGTAGAAACACGAGACTCAGTTTATTGAACACTAGTTACTTAAGGAAAAAGTTCCAGGTTAGTTTGATATATATATATATATTTATTTATTTATTTAACATTCAGCCAAACAGTTCACAGACGGAGATTTAGTATGCAGAGTACGAACCTTTCTTGAGATAAATATAAAAGTACAGACACAGCGCCACAGTAGTTTACCGGTTATTGTCTCAAAACTTGCATAAAAATAACTATATGCGGCTACCTCCCACACCGGCAGAGAAATGATATAATAAAGTCTAGTTGCCGATGTGGGGGTTCTAATCCTGCCCGAACGCGGCCTAGGCTAGCATTGCATGATACTTCTCGTCTGCGCTGACCTGCCCTCACGGGCGACTGCCCCGAAGTAGCTTCTTTCGACGACTGACTTCAAAAACACTGCTCTGAGGGCGACAGACAGACGCCTCTTTTTGTGCTGCCTATCACCCCCCTCTCCTGAGATAACGGCCTGGCCATGCACACTCTCCACAACGTGCTCTCCACAACGTTATCGTAACTACGCCGCAGGAAACTAAAACTGTGCTGTCAACATAAATGAACCTCTCGTACAACAAAAACTTGTTGACGTTCTTGAAAATGCGCCAAAGGAACTGCTGACGCTTCCCCAAGACAACGATGTTCGAAACGAAACACAACCGGACTTCTGATAAACGTAACCCGCAGACGTCCTCTCGATAACCTACAAACGCACACGTCTGCCGGATAAACTATCACGGGAAACGAGCCACCACGGCTTTAAACTTCAGACCCGATAAAAATATTAAGAAGCTTTTCAAAGCTTCATACACACGAAAGAATTTTACACCTGAGTCCCGAAAAATTATGAATATTGCGTCATTACATTACCCCCCTCGGTTTGGGATAGATTTGGAAGAAATCTTTCCCAAAGTGAAACCTAACTTGTATGATGCTGTTCTGTAAACCACTGTGCCTCTGTTCCTTTAAAACAATTTACATATAACATGGTAATCATTTCATCACAACAATATTTACTTCACTGTTGAAGAGTGACAAGCTATTGACAAGGATGCTGCAAAAAAATTACACCTTACTGGTTTCAATCAGTTACTGGTTGTTACAATTTCTGTGGTCGAGGGTGTATTTCCTACCTATGCCATCGATTCTTCATTGCGGGTTGCTGCCCTTTGGTCTCTCGCTGGGATCAGCACACCACTTCTCCAAAAAGGGGACCCAGGTCTGCCCAAAACTATAAAAAAAGTCACTGCGACTGCCTCTCCATAGGCCAGTGCTGACAACCAACATTACACGCCAATGCTACTGCCTCTCACTAGGTCAGTGCTGACAAAAAACCTCAAAAGCCAATGCTACTGCCTCTCTCTAGGTCAGTGCTGACAAAAAACATAGGGCCCCAGACCTGTCCCAATCCAAATGCACTTCACTTTGTGCCACTGATCCCAGGACACCATAAACTGCAGCAACATCTCCTACTATATATGTCAATTATTCTTAAGGCTCAATACCCTAAAACACCTCAACCACTTCAACCTTTGGAAAGTTAAGTACCATAATGCATGCTTAATTGATCCTCCTAATAATTCCTATTGTCAACTAACAAACTCACATTAATTGTATGTTTCTTTACATTAACACAGTTTTCACTTGAAAATAAAATTTATAAACCGTCATAAAGCACTTCTGGTTCTGTACTCTGCATTAATTATATCACATTAGTTACAATTACACCATAGCCCATAACAGTTTGAGCTTCCATTACATAACTGCAAAGGTAACAAAACCTTCACTGATACACTTTAAAGTAATTATAATATTTAAACATTTTCATTAGATTAATTTACAATTTCTACAAAATTTTTTATTAAGGACTTACCAATTGCCTTATCTTCAATTGAAAGTGAAAGTAATTAAATTNTACAATTTCTACAAAATTTTTTATTAAGGACTTACCAATTGCCTTATCTTCAATTGAAAGTGAAAGTAATTAAATTAGACAGCATTGTAAAAATTTTTATAATATTAACTGTAGTAGATATTTTGAAATAAAAAACTACTTATATTTAAAGAGAATTCACAAATGTTCTTTCATAACACTGCATATTTAGAAAATCCACAAATGTGCTTTCATAATTTAAACCTGGCATATATATGCATAGTGTAAAATATACTGTTAAATTATAGTTTCACCTATGGCAATGCAAAGCTTTAACAATTAACAAAAACTCACAATATCAAATACAATGCTCATCCAATAAACTATTCTTAAGTGTTTTTTGTTTTTACTGAATAAGTAATTTCATTATAATGTTAAAAAACTGAGCAATTACTTTTTCAAGACAAAACATACTGAACAAACTGAAAGCACACTATTTTCCACCTGTATTGCTAATTACACTTATAAAATATTATGATGACAATCCATTACCTAGTAATAACCTCAATCAGTAGCACAAATAGGCTTTGAGAGAACAGAAAAAATTTTTTGCAACACTAAAAAACAAAGAAAATCAAGGTGTGCCATTACTGCACAGCTGATNTTGAGAGAACAGAAAAAATTTTTTGCAACACTAAAAAACAAAGAAAATCAAGGTGTGCCATTACTGCACAGCTGATTTACATATTTAGAGCCTTTATTCATAGTTGAACTTAGTACATTTGAAATGAAATATGAGCTCATGTCATTTTTTTTTTTTAAAGAGACAAGCACAGTGCATACCAATCTCACATCACAGGAAGAAAGTGTCAGCTTCCAAATNATCAAGGTGTGCCATTACTGCACAGCTGATGTACATATTTAGAGCCTTTATTCATAGTTGAACTTAGTACATTTGAAATGAAATATCAGCTCATGTCATTTTTTTTTTTAAAGAGACAAGCACAGTGCATACCAATCTCACATCACAGGAAGAAAGTGTCAGCTTCCAAATGGACAATTAATAAACCCACAAATATATGACACACATAAATATAACATGAAATGTAATTTACGACAGCCTTCCCGAAATGATGGCACATACACATCAGTCATTCCTAAAATTCAACATTTCCAAAACAGTGGAGGTTGCACTTCACATATAACTTCAACTGATTATTTTTTTTCAACATTGGCAGCATTTATAAAAACTATTCATATTTTTTCCCTTTTGGAGAATGTAAACAATTAAATCAACTTCAGATTTCTGTGTCCCTACACAGTTTAAATAACTTAAAATTTACTTTTCCTTACCAGTTTCACTAAAATATCAATGATTGTACTGTATTTACTTGTTGTAAAAATGATTCACTGTTCTTAAACAAACACTCTCTCTCTCAATTATTAATTTTTTTCCAAATAACATTTTCTAGGCCCGCAATATTAACTCTTTTCTTCTTAATAAAAACAATTATTTACTCTTACCTTATTATTGTATAATATAAAAATTAATACAAGGGAAAAAAAATTAAATATATATCTAACTTATCTACATTGCAGTCTTTCTGCTATACAACATTTTTTCTTCTTCCTTTTCCTTGCCCTTCTCTCCTTTTGTCTTAATTTCCTTCCCTTTTTCCTCACTACCTTTCTCATACTATACTTTAGTACTTTCTTCCTCTTCCCTACTGACCTAAATCTACCCCTCTTTTACTTCCTCTTCTTTACTGTCCTTACCCTCTTACTCATCTTTTTCCTGATTACTTTACTAACCCATAGTTTCAATCTTTGTTTTCTTCTTTCAAAACGCTGCCTAAACACTTCATAATGTTTGAGTCTACCATACTCCTTACTCTTCTCAACTCTTGCCTGCTGCACTTCACTATCTGATCCATCTCGCAGCTTAACGTCACAATAACCCTTTAGTCTAACCCCCCTAACCTTATTTCTCTTTTTCTTTATTACCTTTATCTTAGACTTTTTAACCTTACTCTCCACTAAATTATCTGCACTTCTATCCTCCTCATTTATTATATCTGTCTTACTATCTTCAACAATTAACTCTTTACTCTCTTTGTCACTGCCTATAACACTTTCATATTTAACGTCATTGTTCTTTATATTATTTTTACTCGGGGAATCTATGGTTGGATCCTTTCCTAATATCTTTAGTGATTCAACCCCCCACTTGTCTATATTTATTAACAATTCATCAAATTGTTTCTCACCCTTTTCTCCTTGTTGCCTAATGTCCTGTATAAACTCCTGTTGTTTCTGGGCATACTCTTGTTGCCCCTGTTTAATAGCCTGTTTAATCTCCTGGTTAAATTCCTGTTGTTTCTGGCTATACTCCTGTAAGGAGAACAGGATCTTATACATTTCCGTTTGTCTATCAGTTCCTAATTGCACCATTCTTAATGCAGTTACGACGACGTGGTAAACAATTAAAAAAACAAAATAACTCGTCCCGACATTCACACGGAAAAAACAAACAAATAATAAATCTTGGCAAACTGTACTTTATAATACCCTAACCTGCAATACTCTTGAAAGGATGGCTTCATTGATGATTTGATTTCGTACCTTTTACTGTTGATGCAAGAGGTCTCGTACCTGAAACTTCGGCGTCGTGTTGCTGGAATCCTGGAATGGAACTGCCGCCGGTGTCGTGCTGTTAGAACTGGAATGGAACTGCCGATGTTTACGTGTTGTTGCGCTGCTCGATGTTCGTGAATATCGTAGATATCTTGTAAACTCGTCTTCAGGCGTGGTTAATCGAGCCCCACGTTGGGCGCCATATTGTATTGTTCCGGGCCGCGGCTCGTTAAGGCCGTATTTTTATAATAATATTTCTGCCTCACAGTTGGGTGCCATATTGTAAATTTCCCGCAGGCTGGTTACGATATATTAATGCAGCCGCACAGGTGGATGCCATGTTGTTAACGTTCGGCACTTGTTACTGCCAACTGTTTACGTTGCCACGGCTTGCTCAGAGGTAGAAACACGAGACTCAGTTTATTGAACACTAGTTACTTAAGGAAAAAGTTCCAGGTTAGTTTGATATATATATATATATATATATATATTTATTTAACATTCAGCCAAACAGTTCACAGACGGAGATTTAGTATGCAGAGTACGAACCTTTCTTGAGATAAATATAAAAGTACAGACACAGCGCCACAGTAGTTTACCGGTTATTGTCTCAAAACTTGCATAAAAATAACTATATGCGGCTACCTCCCACACCGGCAGAGAAATGATATAATAAAGTCTAGTTGCCGATGTGGGGGTTCTAATCCTGCCCGAACGCGGCCTAGGCTAGCATTGCATGATACTTCTCGTCTGCGCTGACCTGCCCTCACGGGCGACTGCCCCGAAGTAGCTTCTTTCGACGACTGACTTCAAAAAGACTGCTCTGAGGGCGACAGACAGACGCCTCTTTTTGTGCTGCCTATCACCCCCCTCTCCTGAGATAACGGCCTGGCCATGCACACTCTCCACAACGTGCTCTCCACAACGTTATCGTAACTACGCCGCAGGAAACTAAAACTGTGCTGTCAACATAAATGAACCTCTCGTACAACAAAAACCTGTTGACGTTGCCTGAAAATGCGCCGAAGGAACTGCTGACGCTTCCCCAAGACAACGATGTTCGAAACGAAACACAACCGGACTTCTGATAAACGTAACCCGCAGACGTCCTCTCGATAACCTACAAACGCACACGTCTGCCGGATAAACTATCACGGGAAACGAGCCACCACGGCTTTAAACTTCAGACCCGATAAAAATATTAAGAAGCTTTTCAAAGCTTCATACACACAAAAGAATTTTACACCAGAGTCCCGAAAAATTATGAATATTGCGTCATTACAACTTATAACCTGAAAACCAGTTAAGTAGATGAGAGTATATTGTATTTACATAGATGACATTTTGTGTATAATATTTATACTTTTCTACTAATATTGGTTTGCTATCTGATGTTCTGTGAACAATAAATGAGCAAAAAAGTCTATTAACAGATTTATACTTTTTATGATATTTTAGATATGGTACCAGTATTACTGATGTAAATATGTATTATTGACGTTATATACACCCAGAAACAAAAAAATAAAGCATTTGGGGTGGTGGTAATAAAATAAAACTACGCATTGAGAAAGGTTATGTCAATTTATTGTAATAATTATAATAGCTGATCACACAGACAATAGTTGGTAGTATTTGCATAATGTACTGTTCCCATGTCAGTAGGAAGTAGCGCCCCCTTGGGTCTGCATATTTGTGCCAATACAGTTCAGGGGTTATATGTTCACTCATTGTATCTTCTTTTGAGGAAAGTTTACTCATAGTTCATGCAACTGGCCTTCAGTATTCTGCAGATCAGTTTTGGGTCACATTTCACGTGTGAACTGATCTCACATGCTCTATCATGAATGATTGGGGGGCCATGCTGGCCACAAGAGTACCTCAGCATGACATAGGCATTTCATAGACACATGTACTGTGTGTGGATGAGTGTTTTCTTGTTTAAAAAAAAATACTAGGGTGCTTTCTCATGAAGGGTAAGGTATGAGGATGCAGGATGTCACTGACATACCGCTGTTCTGTCAGAGTCATCCAAATCACTGCCAAATGTAACGTGAAATCATACCCTGTTGCTTCACACACTTTGATGCCAAGAGTAATGTTAGTGTGTGTGTGTCCACAACATTGGTAGTCTCTCTTCTTCCCTTGGCATTGCCATAATAACATACGATGGTCATCCATGGCAATGAAGAACTGAGATTTATCACTGAACAAGATACCTCTGTGCCTCTCGATTATTGCACCACTCCAAATTTTGCTGTCTCTGCTCTTGTGTTACTGGAAACCTACCCATAGGATGGTGTACCTAAACTAAAATTATATGATATTTCCACCCAATCCTCATGCAGACCAACATGAGGCCCCCGTCAAACTTCATCAATTGTTAGTAAATGCTGTTTAATATGTCTACGAGACATTGTGGTGGTAACCTTCTGTCACTACGTTGATTGACTGGCTGACTGACACAGGTAGGCAGTGTGATAGACACTCTCACAGACAGAGAGGGACATGCTGCACATGCCAAATAAAATTATAGTTATAATAATGGTGTAGACACAAATCATTTTTGTGGCTGTTATAGATGTTACATTTCTTTTTAACTCAATTAATTTTCACAGCCAGTGACGGTATGCATGTGTGGCCTATTATGTCCAGTTTGGATTATTATTATTGCTTATTTTTTTGTAAATTTATTTACGTCTATTAATATTTAAATTTTTTACTACAGCATCTAGTAAAGTGAAATACTTGAAGTGTATCCTTGGTGATTTTACAATTTTTTTGGGATGATGGAGAAGCAGGGTACCAACATTCTTGGAAATCAGGGAGATGAAAAATGTCTGGCATAGTCAGGGAAATGGAAAATTGGTTGGGGAAAGCCAGGGAAATGAGAGATAAAAATATAATATATTAACAAAATCATAAAAAATATATACATTTGATTTGCTATCCCTATGAACCTGATCCGTAACGAATATAGAACAAAATTAACACTGATACAGCAGATGCTTGTCTATTAACCAATTTTTTTTTCAAGGCAAGTATATTTTGTAAACATTTTTTTAAATATCTGCAATAATTTTCTGACATAACTGTTTCTGTTGTGTGCGCGCAACACATTATTGTTTATTTACTTATTTTCATTCTATTTTGCCACTGTCATCTATTGTAACAGTTTGTTTTGTAAAATATTTTGTGTATCATTGAAACCCTTTATTTTACTTTTCAGTGGANTGTCATCTATTGTAACAGTTTGTTTTGTAAAATATTTTGTGTATCATTGAAACCCTTTATTTTACTTTTCAGTGGAGCAAAGTAAAAACAAGTGTGAAATGTGAGAAAGTGTAAACCCAGGGGAAAAAAATTAAATTCATCCAAATTCATCTCTGTTAATCATTAACTTCTTATGGGCAAACTATTGATGTTGCTTATGGTTTGCACGTGATATAAATAACAGGAATGATATTATTTCTGTAACTGAAACTGTGGGATAGTAATGCTTTAAATTTACAGCCAAATAGATGGGACCTGGAAAAAAACAGCACAAATAACTGTAAAATTTCAATACCTGGAACTAAATATGGGTTTTCACTGTACTATATTTTCGAGGTTATGATATCCAAATCCTAGTTAGTTGACAATTATTGCCTTTTTTCATGGTGTCCCTCGACAATTTGCTTCTCATTATTTCCTGTACAGTGTTTACTTACAGTAATTTACCCACTATTAATGTGTGTTCAGGTAAACAAATTAAGTTGTGTGGTGGTGGCCTTAATTTATGCTGCACTGACACATCAGGTATATTCGTGTGGTGTGCTATTCTGCTATTTGGCATTTGTGTTACGGGAAGAATTTTTTGTATGCTGTTCAGGTGATGGTAGCAGTTGCTATTTCTGCTATAAAAAAAAACTATTTCTGCTTTGGCTTGCCACGGTACTACATATTATCAAACTGAGTTCAGTTAGAGTCTGTCTTTTGAGATGGAAGAATGTGTTCATAGCCTGCACAATTACTGTAATGAAACTTGCTTATTAAATGCCTAATTGTTCTCTGTACTTGCTCACATACTTAGTAGGCAAATTATGCATTTTGTTANTTACGGGAAGAATTTTTTGTATGCTGTTCAGGTGATGGTAGCAGTTGCTATTTCTGCTATAAAAAAAAACTATTTCTGCTTTGGCTTGCCACGGTACTACATATTATCAAACTGAGTTCAGTTAGAGTCTCTCTTTTGAGATGGAAGAATGTGTTCATAGCCTGCACAATTACTGTAATGAAACTTGCTTATTAAATGCCTAATTGTTCTCTGTACTTGCTCACATACTTAGTAGGCAAATTATGCATTTTGTTATTTTAGCCTCACCGAGAGTCGAACCCATGGAGGGGAAATATGAGTGAATCCTACCAGTGGGCTCTGCGAACACACCCACACACACCGATGCACCCATGCCCGCCTGCCTGAGTGTCTTGTCTCCACGACCTAGCCTCCCCTTCCCATCTGAAAGCTAACCTTACACAGACAGTAGAGCAATGTGCACACAGCGATTGTAGTGTGAAGAATGGTATGTCATAAGTGCATTCTGGCAGCTGCCTCTGCATACATGTATTTCAACCCCTCTCCCTTGGTATCCACAGCTTACTAGTCTTACACATGCAACCAGTGTGAAAGGTGATGCACCATTTTTCTGACTGGTGGTGTGTAGGAATGAGCAAGCCCTAGCAGCAGGCTCTGCAAACACCAATACTCCTACCTACCCACTTATGAAATGGTAAGGCTGCAGCTGTAGTACATATTACATTCTTGGTTACTTGTTTATACTATAATGTAGTAGTATTATAATATAATATTATAACATATCTCATTACTCTAACTACTTATTGCTCAATTATGTGACTTTGTACAACAGCCATCGAGCCTCAGCTCTCATCCTTAAAAAAACCTCAAAGATCCCCATGGTTTGGTAAGGGGGGAAGGGTGGGTTTATTACACGACATATTATTGAATGGAGGTTGGTTAGTATGCTTCGGGAGTTTGTAGGGAATGGATCTGCAATTATATCATGTAATTAGTACAAGTACTCACGTTACGTATTTGCTCAGTACATGTATATTACTGACTCTGTATGTGCTAATTACATACCTCATGCCATGATACACTTGCTCCGAAAAATTTAATGTTTCTGCAATTTTCACTTAGGTGTTTATTCAAACTTGCAATCCTATATGCACTCCTCAGCCAGTCACAGCTGGCTTTCAGCCTTACCCCTCATCCCTTTGAAGGGAGGGTAACATAGCAGCCAATCACCACACACAATTCAAAAGGGGAAGGGGTAGATTATCAGGTTAAAATATGTGGCATTTTTAGGGCCCATCTGGAGTGGTGATCATTAAATGTTAATCAACTGGCCTTTGTACTGGTATTGCTCAACCCTTATCCCAGAGCATGCATTTTCTCTCTGGTCACTATTTATGGATTTATTTTCCGTACACATAATATTGCAAAACTATGTATTTTTCCATTATATTAACTTTTTAATGTTAAGTTTAAAAATAAGCATCTATTAATGTTCATGTTACATGTAGCTATAACACTTTTGCATCATATTTACCATCTTAGTAAATTATTTATAAAGGAAAAGGATTTATCTGAAAAATAAAATAAAAATCAGGTGTAAATCGTTTATAACTCTCGGCTCTCAAGTTCTCATTGTGAAGAGCCGGCCAAATCTCTCAACTCAACAATGATTTTAATTCACCAAACACGTTAAATAAATTGTTTATCTTCTATTTTAGCTTCTGAAAGTTATTAATTTTAATTTTTTTGCATTATTTTTTAATTCATTTGTATTTTTATATTATTTTTTTATAAATAAATAACCTAAAAGTTAAATAATGCTTATTTATTTAAAACTTATTAGAGATTGATAAAATTTACAGTGTACTGTTGCTTATATAATCATGGGAAACATAATACTCTATAATAAGTTTAATNATTTAAAACTTATTAGAGATTGATAAAATTTACAGTGTACTGTTGCTTATATAATCATGGGAAACATAATACTCTATAATAAGTTTAATGTAGCATTACATAATAAATCATAATATAATAAACTATAAATATGTGATTAATTTTTGAGTGAACATGATACATACATTATTTATAAAGGAATAGTTAAGCTTAAAATTGTATTGAAATGCAGTACATATAATTTTCATACAAATTATACACTGAAGAGCCAAAAAAACTGGTACACCTGCCTAATATCGGGTAGCCGACCCCCCCCCCNTACACTTGTGAAATGGTAGTACGCAAACATCCAAATGTTATCGCTACCTCGGAGATGCTATGTCCCATTTCTCATGTGCCGACTATAACACCACGTTCAAACTCACTTAAGTCTTGTTAACCTGCCATTGTAGCAGCAGTAACCGATCTAGCTGCCGACCACATCACGTTACTCTGATACCTCTGTTATTTGCATATGCACGCCTATACCTGTTTTTTTGGCTCTTCAGTGTATATTTATGAAAATTATGTAATTTTTTAAAGAAAAACTAGTGAACACCCATAAATTTTCATGCATTTAAGATATTTAAAATTTTAGCCTTTTTTTGTTATTGCGCTTATTTTTTATATTAACATGTAATTATTTTTTTTATATAACTTGTAGTTACTAATCCAGAATCAGAATTTTTTTTTTTAATATTCTTCTATATCTTGGTATACAGTGTCTCTTTGGCGGTTTAAAAATTTATGGTTTAATGGACCTTGATAGTTGTGTGACATTTTATTGAACTGAACCTAGCTACCTTTACTGTTTATTTTTAATTTTCAGCAATTAATATCTAGCCCACTTTTGTAACCAATGTGTATTTTTGAATACTGTTGTGACCTAGAAACATAGGAACTACAACTCTCGCAACACCTTTTCCTGACCTTNCAATGTGTATTTTTGAATACTGTTGTGACCTAGAAACATAGGAACTACAACTCTCGCAACACCTTTTCCTGACCTTATTGTTCACACAATGCATTTACCATTATATGTTTATTAAGCAGAAAACATTGCTTTTAACCACTGGACTCACTCCTGATCTGTGTAACATAAGTTCTGATACATATTGTATATACACTATTGAAGTTTCGTCAGTATCACCAAAATTAGCAGTGGTATTTGCTTTTGAATTTTAACGGAAAATTGTACACTCAGATCTTGAAAACTTTTTTAATTATAGTCTTTACATCTGTTGATAAACTGACTTTGGTATTGTCTTATTTCAAAATGAGAGTTGTAATCTTAAATGTTACCAAAATATTAAATTTTTATTAATGTTCCAAATACATTTTCAGTATGAGATAAGATGTTACTGATATAACTAATGAGCCTACTTTCCTCAACTTGGGTGCAATTAATTTTTAAATAAGTTCTTAAAAGCAGAGTTGGTAAATAGGACTTGATGTATCTTTGAAAATTATATCATTAGAAATGAAACTACAAACACTTGCAACAGTTGTGAGACAATTACAAATAAACATGTGCCTTACCTAGGACTTGAACCCAGAAAACCTCATACCATAATCTAGCGTGCAATCAACTGCAATACAGAGGTAGAATTTGGAACATCAACTTCGTATTTAATCAGTCTAATGTTTTGAATGTTAGGGTTTACTAATCGAATAAATTTACAGGGCCATCATTTTGAAAGTAAGTTACTGAGCCACCTAAAACATGTAAGTTTACATGGACTATCGTAAAGCTACTTGTGTGAAGAATTTGGTGGAAATTGGTTTATTGGTTTCTGGGACATGGCATTAAAAACTTTATTTTCTGATTTGGTGCTATCTTACAAAATTGCCAAAAAAAAAGTTATCTTTATACAATCCTTCAAATAATACTGTCAACATTCAAAATTTGGTTAGAGTTGGTTAAATTGTTTAATATATGTGGCAAACTTAACTAAATTATTTATGAAGCCAAAATTTAAACATAATTGTCTGACCCACTTAAATTATGAAAGTTTACATGGTTTTCTATAGCATTTACAATGTGCACAATTTGGTGTAAATTAGTTGAACTGTTCCAGAAATATGGCAAAATGATCAATTATTTCAACTGGCTCTTTTTTGCAAATAGATTGTACAAATTGTATCTTTGTGTGCATAATTGATGCTTCTAATGAATACTGTTAGTGTATAAAATTTGGTTGATTTTTGTGGAATTTGTTTACAGATACATCATATTAAATTTAATTATTTATATTAACTATCATTAAGAAAAGAACTGCCACACCTGAAACATGTCAGTTTATAGACCATATGTAGACTATTTATAGACTTGCATGTAGTATTTGGTGGGAATTGGTTAATTGGTCCTCGAGATATGGCATAAAACCTCCATATTTTTCATGTGACAATCTTCAAAAANTTGGTGGGAATTGGTTAATTGGTCCTCGAGATATGGCATAAAACCTCCATATTTTTCATGTGACAATCTTCAAAAATGGAGGACAAGAAAAGTTATGTATTAACACATTTAATGGTTGTATACTGCCAGTATACAAAGTAAAGTTTAATTGATTACATAGTTTCGAAGATATAGCACACTATACTNCAATGGTTGTATACTGCCAGTATACAAAGTAAAGTTTAATTGATTACATAGTTTCGAAGATATAGCACACTATACTAAAATTATTTCATAGCCGTCATTCTGAAAATAAGCGTGTAATAATTAAAAAATACATATATTAATATGGCCTAACACATTAGAACTTCTTCCTGCAAATTTGTAAGAAAAGGTTGATTGTTTCCCGAGATATGACATAACTTGATTATTTATTATGGGGCTATCTTACAAAATGGCAGAGAAATGAGTGTCTGTGTAGACAAATTTGATGGTTGTAATATATACTGCCAACATACAAATATAATTGGGAATTTTTTTCAATTATAAAATATATTCAGCTAAAATATTCATATAGCCACCATTTTGAAAATAAGTGACTGACCTACTTAAAGCATACTAGTTTACACCACCTGCTACAGTATTATTTGTTTGCTAAACTTTATAGGAATCTGTCAATTGTTTCCCAAGATATTGCATAAAAANCCACCTGCTACAGTATTATTTGTTTGCTAAACTTTATAGGAATCTGTCAATTGTTTCCCAAGATATTGCATAAAAAATTTATTTATTCCTATATGATGCTATCTTACCAAATGGTGGACAAATATGCTTTGTGTAAATACAGTTGATAGTTGTTATATCCCCTGCCAGTATGCAAACTTAAATTTGAATTTATAAGATGGTTTCGACGATATAGCTTTCTAAGTTAAACATAGCAATATGTCAGCCATTTTGAAAATAAGTGAATTACATACTTAAAACATGCAGTTTTTGATAATCTGACACAATATTTTTAGTTTGCCAAATTTGATAGGAATCTGTCCATTTTTTCCAGAGATATGACAAAAACTTTTTTTTTTTTCATGTGATGCTGTCTTACAAAATTGCGGACAAAAGATGCACCATGTATAAACAGTAGATATTTGAAATATATACCGCCAGCATACAAAGTTAATTTGAGATTGTTTACATAGTTTCAATGATATATCATTCCTAGCTAAAATGGCTATCGCCATTATGAAAATAAGTGTTTGACATGCTTAAAACATACCACTTAACATCACCTGCAACAGTACTACTTGTATGCCAAATTTGGTAGAATCAGTTAATTGTTATCAGAGATATGACATTAAAACTTTATTAATTTGTGTGGTGCTATCTTACAAAATGGCAAACAAATCTCGCCATGTGTTGGCATATGATGCTTGATAGATACTTACAGTATACAAAATTTGGTCAGAATTGGTTAAATGATATAGTATATGTATACCAAATAAACGTAAAAAAATTTTTGGCCACCATTTTGAAAATAAGAACCTAATCAAGTTTAGTTATTTACATTTACCTGGCCTATCATATTATTCCTTGCATGCTAAATTGGGTGAAAATTGGTTTTGATAGTTTTTAAGATATAATGTAAAGTCTTAATTTTTTTCATTTAGTGGTATCTTCCATATGGCAGATTAACAACAATATCCATCTCAAATTTCTTGCTTATATGATGCTCTGTCAGCATAGAAAACTTGGTTTATTGGCTGAATAATGGTTCCCAAGATATGACATAACACCCCAAATTTTAAAATGGCCACTATTTTAAAGTAAGTGCCCGGCGTAGACGAAAACTATAAAGTCACGTCTCCTTACACTAAGTACTATATGCATACCAAGTTTGGTAGAACTCGGTTCACATGTTAAATTTAATGGGCGACTGACACGCACGCAGATACATACACACAGACAGAAATGTAATCTCATTAGCCTTTCTTCCCTTCGGAAAGTAGGCTAAAAAAAGTAGTCTGTGGGCCCTTCATCTGTTGGTGCATGATTTGAGAAGTGGTCTGACATTATTATTTTCCAATCTTTTAGTATAATCTACTGCAACTTGCGGATTATTTAGATTATTCTGTTCAGCACAGAGAAAGTGCACTTCAAAGCAGAGCATAAATTTTTTTTACAAAAACTGAAATAACTTAAGTTGTCAGTTTTATAAGACATTTGAGTATATATGTACATTGCTTACTATGCAAAATAGTTAATGTACCATTGGAAAATGTGTGGAAAAGATAAAAACTGCCTTTTCTTTTTATCAGCTGAGTGAGAAATTCAATATTAAAAACCTAAGTGTACAGAAAAATACTTTCGGTTAACTATATAAGCATTAAATTTTTTATATACTTAATGTTTAAACCATATCCAAGATTACTGAAAAATTAATAAGAACTAGTTACCTTCAGTTACACAGTTGTCTTGGGGCCGTGGTGGCTGAGCGGTTAGCCTGCTTGCCACCCACGAAGGCGAACTGGGTTCAATCCCTGGCCATGTCACTCATGTATTTTGCATGTGGGAATTGTGCCGGATAATGATGCTGGTCGGCTGGTTTTCTCGGGGATCTCTTGTTTTGCCCACCCTTTCATTCTGGCTGAGCCCTATACTCACCTCAATCACCCTCATCGGCTCTCTAGACCGCTCTGTTACGAGCCAGCCAAATTTCTTCACTCTTCACTCGCTCTCAGTTGTCTTCATGATGCATGTGTTTTAAAATGGTCAACCATCTATGTTACTCTACCATGACTTATAATACTGCAGTCACAGAGGGTGAAGAGAGGCAAGAGTGTAGCAGTGCTGAAATGCAAAGACAGGGGAAACGGGAGATTCCTGAGAAAACCTGCCTGTCAGCAGCATCGTCCAGCACAATTCCCACATGAAAATATTTGGATGTGACTACGCCGGGATTCAAACTCGGTTCGCCTTGGTTGGATTTGAGTAGTTTGACCACAAAACCACCATGGTCCTGCTAGAAAAAGGAAATTAGTAAAACTTGTAATGTGGCACGCGCACAATTATAGCCGGCTTTATAATATAACAGTCCCACAGTTAGGCCGCCATATTTGTTATGCCGCATGTCAAAGTATTGACGTCTGGAAGTTGCCACTCGGTTATTAAATATTAAATAAAGTCAAGTTCCGGTTTATGTGTTCTTTACTTTAATTTATTAACAAAGATGCAACCGTTCACATAGTGTTCAGGTTTGCCGAGTACGAACAGGTTTCACTGATTAACAGATAAACGAGAGAGCAGCACCACAGTCTTTGTTGATTAACTATCTCATCACAAAAGTTGCCCGAAGAAAAACAAATGCAGCGACCTCCCACACGGGCGTGGAAAAAATGTAGCAAGTTCAAGTTTTCCGGTGTGGGGGTTGTGCACCACGCCCGACACGGCCAAGGCAAGCACTGGTTGACGACTGACTTCAGACGACTGACTCAAACGACTAACTCAAACAACTGACTTCAATGGCGACATGCACACGTGTATTTCTCGCATGTCTATCACCCCCCTCTCCTCAGATAAGGGCCTGGCGTGAGCTGCCACGCACGCTCTCCACACTGCCACGCACGCTGTCCACACTGCGTAGCCCGCATAACTGCGCCGTCAAGATAACAATACGCGAACTTCTCAGGCAAAACTGTCGACGCAGTAGGAAAAAAGCTAAGCTAATGTTGACGCATAACAAAAACTAAAATTTTGAAAACGGCAACCGGATGCCTGGTAAAAAACGGCAAACGTATGCCCGATAAACAAACTATCATGGTAAACGAACCACAACTGCTTTAATTTTGAACCCAATAACAAAAAACTAAGCTTGGCAAAGCAAAAGAAAATGAAACACTTGTTCCAAAAATTAATAATACTGCGTCATTACAAACTGAAATCTATTATTGATTCAACTACCCATAATACAATTATATATGCATATACAAAAAATAGTCACAAAATATTAAAAAGCTAAAATAAATTAATAAAAGATCAGAAATAAACCTTAAAACTTGTGTAAATTTCATACTATATTTCAAGTCTATCCAAAATGTTTTCTTAGAAAAAAGTTTATTTCTACATTAGAAACACCTTATTATTGCAAATAAACCATGACACTGAAATGTAACTTGCATTGTATTGTTACAAGAAGCCAAAGGAGCGTATCTGAGTTTGTGAGGGATGGAGATCTTAATAAAAATAAAATTAATAAATCTGATTTTTAATTTATTCACATAGCTGTTATTTACACCTTTTACTTACCTATCTCCACTATTACTTTTGCTATTTCTCAGTGAGTGTAGTATTTAAAGTTTATCTCAACTCTAATTAAAGTTCTTCTGAATATCTGTGCTTAGTTATGGTAAATTAACTCGCTCATCACTTACACATGTTCAGTCTGTCTGGTGCCATAATTTGAAATGTTTTACACTCACATGTCCAGTTCAATAGTCCCGCCTGCCAGTCACACTCTTCACTACACAGATGCTCACAATCATAGATTTTACTCCTGCTGTCCTTTTTGTTGCCATGTGTTGCTCTTCTGGCTCGCAGTCTATCGCTTAAGGTTGCACAATGGCCCACAATCCCTACTCTCATAAACTATCGGCTCAGAGGCCCGTTGCGCTTAAATATCAGTCCTCTTGATCTGGACGGTTTGCTGCACCCCGAGTCACGCTAAGAGAAACTAGGGCATTAAACCAGTAAATTCCTATAGAAAAATGCAGAAATTCAATACACCCAAGGTCAGGAGCATGCACATTGCAAAAGGCTTATCATGGCGGTACGCGGCAGCTGGCTTTTGTAACCTGGCCTTTGTAAACGCTGCCAGCCTATATTACTACTATCTCCTCCACACACTCCTTCGTTCTCTCACATAGGTTAAGGGAAGTGATACAAAGCAGCAAGCACATATCACTGCCCCCTCCTCAAGTCTGTTTGTCCCAAACATTCTCTGCAACATCAGGAATTTCCTAGAGTGCCAGGCGGTCGATGAGGACAACCTTAGGCTTTGCCCGAGAGCTTTGACGAGAAATCCGAAAGGCCACATCGTTGATATTCTTTGGAATCCNCCGAAAGGCCACATCATTGATATTCTTCGGAATCCTGTAGAGGCCCTCCCAACATTTTTCTAGCTTTGGGCAAAACCCTTTTTGCCTCTGTGGCTTGCACAGCCACACCAGTTGTCCTTCTTGTAATACCTTGCCCAACATTCTCCTGTTATACCGCGTCTTCATCTGGTCACTATTTATTCTGAGGTGCTGTCGAACCAAATCATGAATGCCAACAAGTCTATTATGTAATTCGCTAGCATAATGAGGGGCTGCAGCTTCCTCTTCAGTTAGTCAGCCAAACAGCGGGTCACTAGGGAGGCATAGCTCTATTGCAAACAACATCCCTGATGGTGTTACTCTCGTGGACTCGTGAACTGCCGAGCGGTAAGCAAGGAGAAACAATGGCACCTTTGAATCCCAATCTTTTGGGTTGTCTGCCACAAAGATTGATGGATACTGCTCAAGAGTGCGGTTAAGTCCCTTGACCATTCCATCCGACTGAGGGTGTAAGGCTGTGTAGTCCTAGTCTTTTTCATTCCTAGAATCTTTGTTACCTCCTGGAACACAGTAGCTTCAAGGTTTCTTTGCTGGTTGGAATAGAGCTCTAGTGGCATACCAAACCTCGAAAAGACATGCTCTAGGAGTGCATCAGCAACAGTATATACTTATAGGTTCGAAGAGGCATAATTTCAGGCCACTTTGTAAAGTAACCTAACTAGTAGATGTAGATTACCTCTCTCTGTAACAGGCAAAGGACCCAGAATATCTACTGCTATCCTCTTGAATGGGGCACCAACATTGTGTATCTTGAGGTGACCTTGTCCCCTGGTCCTTGGGCCCTCCTTCGCAGTGCCGGTGTTGCACATTCGGCATCACTTCTCAACATTCTCCCGACAATGAAGGCAGTAGAATCTTAGTCTAACTCTGTCGAGGGTCTTATTAACACCAAAGTGGCCACTGGCTGCCTCCTTATGTAGTCCTTTTAAGAGTTTTGATAAGCCTGCATTCTGAAAGGACCAACTGTAAGCAAGTGTGTTTCCCTTCATTACTTTCCCAGATTATGTAAAGGTACACTATTCTTCAGTATGAGGAAATTCCATTGTGCCAATATGTTTTAACTGCTGTGCTCAGGTTGGATATCTCTTCCCATTTTGGCAGACAGCCAGCTTCTTTCCATTCTATTAACGGATGGAAATTGGGATAATTTAGTTGATCTATCCTAATACCCTCATCACTCCAGGTAGGTGACCCATCACAACATACTGAACATTGAATACTTGTCCTCCTTACCTTCAATGATTTACCACTCTTTTCTTCCTGGCATTCACAATGATGACAGAATGGCTCACATAGCCTCCTAGAAAGTGCATTGCTCTTAAGGTGCCCAGATCTGTGCTGTATTTCTGTCATATAATTTAAGATGCTGTTATCCACCCGGATATTTGATCTTTAGGATTCTTGACATTAAGNGTTTCTTGAAATTAAGTCTTCAGGGTAAAGAAGCATTGTCGGTTCTTAGGATAAAATGTCTGCTATTAAGGTAGGGGTGGACATGTGAAATTGCCTTCACCATGGCAAAAAGTTCCCTGCATATAACATAGTAATTTCTCTCAGGTTTGTGCNCAAAAAGTTCCCTGCATATAACATAGTAATTTCTCTCAGGTTTGTGCAATATCTTACTGAAGTCTTCTGATGGTATTTCCTTCCCATCCTGAATTTGAGATAACATAACTCCAATGCCTATATTACTAGTATCAGTATCCAAAATGAATGCATCCAAGTTTTTGATAATCCCAGTACTGGTGGAGATATCAGAATTTCCCGTAACTTACTAAAAGCAACTTCACGCACGCTCACCGGTCGAATGGAATTACCTTTTTTCCACAGTCAGTACATGTAGTGGCTTGGAGATCGTGGTCGAGCCTAGGTACAAATTGTTTGTAATAGGCACATAACCCCACAAAACTCAGCACTTCTTTTTTGTCGGCTGTTGCCAACCAATTTTTTATCGCTTTGGTCTTCTCTGGGTCTATTTCAATTCTGTGGGCCGAATACAGTCCCAAGAAATTAATTTCATTTTGGGAAAGGTAGCACTTCTTAGGAACTAGTGTCAAGTTGGCTGCTGCCACTTTCTGGATTATGGAGGTGATAGGTGCTCTTCAGATGTCCTTCCTGTCACGTCATCTAGGTAAACCTGACATATCTAAAGGAAGGTCTTTTTCCATCAGGCGTTCGAAGGTGGCAGGGGCATTACATAGCCCAAAAGGCATAACTTTGAACTGCCAGGTTTCTTTCCCTTGGATACAAAATGCAGTCATCTCTTGATCCTCTGGGTCCACCTCGCACTGCCAGTAACCACTCCTCATGTCTAAAGTACAAAACCATTGAGTACCTGCTAGACTGTTCAGTGTGTCATCTATACTTGGAAGTGGATAAGAGTCTTTCTTTGTTACATTATTAAACTTGTGGTAATCTACACAAAACCTCAGATAACCATCTTTCTTCTTAACAAGAACGTTGGGGGATGGCCATGAACTAACTGATGGTTCTCTTACATCTAGTTTCTTCATTTCTTTTAGAATTTCCTCAACTGCCTCATGTGAAGCTGTTGGCAGCCGTCTTAGTGGCAGTTTTATGGGCCAGGCATCTTCTGTATCAATGTGGTGGCAGGTCACATTATTTCTTCCAAGATCATTTGGTCCACACAATAAGGCATCCATATTACTCTGCAGTAATTCAGAGACAGCCTTCTCCTGTTTGCCAGTTAAGATTTTCTCTTGTTCTTACTAGCAGTTCCTCCAGTTCTTCTGGTAGGGGGATATGGGTCTGTGATTCCCTCGGGAGGAAGGTTTCCGGTTGCTTGAGGTGGTGTGGCAGTACCATACTATAGTAGCAAAGCCTGGGTACTGCATTTNCGGGAGGAAGGTTTCCGGTTGCTTGAAGTGGTGTGGCAGTACCATACTATAGTAGCAAAGCCTGGGTACTGCATTTGACCCTAGAAAGGTTGGATGATGCGTCTCTTATGGCCACTCTACAATCATGTCGACCCAAGGCTCCTTGTGCCACCCCTGGTAATGCAAATTGGGCTCCGCCGCCCGTCTCCCTATGGGAACCAGTCNCGGGAGGAAGGTTTCCGGTTGCTTGAGGTGGTGTGGCAGTACCATACTATAGTAGCAAAGCCTGGGTACTGCATTTTACCCTAGAAAGGTTGGATGATGCGTCTCTTATGGCCACTCTACAATCATGGCGACCCAAGGCTCCTTGTGCCACCCCTGGTAATGCAAATTGGGCTCCGCCGCCCGTCTCCCTATGGGAACCAGTCTCCTCGTGGCTGGTAAGGGGTATCTGCCATGATGGCTTGGGCCGATAGTTGGTACCTAGGGCTGACCACTTGGCGGGGTGTTGAACCACTTGGCATTCAGGCCGATGGGGCCCAATACTGGAATTTCATGGTGAAGAAATTCTATAGTATGGTAAAGGTCAGTGTCCGATGACAGCTCCTCCAACTGCGCTGCTGGTGGATATATGTGGTAGCGACGGCATGGAGGTGGTAATGATGACATGGAAGAACTCTGGAACATACGGGTCCAGACCTACGGAGTTTTACAAGGATGGAAATCTTCCATTCAGTGCGAGGGCTGCTTTTCCCGATTCCGCTATTCCCCGAGGAACCGAGGAAATATGCCGCTCCTAGTAGATTGCATGCCGCCCTCCTCTTCTGGTGGGCATGCGGTGGGGCGATCTGACATTTAAAACCCACTAGTGTTATGGCAAATTAGTGGGGGCACGGCTGATCGGGTTGGCCCCACCAGAGTTTCTCTCTGGTGTACTGATCACTAGAGGTTGGACTCATGCTGGCAGTGGTTAACTCCGTATGCTGGAGAAGGTCTGGAGGTATTCTCCCTCTCAAGGAAAGACTGGGCGGTGAGCGGCAACCCGCTCTGGTTGGTCCTGGAAAGATACTAGGGGTATGGATAGAACCTCGGCCAGACCACACGCTTGGTATCTGAGGGCGAGGGTCTCAGAACCTTGTGGTAGGGTGTTCTTGGCCGTACTTGTGAATAAGGTGGTGGTTTTGAATCTGGTCAACTCCACGTTCTAGGTTAAGATCACTAATATTAAAGTTTACTTTTGATTAAATTTCTGTAATTATTAGCCTATTGCCTAACTTGATTTACATTTTATTAATTAATAATTGCTTCCATCCCACTTCTGACACCAGTGTTACAAGATTAATTTTTGTGAGGGATAGAGGTCTTAATAAAAATAAGAGAACTAAATTTTATTTTGAATTTATTCACACAGCTATTATTTACATTGTTAAATTATGTGTGTCCACTTTTACTGTTATTTCCCAGTGAGCGCAATATTTAATGTCTATCTCAACCATGTACTTCTCAGTGTCTCTGTTTGATTATAGTCAATTAACTCACCCTCATCATTAACACATGTTCAGTCTGTCTGTTGCCATCATTTGAAATGTCTTACACTCGTGCATCCAGTTCAATAGTTCCACCTGCTAGTTGCACTCTTCACTGTGCTGATGCTCGCAGTTGCAATTTTACTCTCGCTGGTCACTTCTGTTACTACTCATTGTTCTTCTGGCTAGTCGTCTATTTCTTAAGGTCGCACAATGGCCCAAACACACTATTGTCATAAACTGTATGTAGGCTTGGAGGCCCGTTGCTCTTAAATATCATTGACCCTTATCTGGAAGGTTTGCCACACCCAAGTTGTGCTGATAGAAACTAGGGTATTAAACCAGAATATTCCTACAGATAAATGCAGTAATTCAGTACACCCAAGGCCAGGAGCACATGTTGCAAAAGGCTTATCGTGGCGGTACATGGTAGCTGACATTTGTAAGTTGGCCTTTGTAAACACTGCCGCTGTATCATATTACTACTATCTCCTCCATACATTTCTTCATTCTCTTGCATGTATCAAGGGAAGCAATGCAAAGCAGCAAACATGTAACAGTATATTGAACAAACTGTGATGTTAAGATCTGCCCAAATTTCTTCACATACTCACTCATGAACAGTGGCTCTATGAGAAACAATCATTTGAAACTAATGGGAGTGGACATGGTGTATTAATGGAAAACTGATTCTATAGATGTCTGCATACACACAACAATATAATATCAGCGAGTGTCTACACAAAGATATATCACTTAAAATGTTAGTGGCACTTTCCATGGATGTTATACATGTAAGGATTGCATTTGAATATTGCAGTTCTTATTGCCTGCATATGTTTGAATCATTAGTTGGACATGTTTGTTATTGCTGTATTTGTGTTTTGTTGGAAGTAAGAAAATATCCAAGATATTTACACAACAAAAGTTGCATTTTGCATAGTATTGTTATGTAGTATTTTCTGAAATTTTATAAGAAACAGGAAATTAATTATTTTATTTGTGCAGATTCAAGGAGTGTGAATTATTACAAATATAAGAACTTAGACAGGACCGAAGTAAATTGGTGTTTGACTTGGGAAAATAAAAACTGGAACATGAAATATAGGGTTGTTCTACATTGTAGAGATGTAATACGGATATAAATGTTTAAAATGGAAAAACCCTATTCTGATGTAAAAAATCTGTCATTCATGTATTCGATTTTTTTCAGGTTTGTTATGAAGGTGATCCAGAAGGTGCATTAATTACATTTTCAAGTCATGCAGAAGCAAATGCAGCATACAGAAGTACAGAAGCTGTTTTAAACAATCGTTTTATTAAAGTTTTCTGGTACAATCCAGAAGCAAGTGATGGGAGTAATAGTGGAAACAGAAATAATTCACAAACAACAGAGGTAAGAATTGAAATTCCTATCACACAAGATCTAAATTTAATAATGTGTTAGATTTTTGCATTGCAAATGTGTCATATTATTTCATGGATCTGAAACATTGTAAATTATAAATATTTCTGATAATTTCTATAATGTATTTTTCTTGTTATTTTTAAACTTATTTAAAGTTGCCATATGTTTCAAATTCAAATTTATGATATCTGCAACATATCCAGATAAGATAACAGTTTATTGGAGTTTTTCAACGCTAATTGTCTAATATTAGAAGTAATTTGGTCTGGTTTTTTTAGTCCATTGTTTTAGTGTTCCANTATCCAGATAAGATAACAGTTTATTGGAGTTTTTCAACGCTAATTGTCTAATATTAGAAGTAATTTGGTCTGGTTTTAGTCCATTGTTTTAGTGTTCCAGAAGAAGTTAAAATATTCCTTTGTATTTTGCCACACTTTTGTGTACAATACAGTATGGTTTACTTTGAATTCTTAGTGAAGTTTTACAACACTAGAAGTGCAGTTTCATACAATTCTGCCTTTTATTGTGATGGAAAACCATTTCAAACATTTACCCTCATAAAATAATATCTACCTGCAAAAATCTATTTAGTAACACATAACATATACATGTGACAGCATTACAAAAATATTTTTGGGATATTATGCTATACCATAGATTGATGCACTATGTAGGTCATACACTGGGTGAGGTGACAAAAGTCAAGGGATAGCAATATGCAAATAACAAGATGGCAGTAGTATCGCGTACAAAATGTATAAATGGGCAGTGCATTGGTTGGGCTTTCATTTGTAGTCAAGTGATTCATGTGAAAAGGTTTCTGACATGATTATGGCCGCACGACGGGAATTAACAGACTTTGAACGCGGAATGGTAGTTGGAGCTAGACGCATGGGACATTCCATTTCGGAAATTGTTAGGGAATTCAACATTCCGAGAACCACAGAGTCAAGAGTGTGCCGAGAATACCTAATTTCAGGCATAACCTCCCACCATGGACAACGCAGTGGCCGACCGCCTGCACTTAATGTGAGACCAACGACGTGTGCGCAGAATGGTCAGTGTTAACAGATAAGCAACACTGCATAAAATAACCGCAGGAATCAATGTGGGACGTACGACGAACTTTGGCTGAACTGGACTATGCCAGCAGAAGACCGATTCGAGTGCCTTCACTAACAGCACGACATTTCCTGCAGCGCCTCTCCTGGGCTCGTGACCATATCGGTTGGACCCCAGACGACTGGAAAACCGTGGCTTGGTCAGATGAGTCCCGATTTCAGTTGGCAAGAGCTGATGGTAGGGTTCAAGTGTGGCGCAGACCCCACGAATCCATGGACCCAAGTTGTCAACAAGGAACTGTGCAAGTTGGTGTGGGCTGTTTTTACATGGAACGGTCTGAGTTCTCTGGCCCAACTGAACCGATCATTGACTGGAAAGAGTTATGTTCAGCTACTTGGAGACCACTTGCAGCCATTCATGGACTTCATGCACCCAAACAACGATGGAATTTTTATGGATGACAATGCGCCATGTCACCGGGCCACAACTGTTTGCGATTGGTTTGAAGAACATTCTGGACAATTCCAGCGAATGATTTGGCCACCAAGATCGCCAGACATGAATCCCATCGAACATTTATGGTACATAATCGAGAAGTCAGTTCGTTAACAAACTCTTGCAACGGCAACACTTTCGCAATTATGGACGTCTATAGAGGCAGCATGGCTCATATTTCTTCCAACGACTTGTTAAGTCCATGCCACGCCGAGTTGCTGCACTTCGCCGAGCAAAAGGAGGTCCAACACGATATTAGGAGGTATCCCATGACTTTTGTCACCTCAGTGTACATTGGTATGCATACTTTATACTGCATAAATCCACTGAAGTGAAATTACAATATGTTCTTATGCTTTGTTTCCTTTGTGCCACCGAGTTAACAATGCTTGTAGTGACAGTTTGTTCATTATAACTGAATTCCCTATTTTTATGCTTTGTTCACAGTTGCTTGAAATGTGGTTTTGTTGCAATTAAATTAAAATTTAATAAACACATGGGAAAAAGGGATTCATAGATTTACAGGTAATAAAATTGAGTGTGTGAGTTAAGATCAGTTTCAAAATATGTTGAGATATTCTGCTGAAAATCTAAAAACAATAACTGCTTTGGCAAGACCTTTTTTAAAATCAAAACAAATGTTTTGTGAATGTGAATTACAGAACAGAAAATGGAATATACTTTACACATATGTTTTGCTGGCAAAAAATGTATATTTCAGTAAAGTGTGATAATTTTTTTGGTAATATGTTGTTTATAATACTATATCAACTAGAAATGCCAAAATTTATTGTACCCAAAAATGTTTTCTTGTTTATATGATTATGTGTATGTTTTGTAGCTTGGTCTCTCTATATTATTCTCAGGTTCTCCTCATTTTGCATCAGGTGCCATTTATTGATACATAAGGAAAGCAGTGATATAGCATACCTTTTTTGACTTTGTTGGAATATTGAATGAAGTATAGAACATAACTAGTGTTAGAGGTATTGTTTACTTAGTAATTGAATCAGCATTGTATCGTTTTGCTTACCCATTTCTTTTTATGTGCATTTCCATTTATGCTCATTTCCTTTTATTTGAGAGAAGATGGACACTCAGTGTGGAGATTCTTAATGAGCTTTAAACAATTTGAAAAACAGTATTATTCATAAATTAAATTTATTCACAAAATATTATAACAATAGGCCATTTGAGTTTTTTCTGTCTTAGGGGGACAAGTTTTCTTTAGGCTATTTATTTACCATTAAATTATAACTTTACTTTTCTAAGAATTTAATATGTTTTTCATTTCATTGTTTTTCACCACTATATAATATTTAAATGTTTAATCTATGATATACAACACATTTTATATTTAATTACATGATGTCCGAAATTAATTTTTATACTCTTTGAACATGAATAACAGAGAAACTATTGAAGAGTCTGATGGGACTACTTGTATTTGATGATATAAGGATAAGGTTGGGTGTGTGCGAATGTTAATAACAATTACAAATGTTCAAAATGTCTGCCATCACCAAAGACATTGTCTGCAATACTGTAGAACAGAATGACAAACATTAGCTGAGGTTTCCATGGTTATGGATTCCCAGGTATCCAGTGTCCATGGCTTTGTGGAGTACACAGTATTCTTTGGAGTTTGCCACAGATAAAAATCTAATGGCATTAAATCTGGTGATCTGAGTGAATACTTGACACTTTCTCATCAGTCTAGCCACCTCCAAATAAATGTTTCATCCAGGAGTGACTGTACATATCATTGGTAATGTGGTGGTGAACAGATGGCACAATGTTTTCCTGCAACATTATATGGTAACTTTTACCTATTTATCATTGGGATGTAGGGCCTCCACTTTACTTGCTTTAAAATGCAATGGACACTTATTTACTGACCCCTGACTCACCTACATCTTGCCATACAGACTTTAACTTTCCGGGGAGATTTGTAAATGTGTGCAACGAAGCCCCCCCAAACTTTCTTCAAAATTGTCATTGGCTTCCTGCAACACCATCCTTTCTTCACATCATGCACAGTCCCATCCCTCTCAAACTTGTCAGATAACCATTTCATTGTTAAATGTGATGGAGTTGCAATATTGAATTCTACCCTGCATTGTCTCTGTACCTTAATATTGTTCTCACATTTCCAATAACACTTTAAAATGTGCTTACATTTCTCGAGAGATGTTACCATAGTTATTTCGTCTACAATTGTAGTGATTCTGCTCTTGGCTGCAAATGGAACTGACAATGGCAAAATGGCTACACACACTTGCATACATCCACCATTTTCAATATAGTGTCAAATATATGCAGTTACATCAGAAATGTGAAGGTGACCTGTGTGACTGAAGTCATTAAGGTGCCTTAAAATGACAATTTTCTGCGTTTGAATCACAGGTAAAGTATGAATGTGTGTTATTTTTTAATTATAGTTTAGGCTGTTTTAATATTCAGGGTAACCTATATAGCCTCGTTGTCTATAATGGAGATTTTAGAAAGCAGTAATTATATANGGCTGTTTTAATATTCAGGGTAACCTATATAGCCTCGTTGTCTATAATGGAGATTTTAGAAAGCAGTAATTATATAACACTATGGAAATATCTGAAATGCCATCTGTCTACCTGTGGTTACATAGCACACAGTTATTGGGAAAAGACCAAGGGAATTGAGAAATAGCGGGAGTGGGTTAAGGTTTGATTGTACACTCACCTATACCTGGTGATGGGAGAGACAGATTATAGTTCATTCACAGTTACTTTCAACTTTCCTGAAGCCTTGCTTAAGTTCTACTTTCAGGCTATTCCTCCACCTTACGCAAGCAAAGCTTAACCAAGTCTAGAAAATAACCCAAATGGGACATCACACCGCATTGGTGCTCACTCAGTTTAATAATATTTTGCATAAGAAATGTTTCTTACTAGGCATTACCAACACACCTATTTTCTCTCTGGATTTATTCATATTAATTATAAATGAAATATGTTAACAGAAATATAAGGAGATTGTGATACATGAAATATTTGGGAAACAACCAACAATGGCATGCGTGGGGTNATATGTTAACAGAAATATAAGGAGATTGTGATACATGAAATATTTGGGAAACAACCAACAATGGCATGCGTGGGGTTTTATTCAAAAAGTGTGAAGAAACTGCGAATAGACTATACAAGGCCAAAACTGGGATGTAAATAATATCCATCCCTGAGGTCCCTTGCTTGTTAACGGGCCATTCTATGGAAACATCACTTACTGGATCGAACACAGCTTACAAATTCCTTTAGGGTTGTATGACACAGTGTGNATATGTTAACAGAAATATAAGGAGATTGTGATACATGAAATATTTGGGAAACAACCAACAATGGCATGCGTGGGGTGATTTTTCGAAGGTTTTATTCAAAAAGTGTGAAGAAACTGCGAATAGACTATACAAGGCCAAAACTGGGATGTAAATAATATCCATCCCTGAGGTCCCTTGCTTGTTAACGGGCCTGGACCTCTTGTCAAAGCCATTCTATGGAAACATCACTTACTGGATCGAACACAGCTTACAAATTCCTTTAGGGTTGTATGACACAGTGTGCTCAGGCAGTTAGACCACCTGTGAAACCACCACCAACCTTGATTCTGAAGGCACGTGGTCATGTATCATCACATGCATCCAACAGTCAAACAACCATTTATGAAGAACCACTTGCTGGGGGTACATTGTTCTAAACCAGCTGGGACGTGTCAGATTGTGGCATGTGGCCATTGATGAAACACTGGTCATTCTATTTTGATTATCCAGAGGTCAGTGAAGAACCTGCAGTACTCCTCTATCTAGCCAAATAGTCATTGGGATAAATGCAGCAGGGTACTCAGTTCCACAAAGATCATGGTAATTGCTAAATAATTCAGTTTACTAATCACAAGAAAAGGATCACTCAGCCAGGATTTTGTAATACAGATGAACTCACAATTTATTTAGGACAGGTTATAAAACCATCTTGGTATAGAACACCTACAGAAATTCCTCATTGGACTGTGTGAACAGCAAATTTGTGCACTAAGTGACTGAACTCAAGGTAATGACTAAGCAGCAAATTCAAGGTAGCACCTGTTTTCACTCTCGTCTACTTTTGTAGAGCTGAGTAAATGGCAAAGGGTGAAGTAGATGGCACCCAGCCTCTTCTTTTACAAACAGAATTAGGCAGGCAGTGAAGGGGTGAAAGTCAAGTGCCGTCCAAGAGCTGGACCATTAAATACCAACCCCA
The DNA here is from genome assembly GCA_002778355.1 of Clitarchus hookeri. Classification (NCBI taxonomy): domain Eukaryota; kingdom Metazoa; phylum Arthropoda; class Insecta; order Phasmatodea; family Phasmatidae; genus Clitarchus; species Clitarchus hookeri. The sequence continues at coordinate 680,359 of NQII01000222.1, read as the reverse complement.
GCAGCTCACTATTGGTGTTCTTCCCTGCATTGGTTCAAATCCCATCTTATGCCAGCCTCAACAATACACACATTACTTGAGCTGCTGAATGGGGGGATTGTCCACTATATCTTATATTGTAGTTTTCTAAGCCATAATAATATAAATAACGTATTGTTAGAGACCTGAAAATTTAATGATCGCGACAATGTGAAAAATGTAAATTTCTGTGTAAAAAATAAAAAGAAAATTTTTTTTATTTCAAGTTACAGTTTGCAAAATGCTTAACATTATGTTTTATTTTCACAAATTTGTATTGTTTTTATACCACATAGCTTTTTGTTACAGGAATTTTATGTGCTTTTGTGAATCTGAATGTCAAAATTGAGCCAGTAGGTTAATATTATGAGTAATTTAACTTAATGCAAAAATACATATTTACTTTTCATCACATCTCTTTAAGACCATAGATAACATAAGCGCAAATGATGTGTCACTTTTAGTAAACAATTTAATACACAGCACTGCACAAGTTAATTTGTCCATTAGGAAACTGTGCTGATGTTGTCCTCACGTCTACAGTGTACCATGTTATCTATGGAAGCAGCAAGCACAAAACATTTTGTTTTCATAGGAAGCATAGTCAATTTAGCAGATATTTATTTATTTTTTCATGACCGGGAGATGGAGAAGTGTTCATATACATTTACTAACCTAGAATTGAACTGTCATGTATTTGAACTCTATATTCTTCGAGCTAATTTTGTTTTGTAGAAGATATCCTCAGTTTCTGTGTGCGATAAATTATATTTGTTTGAAATGCCTTAAAACATACTAAATGCAAGATAGCGGGCAGAAGACTTTCATAGCGATGATTTTAATGTGCTTGACACATCACAATTGATATGTAAATATTTTAACTTAACAATGAGTGATGAGACACTATTAAAATATGTCAAAAGCAAAAAAACATTAATCGGACAAGAAAATATTGTCACTGCCCCAACGTAAAAATTATCCAGACGTCTTTTGTTGAAAATTTTAATATTACAAAAGCAGGGAGGTATTTTTCTTTTTTACTGTTAGTATTAGGCATTTTTTTTTATTAAAAAAAATTGTTCTTCAAAAATTGTTTGTGAACGGTTTCTACAGTGCTCTCATCACGAAATGAGAGACGTGTGTGTCCCTGCCAGTGCAATGTGACTTGTGTCTTAATACAAAATCTCAAGGGATAAAATGTTGAATTTTTTTCCAATGCCCCTCGAGTACATGGCAGTGTATTTCTCTGTGTAAAGTTGTACTTAAGACTACTGTGCGACACTTCTACTCATTTTATAACAATTTTCTCCAACAGAATTATTTGTTAATCTGTGGTTTGTAAACAATAATAAAATAAAATGAAAATAGATATTGCATCTAATGCTAAACATATTATGTTTTTAATTTTACGTGATGCATCATTATATTACTGGCTTTCTTTAACTTTCGATAAATTATGCATTAAGCCTATCAATTTTTTTTCCAGTTTTTAGTGAAATAAGGATGTTTTTTTAAGACAAATATAACACCACTTTTCAGCAAAAATAACACAACTTTTCAATAATAATAACACCCCCTTTTTCAGGTGTCTACCTATTGTTTAGTACATATACACATGAAACACACAATTGTGTGCTTCGTAGATTAGGTTGTTTATTTCTGAAAATACTTTGAGTGTGTGGCTACAAGTTTTGTCTGAACACAGTGTTCTATTACAATTGAATTTTCACTGAGTATACTTAAAAAACTGGAACTATGTTGACACATGATAAATTTAATGAGTAGATGCTTGCCTGTTCTAGATCGTACACCATAGTCTGATGTTATCATGGTGCAATATTTCTGGGGTTTTTCATTAACCATGAGGGGCTGGGGTGGCCAAGTGGTTAGCCTGCTTGCCTCCCACCAAGGCAAATAGGGTTCAATCCCCGGCCGGGTCACTCCCTGATTTTTGCATGTGGGAATCATGCCGGGTGATGCCCAATTTGGTTGGCTGGTTTTCGTGCGGATTTCCAGTTTCCCCCGCCCTTTAATTCTTGGTACTTCTCCATACTCACCTCAATCACCCTCATTGGCTTTAAAGACCTCGCTGTCAAGAGCCGCCCAAATCTCTTCACTCAGTCACTCTTGATTTATACTGTTATGCAAACCATTTTGAGAATTTAAGTAACTATATTGTCATTATTTTTTTACAGCCTAAGCCATCGTCTGATAGTCCACCCCGTCCATCAGTAAAAGAACGCCTTGGTATCCCAAATGATTCTTCTCTGCAACCTAGAATTTCACAGGTACCAATGGAAAAGGTAAACTTAATTGTTAATTTGAGAGTTTTTGTTTTGCTTGGAAAGCAAAAATGGTAACAAAAAATTTCAAAATTTTTTTTGTCGTGTTTTAGAATTACACATTATGTGTGGGCATACATGCATCTGTGTATGTGGTATATAGCAAATTTTTTAAAACCAGAAGTTTGTACTGCTCTTCCAAAGCATTGTCAGGAAGTTTATACTGTAGTGTTTTCATTTTTCTGTGGCTTGCTTATACATGATTCAGCATCATCATGAATACACACAGTAAACAAATATAAAATTTTTTTCTGAAATATACATTTTCATAATATCAATGCTTTGTAAAGTTGAAAAGCCCCCTTTACTGTCTTATTTTATATACAGGAATTTTTTTTAATTTGTGGTACTACACACACCGGCAAATTTAGGGTAATAGACAAAAAAAGTGTACAATTTTTAATAAAAATATTTATTTATTGTTGTTGTGGGGGTATGTATTTGTGTTATGCAAAAAATATAAAAATAAACAAAATTAATATAAATTAATTTTGATTTACAAGTAAAAAAACACAATTATCATAATTTCATACATGTGCATTTTGCTACATGGCAACACCTTTGTTGTTATAATATTTAAGAGAAACGAAATAAGTAGAATATTGTGTATTGCCTCCCCGGGCTCTTGTGAGATCCGGAACATCTCTTCCCTTGCTGCAAATGATTCTATCAAATATTTATTTTGGTAAAGTCTCCCAAACTTCGGCCAAGACTGATATCAATTATTCAACGTTCGTGGGTGCCAGGATTTTCATTCTTACCATCCTTCCAATGATGTACCACACATGTTCAGTGGGGTTCATGTTCAAAGAGTGCTTTAACTAGTCCATTGCCATAATGCTGACTTGAGAAAAAAACTCCCAACCATTAATGTATATGGAATTGCGTATTACCAAAGTTAAAAATTAAATAATGGCCTATGAATGGGGCAAAAGGCACCACATGAGGGTCTAAAATGTCTTGTGTATAAATGTGCAGTCAGAGATCCACCTTCAGTTACGACCAACTGTGTACATGTCCCCAAACAGATGCCACACCAAACCATTACTGACCCACATATGTAGGAGACCATTCCTGTGAATGAAACTTCCTTGAGAATAGCATTTTCCTTTCTGTCTCAATATTCTTTCCCTCCCATCAACAAAATTCACACTAAAACATATTTTACCACTAAACAAAACTCGCCTTTACACATTTGTTAAATCCCCAGCCAGGTCTCTCTCGGTTTTTAGCATGTGGGAATCGTGCCGGATGATGCCGCTGATTGGCTGGTTTTTCAGGGATCTCCCGTTTCCCCACCCCTTCATTCCGGCATTGCCACATTCCCACCTCAATTGCCCTCATCAGCTCTTAATACCTCACTTTTAAGAGCCGTCCAAATCTCTTCACTCACTTTCTCACTCATCTGTCCAATCTTGGTGCCAACAAGTAAATGCTAATCTCGCTACTCGATGACGTACATCAAGTTTTGGAACTTTCACTGGCACATAAAACCACTATCATTTAATCATCTTCTCACTGTGCATTATCTTACACGCACATTTTGAACTTTTCTAAGCAACTTAATGTCTGAACTGCAGTTTGACGCCTGTTCCTCAGTTTCTGTAGCTCTATAAAATGGTCATATATTGCACTGGTTGCACGTTTTTTGCCTTGTACTTGCCTTCTCACATAAGATCCCGTCTGTCAGTATCATTGAACATTGCAATGAATGACAGATACAGATACGTCCAACTCAGCTTACTGGATGATCATCGTTAATGCTCTGGCAATGTCAGCTGCAGGTAAATCACTGATTTTGTCTCCAATATAGTATTTACTCAACGAATGCACAGAGTCAAATTATCTAACATCACCTTCGACTAAACAAAATGCATGTCTTATCACAAACACATGAGCTCAAGTCGGCTAATGCTTAGGAGGGTATGATTGATATTTTAATCTTTCAAAATGACAGGTTTTCTATAGTCGTTCTGCCTTCAGAGGGTAGTAATTGAATATTAATGAACACATGTTGAATTTCACACAAAATACATCAAAACANCAGGTTTTCTATAGTCGTTCTGCCTTCAGAGGGTAGTAATTGAATATTAATGAACACATGTTGAATTTCACACAAAACACATCAAAACATCTCTTTTTCTTTGTGGTACCCTAATATTGCCGGTGTGTGTAGCTGTAACTGCAGAATCCTCTCAATAAACTAACAAGGAAATTTATATTACAGCTTATGGCCTATAAACAAGGGAGCTATGCATCTCACATATTCAAGTTTCTTACTGCTTTTATTTTTAAATACCGCAACAAATTTCTGGGCAGTATTTTGTTGAACAATGATCTTAAATGAGTGAATGTGTAATTTGTAGTTATCATCCTCCATCATTGCTAAACAAATTTTCAGATTACTGTTGCTTGCATTTTTAACCATGGGTTTTTATCTTATTTGTATAATTGCTTATTAAACAGCATGTGACAACATAAAATGTCACCTTGGTTTAACACACTGGGTAAAGCTGTTTTCAAGAAAACCGTATCTTAATTTCAGATCCTCTTAACTTGCAAGGAATGCAGACAGTATCACATTTACTCTTACATATCATAGAAAAAGATTTTTACTATTTGTTTTCTTTGCCCCTATTTAAGTATTATGTTCATGTGCTATGATGATGCTGTAGTCCAAACTGTGTCTAGGAGTACTCAGTGAGTGATATGGCAGACGTGTGTTATGTTTATGGTTTTGTAAATCAAAATGTGTATGAAATCCATTGTCATTTTTCAGAATGTTACCCAAGTAAGCATTTACCAGAACTATATAATTTTACTAATTTATACGGGTGATTGCAAAGAACCAGATCATGAGCAAAATTACATAAATGCTGGAAGACAAAAAAAATTGTCAGAGTGGTTGTTCTTGATGAATATGTAACATTTGGCAGATAATCCATAGACAGAACTTTTAAATTGCATAGATAAGGTGCCAGTCATACAATAATTTGGAATGTTTTTTAAGAGAATGTACTTTATCTTTACTACTTACAATACTTCTGAGGTCATACTAATGCAAACTTTATTCCATGACATATGTACCTTACATGACTTCAGCAAAAATGTGTATCCAGTCCCTTATTTTTGTCCTCATTCCTGTTGTAGATTACATGTGACTACGATAACAACTTCCTATGGGCTGATATAAATCCGCATGTAGTTTAGCTGTCCAGATGTCAACATCAATTTAACCTTAACATTTCAGTTCATGTTGTTACAGGTAATTTTTAGGGCATTATTTTTAGCTTAATATTTAACTGGCCAGAATTATCTCTACAGTGTTGAACATATTTTATCTGTTCTATTAGAAACAATCCTTTATAACTTCTCACATAAATGTTAATTATGCATGTAAGTACTCCTGTGCAATATGGTCATATAGTTGGCCATTACCTCTATGATGTTTCCCTAACAGATGGATTGGTCAAGGAAGGACTGCATAATAACCTGATTTAAACCTCATTGTTCTGTGAGTACATTAGAAAAACAGTATGTATGACTTTCCAATGGCCAGTTTCAGTTTTTTGCCAATGAATTAAAAATAAAAAGTTCATCACCAATTTGCTTTACACGAAGAATTTTTAAGTGGATAAGGATATTCATGGCATATAGGTGTCAAAGTTGCATCAAGTTTACAGGCAACTGTTTTCAATACTTTTGATAGAGTTAAGAGCAGATGCAGTTTAAATTTTCAGGGCTGCCACTTGGTAATTTTTCTCATTTTTTGTCATATAGAATTTTTTGTCATTTTTCTCATATTTCATAGAAAATAATAATTTTGTCATTTTTTGGAGTACTTAGTGTGATATTGTCCAAATACATGTGCACATGTACAATTTAATGCCTATATCAATATTAATAAAATGGTGTCCAGTGTCACATTGTGGTTATAAAGTATGAGCAGTGACAGATGATAGTTTGCACAATAAATATGCAATGTGTGGATGGCATCACTGCATATGCACTCAAACAAGAGGTTTTAGTTTTAACNATAAAGTATGAGCAGTGACAGATGATAGTTTGCACAATAAATATGCAATGTGTGGATGGCATCACTGCATATGCACTGAAACAAGAGGTTTTAGTTTTAGTTTTATGTGCTTGGCAAAACGTAAAGCTGGAAAAAGGTAGGGAAACTCCTTTAAAATTGGAGCTGAGCTTAACTCACATTCATTTACAAAAAAAGGAGCTAAGCTCCAGCAAAAACCCATGTGAATGAAAGGAGCTAGGTCATGCTACAAAACTCCTTTTCCCGGAGTTTAACTCATTTCGAGCTCCTTTTTAAGACACTCCATACCATGGTTATTGTTAATAGTTAATACAATAAAAGAGTACAAATTTTATTACAGTATTCATATTATTTGTTTATTTATGTTATCAAATTAAGCCTTAAAATTGGCTTTCATTAGAAGCCTCATTTCCACGCGACGCGACTACAGTCATGTCATGTGTTTGTCCTGTCATTGTGCTCTCACTCTGCAGATACCCATCTGAAGTAGTCTGTTATTACATCTGTTATTCATATATTACTAATTCGTTTAAAATTTTGTTGAAATATCATCTCTATTTTTTTTGTAAAAAGCCATTAGAAATTGAATTTTCACATGACGAAAAGTTAGTTGTCTTCAATGTTAAATATATTTGTAATTGGTTGGTGACAAAGGAGGTCACAGATACCTTTCTGTGATGTCATTTTATTGGGAAGACGTCTGCTTGTTAATATGAATTAATGTTTTGTTGAAATATCGTCTGATTTTTCAGCGAGAGACCTCGAAACATTGCATTTTTGGCTTGTCAAAAGTAGACGGTCTCACATATTAACGTTTTTGTAATTGATTGGTGACAAAGGAGGTTGCACTTATTTTTATGTGGTATCATTTTATTTGGGGAGACTTGTGTTTATTGAAATTAATTGATGTTCCATTGAAATAACCTGTGGTTGGTTTTTCGGCAAAAGGCAATCAAAACGTGAATTTTCTATAAGGAAAAAAATAATTGATCTCCAATGTTACAGTTTTTGTAATTTATTGGTGACAAAGGAGGTCGCAGATGCCTTTCTGTGATGTCATTTTCTGGGAAGACAGCTGCTTATTAATATAAATTAATGTTTTGTTGAAATATCCTGTGGTTTTTCTGCAAAAGGCCATCAAAAATGGAATTTTTGCTATCCGAAAAGTATGCTGCCTCCAATGTTACCGTTTTTCTAATTGATTGGGAACAAAGGTGGTTGCATATATCTTTATGTGGTATCATTATACTCTTACGATGCCTGTTTATTAATTTTAATTAAGGTTTTGTTGAAATAACCTGTGGTATTTGTTTCTTACAAAAGGCAATAAAAACTTGGATTTTCAATTAGGAAGAAATAATTTGTCTCCAGTTTTACAGATTTTGTAATTTATTGGTGATAAGTAAGGTTGCATATGTTTTTCTATGGTATCATTCTAATCGGGAAACATCTGATTATTAATATAAATTAAGGTTTTGTTGAAATATCCTGTGATTTTTCTGTGAAAGGCTATCAAAAATTGAATTATCGCTTGCCAGAAAATACTCTGTATCCAATGCTACTGTTTTTATAATTGTTTGTGAACAAGGGAGGTCTCAGGTCTGTGGAATAATTTTATTTGGAAGACATCTGACTCTCGAATTAAATTAATAATCCATGAAAAAATCATATTAATATAAGTCATAGATGATTGAACATAGACTTACAATACTTGGTGCATCCTCGCACCACTCAATGTTTTTAACATTTTGAAAGACAAGCATTTAACATTTTGAAAGACAAGGAAATGCTAAGTACACACCTCTCGGAAATAATTTTTTTCTGAAAATGCCTACCCATTAAAATAAATTTATATATGCAGTTTAAAATATGTGTCATTTTCGTGCTAGATATGATTGAACATTGACTTACAGTGCTTGTTAAAGCTTTGCGCCGCTAGATGTTTTTAACATTTTGGTAGAGAAGGGGAGGGAAAGTATACACCTCTCAGGTATCATCTTTTTCAGAAGACATCTGCCTATTAAAATAAATTTATATTTATTTTTAAAGAAATGTGTCATTCTCGTGCTAGAGACCATTGAACACAGACTTCATACAAAAAATGAATTTTGACATATATATATATATATATATATATATCATTTAAACCACCCGAGCTCTGAATTGTGCATACTACGTATTCAACTGTCGTCATGCAAACTGTTGAGTCACACATGCGGTGCTGCGAAGGATAGGTGACAACTCTAAGGAGGGAGGGTAGATTCCTGTGCTCAGGGTTAGTTGTTATCGATAGGCAGTCTCTCTCTCTCTCAATATAAGTAGGGCCATGTCATGAAGAAGGAGAGAATAAATGTGTAGAGATTTGGGGGAGTTTAAAAAAAAAAANTCAATATAAGTAGGGCCATGTCATGAAGAAGGAGAGAATAAATGTGTAGAGATTTGGGGGAGTTTAAAAAAAAAAAGAGTGTGAAAATGAGCATGGTCATTTTGTTGAAAGGGTTGCAGCTCCAGCACATGCTGCTAATTNAAAAAAAAAAAAGAGTGTGAAAATGAGCATGGTCATTTTGTTGAAAGGGTTGCAGCTCCAGCACATGCTGCTAATTAAAAAAGGAGCTAAACTCTGCGTAAAACTCCAAAAAAAGGAATGCACTACTGGTTGCCTACCTGGCAGGCAGTAACACTTCTCTGCAAAATCAGAAATGTAATTTTTTTTCTAAAAGTTTGAGAGTTAAACAATTTTCGCAAAAGACATTTACGTCGCTAATTTTGCCGACATTTCATTATCTCTAGTCAAAAATAGGTAATTTTTCCAGTAACATACTTTTTGTGCAGAAATAAGGGTGATAACACCACCTTTCAACATGGTGGGCATGGGTTACATGTACACTGCATACACTTTATTAATGATTATGGTGTAAATAATTAGTAACATTACTACTTATTTTCTGTCCTGCAAGCAGTTTCCTAGATATGACAATAAATGAACATTTTTTCTCAAAATTTACAAGCATCTACTGCTCTTGCTATTTGACCTGGACCATGGGTTGCCTATCTCAATCTTTCTATTTCCATCTCAGAAATAACCTATCAAATTTAGTCTGTATGTGTTAGATACACTTTGTATAGGTAGTTTTATATGCTTGCTGCTCTGCATCGCTTCCCTGGCTCCGTCCCGCTCGAGCAAGCGAAGCAATGTTATCTCAAGGTCAGGCAACCGGTAACCCAAGGAACGCACAGAGCTTTACAAAGACCAGCCGCAGCATGCACCAGACAAGCTTATTGAAACTCTTGCACTTCCGTCCTTGGGTGGATTGAATTTATGGGGTTATCTCTCCAAGAATGTTTTGGTCAGCGCCTTAGCTTCTCTTAGCAAGACGTGTGGTGCAGGAAACTTTTTAGATTAGACCAGCAAGACTACTAAAGCTGTAACAAACCTACGAGCTGATAGTTAAGTGTTAGGAGGATTGTACTACCTTAAACACAAAATGTGCAAAGACAGTAAGGCAATGAGCCAGCAAAGTGACGAGTGGCAGCTATAGTAATTAGCAAGAGTGAAGTCTGTAGACTGCGAACATTAGNGGCAATGAGCCAGCAAAGTGACGAGTGGCAGCTATAGTAATTAGCAAGAGTGAAGTCTGTAGACTGCGAACATTAGCACAGTGGAGGGTGATACTGACGGGCGGGACTATTGAACTGGATGCGTGAGTGACAGGTATTTGGAATGAGGACAATAAACAGATTAAATATGTGTAAATAATGAGTGTGAATTAAGTGACTATAACCAGTAGAGACACACTGGTAAGGACTTTAATTAGAATTGAGATAGACATGTAATATTGCACTCACTGAGAATAACAAGAGTGGTAANCACACTGGTAAGGACTTTAATTAGAATTGAGATAGACATGTAATATTGCACTCACTGAGAATAACAAGAGTGGTAATGGAGATAGGTAATTTACTCTTGTAAATGATAGCTGTTTGAATAAATTAAAATTAAAATTTAGTTTTATTTTTATGAAGACCTCCTTCCTTCACGAACTCTGATATGCCCCTGGGTATATTTCTTATGTTAATGAGAAACAAAAGCCACTGTTCCCTTCAAGAACAACCACTTCATGGCAGCATGTCAACACTTTCTCGAAGTCCAGCTGCAATAACTTAGAAAAGCATTTTTAAATGCCATCACCTTTGAGAGTGGGTGTCCCTGTGCAGTACACATTATATAGTTTCCATTGCAAGGGCTCTTCCAGTATAAGTTTATTGTGGACCTTCTGTGAGGTGATTGGAAACCCCTGCAAGAGAAAATTGACGAAGAAGGCTGAGGAGATTGTTGCAGTTATGTCGGCTAGGTATTGTTCTGTTTGAAGAAGCCGTCTGGATATGTCCCAAAATATCCTATAGTTGCTGCTGTTGTGAGAGCATCATTGCAGGGTCGCTGACTGGAAATGGTAGGGAATTAGAAATTGTCAGGAAATCCTTGAAACGTAAGGGATACCAGTGAGAGATGCTGTAAATTCAAGCATGTAATACAGAATAATATATATTTTTTGTATGCCCAAATGTTTTCAGTAGCAGCCCAAGGCCTTTGTCTTGAAACTAATAAATATTGAAAATGAATTCTTATATTTTTTAACAACCTTGGATTGGCTCTCCCTCATGGTCAGGCTCATGTGGAGAATGTTTTTCTTTACCATAGGACAGAGCTTCCATGGGCAAAGAAACAGTTGATACTTATAAGTTCATGAATAGTGTAGTGAAGATGTATAAAAATTGTCTTCATTGTGTCACCATGAGTAAAGGTATTCTGTTCATAGAAAATACAGGCATAATTTAAAACAGGAAAAAGAGAAAGCCAAGCTTGAGCAACAAAAAAATAAGGTAAAGGAAGAAATAATAGCAGCAAGAAAGGAAACTGCAGCTAATGTAAAATAATGGGAAGAAAATTGAAGAAGGTAAAAATATTTTAAAAAGCATTATCAAGTGGAGTGCAAGAAAAATCTGTTTAAAGTTTATTTTTTATGAAGCAAATAAAATGCTAAAAACTGCAAAAAGTGAGAAATATTTGCACAAGATATCTCTCACAGGCAATGGTTGAAGGAGTGCTGAATTACAGCTGCAACAAAGAAGCATACTAATGCTATAAACAATAAAGTTAAGAAAAAAATACTATATTCGTTACTNGAATTACAGCTGCAACAAAGAAGCATACTAATGCTATAAACAATAAAGTTAAGAAAAAAATACTATATTCGTTACTCAATTTTTATTTGGTTTAGTAAGTGGTTGAAGTAAAACATATCAAGCTCAGTAGTGCATCTGTTGAATATAGTAGTGAATCAGTTTTAAGATTTGATTTTTACAATTTTTTTACTTAATTGTAAATAAGTAAATAGAATTTTAATAACTCTGTTAACAACAGTTATGGTTTTAAGAGATTTTTCCATTTACATTTCCCCTNTTAAGTAAATAGAATTTTAATAACTCTGTTAACAACAGTTATGGTTTTAAGAGATTTTTCCATTTACATTTCCCCTTTCCTCCTCTCACACTCAGCAAAAGTGCAACTACTCTCATACATTGGGCAGAGAAAAACTGAAGAAAAAAAGCTAGACTACTGCACATTGCAAAAGTGAATGGAAAGAAACTTCAAATTTACTTGCCTCTTTACCAAACATCCGAAAAAATATTTTAACAATAAACTAAACCCTTAAATAATAAAACTCTTCCAAAATTAACGTTTTTAAGAAAATACCAGAAATTTTTTCTCTTGAATTTTACCACAGCAACAATTTTTAATGGTTTTCGGTAGTGTTTAATAAAATATAGTCAGGTTTGGTCTCATTTGATAATTTTTCACTCACTTGTAATGTTTTGTCCTTTATCGGTCCTTTCAGTAATGTCAAAGTCACATTTGGTTCAGTTTGACCAATTTTATGTTATTAAGCTGTGTTTCATAACACATGTTATGTTTTCTCACATTTGGTAATCTTTTGTCACTTTAGGTCACATCTGGTCTATTCCTGGTTTGTTTAGTCACATTTTTCAAGTTCAGTCATGTTTGATTATCATATTTTGTCATGTCCAATAACATTTAGTTATGTTTATCACTAATGGTCACTGTTACTCACATTTAGTTATTTGGCATATTTGATTCTTTTAGTAAAATTTGTTCACATTTGGTTATGATTAGTAACATTTGTTTACATTTGATACAATTTGTCAACATTAAGCTTCTTTGCCACATTCTTGGGTGTTTTATCACATTTGGACACAAGGGTAATTTTTTTGTTGTATANTCAACATTAAGCTTCTTTGCCACATTCTTGGGTGTTTTATCACATTTGGACACAAGGGTAATTTTTTTGTTGTATAGGTCATGTTTCATCAGTCATATTAAGTGAGTTTAACAATATTTGGTCACATTTTTTAACATTGTATGGTAATTTATAGATTAGATAACATTTTATTTTCTTTTGTCATGTTTAATTAATTACATATTGTTAAACTTGGTTAAAATNTCAACATTAAGCTTCTTTGCCACATTCTTGGGTGTTTTATCACATTTGGACACAAGGGTAATTTTTTTGTTGTATAAGTCATGTTTCATCAGTCATATTAAGTGAGTTTAACAATATTTGGTCACATTTTTTAACATTGTATGGTGATTTATAGATTAGATAACATTTTATTTTCTTTTGTCATGTTTAATTAATTACATATTGTTAAACTTGGTTAAAATNGATTTATAGATTAGATAACATTTTATTTTCTTTTGTCATGTTTAATTAATTACATATTGTTAAACTTGGTTAAAATGATTGTATTTGTTTCAACAATGTTATGTCACTGTAGTGTATGGGGGGTAAGAAAAAGAGGTGGGGATAGCCATCTGAAACAGGGGTGGATCCAGGGGTCCCACTTAGTCTCGCTCACCCCCCTGAAGATCATTGTGTTTTATAGTTTGTTTTAACGTAACATGACAGTTTCATATTTTTTTTGTTGCTTGTTTACATTCTAGTCATATTTAAGGTGGCTGATTAAGTAGTGGTTTACACATTAATTTCCTTAATTTTTTTTTAATATAAGACCGTAATCTCTCACACTTGCACTACAACAAACTCTTGAATTGTGGTTGGCATTTGATACATGTAATATTAATAAATGAGCAACATACTGACTAATTTGTATAGAATTATATGTTATTTAGTGATTACAATAATGATGCAGATCACTATCTAGCTGCATCATTACAAGTGTACCTAACAAAGGAGTGTTGACCTATTAAATATACTGCACAAAGTTGTAATTGTTAAGTATTGTTTTGTTTTATAGATTAATTCGCTATCCTATGCCATTCTTTAAAGCATTTACTTTTATAGTATTGGGTATTTGTGGTGCCAAGGTTGGCGGCCGTGAGTGTTGACATGATGGTGTCTGGGTTCGGTATATAACATTGGTGACAAGGTTTTTAAAATAAAGTGTGCATGTTTGGGGTTGAAATGGCATCTTTTGGAAAGATGGACAAGTTCGAAGAACGTTTAGATAATATTGTGTCGTATTTGAAGCGGTTGCCACATTATTTTGATGCAAATTCGGTACCGGAGACAAAGCCGGTGTCGGTGTTGTTGTCAGTTATAGGAAAACATACGTTTGGCGTGTTGTGCGATTTGGTGTCTCCAGATGAACCGGGGGACAAGTCATTTGCAGAGGTGGAAGTAGTCCTGAAAACACTTTATAGTCCAAAAACACTGGTGATTGCAGAACAATTTAAATTTCATGAACGAGTGCAGAAGGAAAACAAGTCCATTGCCGAGTTTTCAGTTGCCATTAAGCATTTGGCACAAATGTACAATTTGGCTCATGGCCAAATGCCAGAGGCATTGCGAGATCATTTGGTTAATGGTCTACGCAGTCAAAACATTCAGTAAAAGCTCATTGAAGCTGATTATACAATGATACAAGCATATGCATTGGCAATGACTTGGAGCAAGCAGGAAAACAAGAGAAACTGTTCCAGGCTCCTCAGTTGGTATCGGAGGAAGTGTGCAAAGTACAGGTGCAAAAGAAATGGCCTCCAGGAGTGGGGACCTCACAAAGTAGTTTTAGTCAGAGGGAATGTTATCGCTGTGGCAGTAAGGAGCTCATGGCATCTACATATCCTTACTTATAATATGTGTCGTAATTGTTCTTAAGTGGAGTATTTGGCCAAGAAATGTCAGATGCAGAAGTGGGCTGCAGTATGTGGAGTCGGGGAACACAAAACTGAGGAGCCGGCAGTGGGGTTCAGGGTTTATCGTTTATCGTGCAGCAGCAGTTGGTGGCTACTGTGGGTTACCATGTATTGGTGATGGTAGACAGCAGACCACTCACAATGCAAGTGGATATGGGATCGGCAGTTACTTTGGTGTCAAACAAAACATGTCAAGAAAATTGGCCAGACCGGCAGTTACGAAAATCTGACTTCAAGCTGTGAACATATTTTGGGGACTACTTGCCGGATNGAAAATCTGACTTCAAGCTGTGAACATATTTTGGGGACTACTTGCCGGATAAGGGGGAGTGAATGTGGTGGTGTTGTATAAGGAACAGAAGAAGCAACTGCCACTATTGGTGGTGGACTGTGGAAAACAGCAACTTTCTTCATTACTAGGAAGGTATAGGCTTGGACACATCCTCCTGGATTGGAACAGTATAAGTGTGGTCTCAGTGGACCAAAAGCTGAATGGAACAGATACAGATGGGGATTGGATAAAGGAGAGAGTGCTAGAAAGGCTACTGTGTAAGTATGCAGAAATATTAATGGAACCTTTGGAGAAATCAAACAGTTTGTGGCCAACTTTATACCCACTAGTCTTCTTCAAGGCAAGNCTTTCTTCATTACTAGGAAGGTATAGGCTTGGACACATCCTCCTGGATTGGAACAGTATAAGTGTGGTGTCAGTGGACCAAAAGCTGAATGGAACAGATACAGATGGGGATTGGATAAAGGAGAGAGTGCTAGAAAGGCTACTGTGTAAGTATGCAGAAATATTAATGGAACCTTTGGAGAAATCAAACAGTTTGTGGCCAACTTTATACCCACTAGTCTTCTTCAAGGCAAGGATGGTACCTTATACTTTCAAAGAAAAAGTGGAGCAGGAGCTGCACTACTAGGAACAACAACAAATCCTGTGGAAAAGGTTACCTACAGTCATTGGGCAAGCATAATAGTGGTACCTAAGGCTAATGGTGAGGGAAGGTTGTGTGCTGATTTTAATGCTATGGTAAACCCTAGGATAGAGCTAGCACACTAGCCACTTCCATGTGTAGATGATATGTTTGCATCTTTAGGGAACGGTAAGGTGTTTTGTGTGCTAGACTTGTCAAATGCTTGCCAGCAGCTGGTGTTGGGGAAAGAGTCGCAAGAGTTGGTAACAGTAAATACCCATAGGGGTCTGTACTGATATCAGAGAATGCCTTTTGGATTGATAAGTGCTCCAGGCATATTTCAAGCAGTGATTGAACAGATTTTACACGGGATTTNCAGAGAATGCCTTTTGGATTGATAAGTGCTCCAGGCATATTTCAAGCAGTGATTGAACAGATTTTACACGGGATTTTGGGAGTAGTGGCATACTTGGATGGTATCCTCATTATCAGGTGTTGAGTAGAAGAATGTGCAAGGAAATTGGACTCTGTGCTGCGGAGGTTGCAGGAACATNTATCCTCATTATCAGGTGTTGAGTAGAAGAATGTGCAAGGAAATTGGACTCTGTGCTGCGGAGGTTGCAGGAACATGGGGTGAGAGCCAGAAAAGAGAAGTGCCATTTCCTAGTAACGGGGGTCAAATATTTGAGGTGTGTCATAAGTGGTGACCTGCCAAAGACCTACAAGAGGCAATGAAGGAGGCCCCAGCACCAACTACGGTAACACAGTTAAAGGCTTATTTGGGATTGATAAATTTATCTGCCAGATTTGTTCCAGTTATGTTGGGCAAGTTGAAACCTTTATATAATTTGTTGGCACAAGGAGCTTCATGGATATGGGATACACAATGTCAGTATGTATTTGACGAAAGTAAAGAATGGATTTTCCAGGCTCTACTGCCAGATGGCTCAGAGCGGCTCATTTGCTTTGCATTGAAAACATTGTCCAAAGCAGAGCAGGGTTATTGTCAATTATAGAGGCAGGCCTTGAACATTGTTGTTGCTGTGCAGAAGTTCCACAAATACCTATGTGGCAACCATTTTATACTAAATACAGATCATCCTCCCTTTACCACAATCTTTGGACCTAAGANCACAAATACCTATGTGGCAACCATTTTATACTAAATACAGATCATCCTCCCTTTACCACAATCTTTGGACCTAAGAAGGCAGTTATATCTCTAGCAGTGGCAGGATTATAGCGGTGGTCTTTGCTCCTTTCGACATATGACTATCCATTGAGTACAGAAAAGGGCAGGAAATGGGTAATGCTGATGTGCTGTCAAAGTTACCACTATCTCAAGCACAGATCATAGAGCAACCAGTCTTCCAGNAGAAATGGGTAATGCTGATGTGCTGTCAAAGTTACCACTATCTCAAGCACAGATCATAGAGCAACCAGTCTTCCAGGTTCAGCATTTTCAGAACTTTCCAATTATGGCAGGGGAGAGTGCTATGGAAACAGAACAGGATGAAGTATTGAAAACTGTGATAAACTATGCTAGGTATGGATGGCCAAACCATGTTAATGAGCCCAGCATCAAAACTTAGGCAGCAGGAAGGACGAGTTGGAATTGGAAAAAAACTCTCTCGTGTGGGCGGACAGGGTAGTAATGTTGCACAAGGGTCATTCTGGGGTAATTCTGATGAAAATACTGAGGAGAAGCTATGTTTGGTGGTCGGGAATTGATGAGATTTGAGGACATTGTGAGAAGGTGTGCGGCTTGTCAGCTGTCTAGACATAACACGGCTCAAAGGGTGAGGGTATCGTGGCCGAAGACTTCTCAAGTGGGAGATCAGGTACACGTTGATTTTGCAGAAAAGGAAGTAAAAAGGCTATTGATCTTGGTAGATGCCTATTCTAAATGGATGGAGGTATGGCCAATGCAGAGCAGAACTGCTGAGATGACAATTGAAAAGCTGTGAACAGCCTTTGCAGCATATGGTTTATCCGAAAGGCTTGTGGCCATTAATGGGCCGCAGTTTCAATCAGAAGAATTTGAGCAGTTTTGTGAGACAAAGGCGATCACACTGTAGCTGACTCCACCTTTCCACCCACAATCCAGTGAAGCAGCGGAGAGAACTGTGCAGTCAGTGAAGACTGCACTCTTGAAGCAGGCAGTGGAAAGTGGTATAACAGATATGAGTAGGGGGTGGGGGATACCATCCCTGCAACATACTATAGATAAGTGTTTATTTGCATACTGAAATACACCACACACTGTTACTGGGAAGACTACAGCAGAAATGTTTCTGAGGAGTAAACCACTTACAAGGTTGCTGTTAGTGAAGTCAAACCTGCCAGAATATCGTGAAAAGACAAGCAAACTTAGAGTTGGTCAAGAAGTTCAATTCAGCATGAAGAATCGAGTATTGGTGAAGGGTTTCCGCGGGGAACAGGCAAAACGGCTACCAGGGTGTATTGTAGAAGTGGTGAGCCCCAGTGACATACAAGGTTAAGGTTAGGGACATCATAAGATTTTGTCATCTAGATCACTTACGCAAGAGTCACTTGTAAGAAGGGGTGATCTTGGACGAACAGAAAAATTCACCCTGTACTGCACCTAGACAAGATGGAGGGTGGAGCCACATGTNGAAGGGGTGATCTTGGACGAACAGAAAAATTCACCCTGTACTGCACCTAGACAAGATGGAGGGTGGAGCCACATGTTTTCAATGGAGACACGAGCAACATCAAGAGTCGGAGCAGCATCTACACCAGAGTGGCCTGTGACAGGACCGGAATCNTTTCAATGGAGACACGAGCAACATCAAGAGTCGGAGCAGCATCTACACCAGAGTGGCCTGTGACAGGACCGGAATCTATGGTCATTGGAGCAAGGTCAAGAGTCAGATCAACATCAACACTAGAGGCACCAGCGACAGGAGCAGAGTTAAGATCTGGAGCAGCATCTGCACCAGAGCGGCAAGCGACAGGTGCAACATCCAGAGTCAGAGCAACTACCATACCGGAGTGGCCAGCGACTGACGTAGTGGAGGACCAGGCAGCGGAATATTACAAGGAGCTTCGAGCACAGGAGACAACACTGTAGGTGAAAAGGGTTTTGGTGGTTTTGGTGTGGAAGCTACAACTCCTTGGGGAGGGGGAACTCATAGGCGCAATGAAAGGATGACGTGTAGACCTAGAAATAAAATAGTCACTAGATCATTTAGGGGCGGCTGTAAATTTAGGAGGGAGAAGTGTACTATTGAATATTTGTGTTGCCAAGGTTGGCGGTCGTGAGTTTTGACACGGTGGTATCCTGATTCAGTACATAACAACTTAGAAAAGAGTGAGTATATTACATTCTTATTTAAAGAAGAAATGGTTTTTGAAATACATTAAGTACGAATTCAAGTAATTTTTGTGATTGTTAATGTCAGTGTGATTCAGTACAGAGCAAAGTTGCCAGGTTGGTTCTCATGGTACCAGCAGAGTTATGTGGTTTCCCTCTCTCTGGTGTTCAAAAATTTATGCAAGCCCTTTCCTGTACTGGAAAAGTAGGCATTCTTATATATTAACAGAAAAAAACTGTTAAGTTGTAACAATAGATGTTTGCAGCACAGTGATTTCAGAAGCAAAAAGAATGGTCTATGATATAAAGCAGTGTCCTCATGCAGTTGATTCACTCTCAGAATCATGCTTTAAACCTTTCCATCGCAAATTTTTGTACAATAATTTACGTGATGACTTGCATGGGAATCATGAGATCAGTCATAGCGCTCTCCACTGCATTTTTAAAGAGAAACTAGGTGTTGAAACAAATAGTAGGAAGATAGCTGATTGGGCTGTGTGAAACAAGATGCATTGAAAGATATGAGTGTAGTGTGTAATTTCACTATGTCCTCAAAAAAAATGTTGTGTTCTTGCTTAAGTTTTAGATTGGGATGAAGCAGAAAGTATCGTAAGGCACATGCCATTCACTTAGCATAAATGGACAATTCCTTCATTATAACTGTTCTTTGTCTTGCCGATACTTCATCTCTAACTCCTCCTTTTAGCAACTTGTCCCAAACAAAGGGCCCCTATGTGCAAAGGGCTGAGAGTTGTGTCAGTGATGTATTCCATGTTCAAAGAAAAGAAGATAAAACAGAGAAATTATTCAACCAATGATTCAAAAAATTTCAGAAACAAGTTCAAGTTTTGATATTTCAATTTGGTATCCAAAGGAAAACAAAACTGCAAATGAGCTTAAGACTTAGAAATAGGCTCATGAATATAATGAAGGAAAATCAGTCTCTTCTACATCTTTGAAATCCATGAATGCCTGTGACCTAAACATCTATTTGTTCATTAACATCCTCCTTATGTAATACACTTTTACTGCTGAAAGAGTGGCAACAAGTAACATTGCAACAACCAGACTGAATGATGGGACTTGCTATGATGTACACTTATAGAAAAATTTCATTAAAACTGAACATGAAGAAAGTAACTTAGATATTTGTAAAAAATAAAACAACACTACATTAAAAAAATAAGCTTTTTGTTTTATGTGTTGTAATAAGTAGTTTATTTTCTTATACAGTAAAACCCTGTTAAGAAGCACCCACCTAAAATTTCCTGCTAAATAAGCTTACATATTTTCACCTTATCTATAAACACATAAGTAATTTGACCCTTTTAAGAAGTTTTTCTTGTTAATAAGCTCAAAATTTTTAGTCCCTTCAGAAACGTCTTAAGAGAGTTTTACTGTATTTTTGTCTCTAATATAGGATTAGATATGCCACAAAACTCGTTTATGCTGGTTCTTTAATCAGTTACTAATTTTAATCTTGTAAGCTGTCTATCCAAAACAGTTATATGTAAAGTTTAAAAAAATTGTTGGTTACCAGTGGTCTCTGTTGTATATTATATCTTGTTTTATGAACATCTTGTGTGTGTGTGTGTGTGTGTGTGCGCGCGTGTGTGCACGTGTGCGTGCGAGAGAGAGAGAGAGAGAGAGAGAGAGATAGATAGATAGAGAGAGAGAGATTGATATGGTGGCATATATGTGATCCTGCGTGATGTAAGAAAATGCCCGTTACCCCTTAAGAAATTTCTATCTCCACCCCGAAATGATGGGACTTATGTCTATGCTTTGAGTAAAACAAAATTAGAAGAAAATGTCAAGTAAATTAACAAAAGAAAGAAAAGAATGAAGTCAAACTGTGTATTTGGTTTGCATATTATTTTGTTAAGTTGCAGAATTATGTGAGACTGACAGAGGAAACAACACATTACTGTATTATTTTTAGGGTAGTATAGTCCACTTTTGTAAATGGCTCAATCTGCCCATGATCTGACCAAGAAATTAGATTATGTATATGAAAGGGCATATACAATGTATTAAGTCTAAAGTTTAAGCTGTTCATGAATAGTGAAAGGATTTGCAAGGGGGGTGGGGGCAGACACAGCAGTAAAAATGAGTCATGTTAGGAAGGGCACAAGGAAAGGTGGCCATTTTTATAAAAGAAAACTACATCTTAAATTATTATTAAGTAATGACATGCAAGGAAATTTAAGAAATGCCTGGTTGTGAAAATAGTGAAAGGAAGCAATTTGGTAAGCAAAAATATATCAAGAAGTGTGGGGCACAAGATAAATAGGAAGACTGTGGCATAAAATAAGGAGACATTTTAGCCAATTGTACATAATGATTGGAAAGAGGTTTTCAACAATTAGTTGGTTTGCCATCTGCCAAAAAATTTTCAGGAATTTTACGGAATGTGTAAAATATGGAGAAATTACCTAAATTCTTCAGCATTGCTTGTATAACAGATTTTATTGGTTTTGCATTAATAGTTCCTAAGATATATCTAAGGTCAGTGGGAAAAAGCACATTAAAAAAAAACTGAATTTTACTANTGGTTTGCCATCTGCCAAAAAATTTTCAGGAATTTTACGGAATGTGTAAAATATGGAGAAATTACCTAAATTCTTCAGCATTGCTTGTATAACAGATTTTATTGGGTTTGCATTAATAGTTCCTAAGATATATCTAAGGTCAGTGGGAAAAAGCACATTAAAAAAAAACTGAATTTTACTANTTTTGCATTAATAGTTCCTAAGATATATCTAAGGTCAGTGGGAAAAAGCACATTAAAAAAAAACTGAATTTTACTAGAGACAGTTAAATATGTTTTCCTGCAACAAGTAAACAATTCTTTCGCTGATGTCAATAACCGAAATGTGCATCTAGGAACACAAAACGAAAAGTTATAATTATGTGCTTTGCCATGTCATATATTTGATTGTGTATTTGACTTATTGTTCTATACAACAATACAAATTTTTTAATTATGTGCTTTTTCCCATTGACCCTAGATATATTTGCAGTGACCAGGAAAACAGGTAAAAGTTAGGAAAACTTAGTGACCAGGGAATATTCATAGAAACACAAAGGAATTTCGTAAAAATTATGGAAATTTTCAAAATGGTTTTTGTGTTTTTATCTTTATGATATTTGCTTATTTAAATGAATTTTTGCCTCAAAAAATGTGGTGTAGGGATAATGCAATGCATTTTTATTAGCACAGATTTTTATAAAATGACTCAAGTATTGTTTTTTAATTGGTTTTACTTGATATCCCCATTAAAATTATCTAATTATCCCTACAATGGAAGATGAAGTAATTTTTATTACTTGGATTAATGTTCAACAACTTTGTTTATGAACTGCTGCAGGTTAGTATTTAAGTTATTCATTGATGAAAATGTAAATATTGGTGTTACGTGATATGTTTGTCTTACAGTTTGTAATTTGAAGATGTAATACACTAAATATGAATGAGATAAAGAGGAAACGTCTGTCTTCATGTCCATATACGAATGTCATTCTGTTCAGTTAATTTTGCTTGCTAACCAAACCAAACATGCATGCAGTTATCTATATACCGTTTTGATAAGTAAGCTGTTATTTTTCAGTGTTACTAGAAAGGCAGAATGTAAAATTAATAATGATTAATGGTTTTGTAAGAGCAGCGACTTTAAAGTATTTCCCACAGCAAAATTTTTAAGTACAAGAAAACTTCATTTAATCCTATGAAGACATTTGGCCCAGCATTTTGATAGTGTATTGATGTTCAAAGTGTTATTTTTCAGTGTTTTATAAATTGTGTAAAATGGTCATAGCTCTTAGTAAGCTGGGTAAGCAGGTTTGTTCAAGCCTCATTGGCAGTAAAAATACAAAATTGCAAACAGCATAGTGAATTGCTCAAGCTCCAATTAATTTTTTTTNTCAAGCCTCATTGGCAGTAAAAATACAAAATTGCAAACAGCATAGTGAATTGCTCAAGCTCCAATTAATTTTTTTTAAGTCTTGCTTACTGCTCAATCTTCATCATTCGCTACCATAGTTGATAAACAAGACTTGTCTAAAATAGCTGTTCCATCAGGTAATGTCAAAACATTTCTCAACCACTCTTCGCATAATTCTGATGTGCTTTGCAGATGCCAAGCTAAAAATTCTCAGAGCAACAAAGATAATGTTCCAGAAGCTGAANGCATAATTCTGATGTGCTTTGCAGATGCCAAGCTAAAAATTCTCAGAGCAACAAAGATAATGTTCCAGAAGCTGAACTTTCATATTGTTTACTTGTAGTAATGCAACATGGTTTTCTAAGGTCTGCTGCTGATAGTGTGTGGGTGTGTGTGTTTTAAAAAGTGTTAACAGATAGTGAGAGTTGAGCATGAATGCAGCTGCAAAACCAAAAGAACATTACAATCTGCTAACCCTAGGAAATTAGAGATAAGAATATTTTGTGGAATAACAGCAACATTTAAAATTTTGTAAAAAAAGAAGCCAGTTAAACAATGCTACTTTCTTATACCACTA
Organism: Clitarchus hookeri; assembly: GCA_002778355.1. Lineage (NCBI taxonomy): Eukaryota > Metazoa > Arthropoda > Insecta > Phasmatodea > Phasmatidae > Clitarchus > Clitarchus hookeri. The sequence continues at coordinate 656,937 of NQII01000222.1, read as the reverse complement.
TGTACCTTTAAGAAGGCATGTTATGCTTTGCCACATTCATATAACATTAATTAAATCAAATGATACCCTTTTCTTGCAGTGGAAAACGAGCTCAAAAATGGCCAGTTTTAAGATTTAACTGTAACACTGATAACTTATTCTGACAAGTCTGCACTAAAATTATTTCCCAATTTAAGTAAAGCAGCAAGGATTGAAAGAAAAACTTTTGTCTTTTTGCTGTATTAACATGTTCTATGTTAAAACATAGCAACTTCTCAGAAATGTGTGTTGCCATATTTGTTTCTTTAAGAATTCTACACTAAAACTCAATTCAAAGCGCACACCTGATTTCCTGAACTTCAAACTATAAATAGATTTTTAATTATTGTTTGACATGGAGGATCTGAATTGTGCCATGTTCATTTTCACCAAGCTAAAAATGCATTCAACACTTAGAATTTTTTTGGTAAAGTTTTTAAGATTGACAATATTTTTATACTTTTTTAATTATATTTAATATTCCATCATCATCATGAATCATGGCTAACTTAATCTATTAATTAATCTTCTTCATCATTGTTTTTATCACCACCACCTCCACCACCATCATCGCTATAACCACCACCACCACCCCACCACCACTGCCATCAACACCATCACACCACCACCACC
>NQII01000222.1:603720-656276 GCA_002778355.1 Clitarchus hookeri | reverse complement strand
CCAACACCACCCACCACTACCACCCCATCAACACCACCCCACCAACACCACCCACCACTACCACTAATCATCATCTACTATTATGCTGATGGCTGAAAGGTAATTTATCTCACGAGTTAAGAACTGTTTTCCAACTTTATCCATCTCTAGTTTCACCCTTATGTTTTGGCATATACGCAAAGTACTGAACAGAATAAAATCTGGTATTTTCAAGATTATCCATTCTTGCCACAGTTGCACTTTTCAAAACTTCATGCTCTATGGAGAATTTGTGATTGACATAATCACACACTGTACAAGTTCCTGTCAGATATATAAAATTGTGTTTTCATCTTCTTTTTGAGTTTTTAATACCTTATTTCCAATATCTACTTCTTTGTTATCTCTGTTGTTCTGAATACAATAATAGTTAAGTTTGAGTGATGGGCAGATTTTTACAACTTTTGCTTTTACAAAGTTTTATATATGTGATTGTAAGGAATCTAACAACAGTTTCTTAAAATTTGTATATGTGGAGATGCTAACTGAAGAATTACATTCAATTTTTCAAATGTGGGATGAACACTCAGAAGAAATACACAAAATACCTTGTTTAATTGAAAAGCAAGAAACGAAATGGTTTTTTCAAAATTTACAAAAGCACTTGATAGAATTCTTCAAAATATGTGCATCATTGTTTGTAGATCTTAAAGCAATTTTCTTACTGCTGGAAGTAAGAGCAAAATATGAATACTTCCTCTTATCATTCACATTTTTCTATCCTATCTCATCAGTGTTTGGACAAGATGTTGATTTCTGCCTAGACATTTTGTAAGAGGTTAGACTTGGAGATTAAGGGTTCCCGTCATAAAAATCGTTATTGTTACTAATCATGATTTTGCTGATATAAAATGATAGAGGGTCTCAAAATGATGTCCCCCACCACCTGTATATAAACTGGGCGACTTCCAGGAATCTTTCAGTGGTGATAGAGCTCTGGGACGAGGAGGGTGTGTCACCTTGCTCCGTGAGGGGTCCACCGAAGCCGCGCGAGTGTGAGAGCCTCCTCCCAACCTCTGCGTCCAGGGCTGGTAGCTTGCTGCAGCAATGTTGCCAGACCTCCCTGTCCTTGACTGTCACACTTGTGACACCCGCTTGCTCAGGCAGGCAGGCTTGGTGCGTCGCTGTCCGATCAGCTGTGCTAATGCGGGTTTTTCATATTACATAACTAATGCATTTTGCAATAATGTAATAGTGTGTTAGCGTTAATTTATGAGAAACTTTTATGTTTTGGAAATATTGATTTAAATTAGAGAAAAAGTGGCAAATCCAATTTATTTACAAATACTAGACAAATACAGCAATAAGTATTTTGCTCACAACAGAAANGAGAAAAAGTGGCAAATCCAATTTATTTACAAATACTAGACAAATACAGCAATAAGTATTTTGCTCACAACAGAAAAACAATTACAATGACGGTGCGTTCTAACGTGAAATAACCTTGGCATACAATGTTTAATGTCTAATTTTATCCACACATGAACACAACCTTTTTTAAAATGAAATATGTATTAACATTTCNCATACAATGTTTAATGTCTAATTTTATCCACACATGAACACAACCTTTTTTAAAATGAAATATGTATTAACATTTCTGTATTTGAAATTCAGATTATGATTTATTCTTGCTTTCTTTACACTTTTTGAAAAAACACCTTTGAAAAATCGCTTTATGTATGACGTGCTCATTTGTTTCCTATGAGATGTTCACGGTAAATTGAGCACTTTTGAGGCATAGTTACTTTTTTCCTATCAGGCATTTTTTATCATTCCACCCCCTTTTGAAGTAAATATTGCCATGTAAGTAAATAGTCTATATATTTCACAGGACTCGAAAGTTGACATCTGAGGCCATAATAAAATATATTTATTTACTATTATTCCAAATGAGAGCGGCTTCAAAAAGTGCTCACTTTACAATGAATAGTCTATAAAATAATGTCATTTATCACAAACTTTTTATACTCGGATTAATATACAAAACACCTTTTTTTTTTATTAAATTGAATTTATAATTATATTTTATCAATAAATTATAATATTTAATTTATAGCTAATACTAATAAACAGGAAGAAAATAGGTGTATTGGCAATGCTAAGTAAAAAAGTAGTTCTTATACAAAATATTATTACACTGAGTGCGCACGAATGTGTTGCGTTGTCACTTTGGTGTAATTTTTTAGACTCGATTAAGATTTATTTGAATGAGGTGGAGGACTATCTGGGAAGTAGAACTTTGGCAGGGNGTGTAATTTTTTAGACTCGATTAAGATTTATTTGAATGAGGTGGAGGACTATCTGGGAAGTAGAACTTTGGCAGGGCTTCAAAATATGTTGGAAGTAACAGTGAACCGAATATATTAAGGAATAATAATTTGCTAACGGAATGAACTGAAAANCTTCAAAATATGTTGGAAGTAACAGTGAACCGAATATATTAAGGAATAATAATTTGCTAACGGAATGAACTGAAAAATATGTTTAATTGTCTTAAATTTGTTGCTGAATGATGGCAATTTCACAGATAATAGAGAATTCCGAGCATGAGGCGGATATACGTATTGCAATTCGATACTCGCAGATGATCACTGAAATTCGTTTCTACAAGCCGCTGTGTGGTACCCTGCACGAGGCTACATTAATTACTACTGAAGACACTGATTTTACTGGAGCTACAGACATTGAAACGAGATATTGGCAGGCGATTCAAGTCTTAGGTTCTCGAAGTTATTTATGTAAGTGTATATGGTAGCATAATTGAATATAAAATAGTACAAATTGATATTTCTCACAAAAACGAAGCAGAATTAAACTCAAAGGAGAATTTTTGTAATAAAAAGTTATTTTCTTCAAACAAGTATCAGTATTAAAAGAGAAACAAAATTACGTAGTTATAGTGATAATTTAATCCTTTTTCTCTAATTTTAATGAATACCACCGAGCATACCGAAACTATGAACTTACTGACATACAAAATATTTACTCTCGCTGCAGGCTGCTCCCTTATTACTGACGGACACTGATAAACCATCAGTCATCTCAGTGCTAGTCATCAGTAATGGATTGCTGCCAAAATAAGCGCAAAGGAAGCAGGCATTTGCCAACATAAATTTTGTGATAAAGTTTAACTTCAGACCGACAAGTTTTAATGCACATTAAATCATGTCTAACAAAGTTAATATACTTCATTGTTAGTATTAAGTACTGTCATGCTTTTGTAAAGCTTCATGCAAAAACAAAGCGTATACTATAAACTGCGAAACTTTTTATCTTGAAAAGGGTTGTACAGTGCATAAAGCTTTCTTTTTAAATAATTTANGTGCTAGTCATCAGTAATGGATTGCTGCCAAAATAAGCGCAAAGGAAGCAGGCATTTGCCAACATAAATTTTGTGACAAAGTTTAACTTCAGACCGACAAGTTTTAATGCACATTAAATCATGTCTAACAAATTTAATATACTTCATTGTTAGTATTAAGTACTGTCATGCTTTTGTAAAGCTTCATGCAAAAACAAAGCCTATACTATAAACTGCGAAACTTTTTATCTTGAAAAGGGTTGTACAGTGCATAAAGCTTTCTTTTTAAATAATTTANCTATACTATAAACTGCGAAACTTTTTATCTTGAAAAGGGTTGTACAGTGCATAAAGCTTTCTTTTTAAATAATTTACACAGTTTTATATTAGCACACACAAATGCAGTGTGTGTGTAAGCATTTTTCGGTAACTGTGTGCTAATGAATTCAGATAGACAACAATAATTATACACCAAAAACATTTTTATCTCAAAGACAATAAAATGATACTCAACTCTTTACCATCATTAACAAGTTACTTCGCTATATTTTATGCAAGCCATTTCAATATATCATAAGTTTAATTTTTGTGATGTACATATCTGGTAAAAACAGAAAATGGAATCTTGAAAACATGTTCTTAAATTAAATTAGATCTGACTAAAGATACAAACATACGCTACAGCAAATATGTAAGTATATGCTGTGTTTGTGTATAAGTGAAACAAGAACTAAANCTAAAGATACAAACATACGCTACAGCAAATATGTAAGTATATGCTGTGTTTGTGTATAAGTGAAACAAGAACTAAACTAATTTAGGAACTATTGCTTTTCACTAAAACAATTTCGTCAACGATATTCCCTTAGAGGTTATTTATTCCTTTGTTTATGTATTATTAGCCCTGTCTTAGAAAATATCTGCTNCTAAAGATACAAACATACGCTACAGCAAATATGTAAGTATATGCTGTGTTTGTGTATAAGTGAAACAAGAACTAAAGTAATTTAGGAACTATTGCTTTTCACTAAAACAATTTTGTCAACGATATTCCCTTAGAGGTTATTTATTCCTTTGTTTATGTATTATCAGCCCTGTCTTAGAAAATATCTGCTNTGTCAACGATATTCCCTTAGAGGTTATTTATTCCTTTGTTTATGTATTATCAGCCCTGTCTTAGAAAATATCTGCTCTGCAGGCACCGAAGTTGCCACACTCAGGTATTTGTTTGCCCAATGCGAATGAGTTGGGTAGTTTAGCACATTCTTTTCTCAGTTTAAATATGATTCCATAAATATATAACTACAACGTGATTAGTTATATCTATTCACTTAATTTCTTCATACCTGAAACATATAAGCTTGATGAGGAAACAATAGGAATATCAATATGCACGCGCCTTTAACAAAACATGAAATGATCAATGCTATTAGAAAGAATGGAAAACATCAATACCTCAGCGTACCTGTACCGTGTTCGACAGTTCCGTGTATTTATATAGCGTCAGACTGGCCCGAGTATCAGTCCAACCTCACGGATCACGTGGTGGTGTCGAGCTTGTTTCACACCGTGTAGAGCTTTTGCGGTGTATTACAATGTGCCGATACTGTTCGATCCTTGTTATCATCGCCTTGGTTTCTTCATGTTTTTCTGAAGCCCTGCTAAAGTTTTACTTTCAGGTGCCACGCGTGAACAAAAACATCACCACGTGGTTTCTCTGTTTAAACTATCAAATGCTTTGCTTAAACTACATTTTTTCTACCTCCTATCAATATTGTTGTACAGTGAAATCCCGATATTTCGCATCCCGATTATTCGTGTATCCCGCTAATTCGTGCAAATTGAGAAAATCCCTTTAATTCGTAAAGAAACAATGCATTCCGGTCCCCTCGATAATACGTATTTATTTTGGTGCTCGAGCTCAATTAAAACGTCTTATAATTCTTATTTCCAACTTTAAAATCTTGTTAAATTGTAATGTTTTTAACCCTAGACTGTACAAGAGTTCTAGATTTATGCAATTCGGGCAGGTTAAAAAAGATGGAAGGGTACTGAGGGACGTAGGAGGGTTTTAAGGGCAGGTAATGACGCTGAGTAGGCTGTAAGGCGATGTATCTGTGATTCCCAGAACTAAGAGGCGCCTTACTGTCCGGTCTACGGTTATGAGAGGGTAGGAAGGAGCAGAGCGAGTGATAAGTTAGTCAGTTCGGATTTAGCCATGCCTCCGAGAAGAGCTAATAAGTGTCTCCATTATAGAAAAAAAAAGAAATCTTTATCGCAGTGGCCAGTGGTGATAAACAAATTGACGTGTCCAAACGTTATAACGTTCCTCCTTCCACAATAAAATCAATTCTGAAGAACAAGGACAAAATCGCCTCCCAGACATCAGACAACAAAGTAAAGCGCTTTAAGACTGGTGAATATCCACAACTAGAAGAGAATTTTAAAAAGTGGTTTGCGCAAGCACGGAATTCGAATGTACCAGTTGGAGAAAACATTGTAAGAGAAAAAGCCAAAGTTTTCTCAGAAAAAAATGGCAATCAAAGACTTTCGTGCGAGTAATGGTTGGTTTGATAGTTTTAAAAAATGGCACAGCATAAAATTTAATAAGCTTAGTGGGGAAAGTGCGAGTGTATCGGCCGACGTTTGTTCCGAGTTNAATGGCAATTAAAGACTTTCGTGCGAGTAATGGTTGGTTTGATAGTTTTCAAAAATGGCACAGCATAAAATTTAATAAGCTTAGTGGGGAAAGTGCGAGTGTATCGGCCGACGTTTGTTCCGAGTTGAAAGACGAATTTTGATAAATAATTGATTCTTATGAGCCCAACAACATTTTTAATGCAGATGAGATGGGGTTATTTTATAAGTGTCTCCCCGACCGATCAANTTGAAAGACGAATTTTGATAAATAATTGATTCTTATGAGCCCAACAACATTTTTAATGCCGATGAGATGGGGTTATTTTATAAGTGTTTCCCCGACCGATCAATGTGTTTTAAGGAAGAAAAGTGTCATGGCGGAAAAAATAGTAAAGAACGTGTAACCATATTGTTGGTCGCCAACATGGAAGGATCTGAGAAATTAAGACCGCTCATGATAGGCAAATCAGCCAAACCAAGATGTTTTAAAAACATAAAAACTTTTCCGATGACCTATCGTACAAACAAAAAAGTGTGGATGACGGGCAAATGATTCAAGGAATGGATACGATCAGTGAATGCTGACATGGAGAAAAGGCAGCAAAAAATTCTACTTTTCTAATTGTACGGCCCACAACAATAACCCACCGCTCAGTCGAGTTAATGTTGTGTTTTTGCCTGTCAACACTACTTCTAAGCTGCAGCCTTTAGACCAGGGCATAATTAAAACGTTCGAAACCTTTTACTGCTAGGAAGTAGTGACGCAACTCCTTGACAGCATCGAGGATGGGGAGGATCATAAAATCACCTTATTTTCAGCCATGAACATTGCTCACAAGGCGTGGCAAAGTGTTAGCGAAAGCACAATAAAAAACTGTTTGTTTCATCAGCAGTTACTGAACAAGACTTAGAAGGCCCTGTAAATTGGAATCGTCTTCCTCAAAATGAAGAAAATTCTATAACGTTTGAAGATTTCGTCCATTTTGACGATGGCCTAGCAGTAGCGGGGATTCTAACTGATGACAAAATTTTGGCTCCATCTCAAAACATTGATGGTGAAGGTGATAACGAAGATGATATGCCAACAATTACACCTAAAGTGGCTAAACGATACATCAACAACGTGCCCCATTTCCTAGCAAAATCAGACGTTGGCGATGCAGTATTTTCTGCTTTGAACATGCTTGACAAAGCCATCGACAATATCCGTCTGCAATGCTTGCACCAAAAGAAAATTACAGATCTTTTTTAAACGTAAATTTTTAATGTGTTTTTTATTTATGTAACTATTGATTTATACATATATACATAAAATGTAGCCATGCGTTTATCATTACATATTAATGCAAATTTGCATTAATCTCGTTATTATGTATATTTTATTTTTTTGCACCCGATTATTGGTAATCCTGCTGATTTGAATATCTCGATAATTCATATTTAACATTCAGTCCCTTGACAGTATGAATTATCTGGATTCTACTGTATTTTAAAAATCCTAGCACAAGTGTTTATTTTTTCGACCATATTTAGGTCTGTTTTATAACTTAACTGCATATTGATAATNCAAAAATCCTAGCACAAGTGTTTATTTTTTCGACCATATTTAGGTCTGTTTTATAACTTAACTGCATATTGATAATGGCGCTGTTACAATTTAATGTTTAGTTTAAATTGTATAGTTAATTATTTGGGGTATGCGTAGTACTCGGAGATAGTGAATTAGGTAGGTTTGCCATTTGTTATATTTACATAATATTAGTTACAACTCGTTACATGAAATACAAGTTAATTGGAGAAGCTCAAAGATATGGTAAAAGTTTAATAATATTTAAATAACCACGGAACATTATTTATTTTTGATGCTATTTAAATAGAAAGGCTTCACCTAAATCATGGCTACGAAGGCTGATGTCTATGGACGTATTATGGCGGTTGGCTCACTCCATCTCTTGGCGTCTTCATCTTGGCGACCAATGACAAAAGACAGCGTCCACTGTGCTTCCAGCCTTAATATTGGGTGCGTATTGTCTAACAAATTCCAATGCCTTCTGCCCCCATTGGACGGAGGGGTTCCTTGTGTTGTGGTTCGGGCGCTCGGCTCATGTCCCAATTATTGGGGTTTTATGTTTGTGAGAATGCAATCGCCTGATTGCAATCTCATANATTACATATTAATGCAAATTTGCATTAATCTCGTTATTATGTATATTTTATTTTTTTGCACCCGATTATTGGTAATTCTGCTGATTTGAATATCTCGATAATTCATATTTAACATTCAGTCCCTTGACAGTATGAATTATCTGGATTCTACTGTATTTCAAAAATCCTAGCACAAGTGTTTATTTTTTCGACCATATTTAGGTCTGTTTTATAACTTAACTGCATATTGATAATGGCGCTGTTACAATTTAATGTTTAGTTTAAATTGTATAGTTAATTATTTGGGGTATGCGTAGTACTCGGAGATAGTGAATTAGGTAGGTTTGCCATTTGTTATATTTACATAATATTAGTTACAACTCGTTACATGAAATACAAGTTAATTGGAGAAGCTCAAAGATATGGTAAAAGTTTAATAATATTTAAATAACCACGGAACATTATTTATTTTTGATGCTATTTAAATAGAAAGGCTTCACCTAAATCATGGCTACGAAGGCTGATGTCTATGGACGTATTATGGCGGTTGGCTCACTCCATCTCTTGGCGTCTTCATCTTGGCGACCAATGACAAAAGACAGCGTCCAGTGTGCTTCCAGCCTTAATATTGGGTGCGTATTGTCTAACAAATTCCAATGCCTTCTGCCCCCATTGGACGGAGGGGTTCCTTGTGTTGTGGTTCGGGCGCTCGGCTCATGTCCCAATTATTGGGGTTTTATGTTTGTGAGAATGCAATCGCCTGATTGCAATCTCATAGCAGCGCGATTGGTGATCATTTTACAGGTTTTTGAAAAAATGTGTTTCGATATAGCACATTATGAGTTAATATTTTGTCTTAACTATGTTTAACTGTATGGGAAACTGTNGAAAAAATGTGTTTCGATATAGCACATTATGAGTTAATATTTTGTCTTAACTATGTTTAACTGTATGGGAAACTGTATCGAAGGTATTTATTTAACTTCTTGTTATTGACGTGCGACAACATCATGGTGAAGAACAAGCTGGCCTTGTCACTTACCATTCTGAACGTTTACCTATCACTTTATACTCGAAAAACACAAAAATTTGAACATACCCCAAAAACAATAAAAATAGTTTGATTTTTTTGTATATTTTTTTATGCACCGGCCATTCAGTTTTTTGTTGTTGCATTTCCACTGTTACAAGAAATTGTATAACACATTAAACCAAAAACATTTGTTTAGTAATTCACATAGAAAAATAAATTTTGTGTTAAGGCATTCTAGCTGTTAAATTTTTCGTTACCTTTCAAAAACATTTTCAAATAAAGAACTAAAAGCAAATTGTTCAATAAAAGTTTATAAAAACATTGTACAAAATAATTAAAACTGAACTACTTGTCAGTCAGGATTCGACTACTGGCAAGTGCAAATTTTTGGCGATAAGCACTAATGTTGACTCTAACCAACAACATACTAACTGATACCCTTAACATTATGTAACACATACATTTTACCCCTACTCCTCAGTCTCGTATGTTTCAACTTATATTGCTCGCAACACCAAGAGTCATGGTGTTGCTTAGTAATACCAAGTACATATGCTAGAAGAAATATAATTTATATACAGTACTTATTTATGAATATAGCAGTCATACTGTCAAATTGGGCCTCTTGTTGATAGTTTGCACTCACCGGGATTCGAACCAAGGACCACGGAATGAGTGTTAGCGAATTACAAATTACTAACAAAGTTAAATTCAATTTTTTTTTTTTAACTTGTTATAAATTATATTTACAGTTATTACAAAATGTTAGAAAATAATTCTGAAGGAAATCAAAACTCAAGACAGCGACCGTACATCACGGATGGTAGGACACATTAATGTTTGTNCTCAAGACAGCGACCGTACATCACGGATGGTAGGACACATTAATGTTTGTTATTTAATTAAATTCTTGAAAGATTTTAAAGCAATACATGCAACTAAGTTTTATGTTCAAAAAATTATTTTAATGGTTATATTAAAAGTATTTTGAAACAAAATAATCACTGTAATTTTAAATGGCTGGTGTTGCCAAAGAAATTCCATTTACTTTTTATTTCTTTTTCTGACCTTTTTAAGAACAAGGTCGCCTAAAGGTGAGCCCACTTCACATTGTGATTCCCATCGTGGACCAAGGATCCAAAAGAGGAACAAGCATGCTCCCATTAAAATAACAGTGCCTCTCTCTGCAACCTTCTGTTTCAAAATCACAATTTTCCTATTACTCGCATTAATGATTATGTTTTAAGGAGGGATGAGATGTCAGAACCCTTTTTTACTAGAATACAGTAGGTAACTATCTTATGAAATGTTGGTTTTACTAGAACGTGTTTCCCAGGATACAAATAATCTGTTATGTCTACTGCGGAAAAATAATTTTGAAGTATATTTTGGACAATAAACTTGTAGAACAACAGTAGGCCTACAAAATAATTTCTGAAATACGGCCTACATACAAATGCAAGTAAACATTTTAATGATCATTTTCAATACTCACTAATTAGTGCTGTTAAATTTTTTTTTATAAAATTTTATGTTTATATGTAATGGCGCTGTCAAAACACTATTTTCTTTGCGTTCACATTTTAAAAAAATTCTAGCTTTTTCTATGATAAAATCATTTTAATGCTAACCATTCACTTAAAATGATTGGGTGTCTTTTTTTCACAATTTGTAAACTGCTCTTTTATTGATATCTTATTGGAATAGTGCTGTTATTGTCATTTGCTTTGTGTGTGATTAGTGTATATTTATACTTGTTTGTAGCCTATTACAATTTTTTTTTTAGTTTCAGTTTTTACTGGCTTGAAAGACTGCCTAAGACTAGCAAGAGTGTGGTCTTCACTGGTCAGTGAAAACACTTTCTTATTTTTCAGACTTATCAACCTACATAATTCCACACACAGAAACATGCGCACACAGGCACAGAAACAATNACTTTCTTATTTTTCAGACTTATCAACCTACATAATTCCACACACAGAAACATGCGCACACAGGCACAGAAACAATGTCCAGTGCAATTTGTATAACTATAGGTAAACAAGAACTCCGGAAAGGACATCACGACATTTTCAAATTTTTTAATCCCTTAGTTTTCAATACGTATTTTGCATAATTAGTGTTTCATCCTGTGTCGCAGCTCCCGCCTTCTTTCTTTTTTGCCACAATAAAGCAATTTTTTATTCTAACTCTGGCAATCATTTTTCTTCTACCTATGATTGGTTGTAAGCATGTTTCTGCTAGCAACATCACCACTAAGGAAGTTGTATACAGTAAACATCTGAAAAGGCGCTAGTCGGAGTGGGGGTGAAGTAAGTTCTGGGGAGAAAGGGGATGAAGAGGAACAGAGGAGAGCGCATTAGCCAATAGGAAGAGAGTTTGCGCAAAGGTCTCCACAAGCGTGATGATTTCATTCTGTGCGTACGGCTGCAATAATTGCTGGAACAAAATACCTGTAAATGTGACATTCCCATAGGACTGGAAGATTTCGTTATTAGCTACTTCACTGCTTATAGCCATGCCTTAAGTTTATATCCGAAAGAAGCAAACAAACAAAATTTTTATAGCAAGAAGAAGCATATCACTTTAAAACTAATAATTATAAATAAGTAGTATTTCATATATGCATGTAGATAAAATATTTAAACTCTTGTTTTTTAAAATCTAGGTTATAATAGTTGCTCATATTTAATATTGTACATTTCTAAACCTCTCATTTAGCATCTTTATAATTATTTTGAACTCATTCCTACAACTAACTCTCGAAATAGCTATGTTGTATTTTTATTTTACTTCCCATTCAAGTTATTTGTATATTAATATTCATTGCATTATTGATTAAACATGTCACAATTATAAGTTCTTTTGGTAAATAAATATACATAATCAATTAACCGAGTGATAATTTTCCGCTTAGTCATACAGTATTTGGTTTTCTCCAACCAATTTGTTCATAAATTTTTTATGTTACAACAAATTGTTATTCCATATTATTCATTTACGAATTATATCATATTTCAATTATCTTCGTCTGAGAAGAAGCCAGTTGCAGATTTTGTTTATATTTGAATATGTAGCCTTAATATTAAATTTTTTTATATTAATTGTGTTACAGATTATTGTTAATAAGTAGTTCACAGGATAAATAAAATATTCATTATATGAAATTTAACCATCCGAAATGCTGCGGCCGTTGAAACGTATGCTTACAAACTTATGTTACAGCTAGACTACTGACAGATTTGAGCCAATCAGTCGTCGAGCGACTTTTCAAATTCATGTCCCTAAAAGAATCATACCCATGCCAATTTACTATGATATTGTACTGTGTTGCGAGGTTGCGAGGTGAGGCTAGTAATTTAGCAACAGAAAGGTGGTTCGAATCTTTATTTTTCTTTTGTACAGGCCTAGTGTTGAAAATATATTCAGAGGTTGATGTACTCGTTAGACTCAGTGCCTAATAATTTACCTGATTAAAATATCCTCTAAACTTATCTGGCCATTACGTGAAAACCAGGCCACTCACAACAGGACAAACTTTATATAAAATTACATTCCTTTTTCTACATTTCAAATGATTTCATCCACCATCTATCAAATAAAAATCCTTTTATGCTTCTTACTTCTTACGTGACAACATTTCAGGTATTGTGCTCAAATGTTTAGTATAAATAATTTTTCTTAAATTGTCTTGGGTTATTTAAAAAAAACGCCAGTCTGTGATGGCAAGGAAGAAACTGTGCATCAATTTCCACAATATGAAACGATTTGGCTAAACGGTTTCAGAGAAAAAGGAAATAATGATAAGTTTAGAGGATTTTTGCGCACTTGGAATGTCATTTTCCTCGTGCCGGTGTGGCCGTGAATCTTTACTCTCGGTTACACCGGCTCCACTAACATCCGCTACAAATGCTTGGCAACACTGGGGGTGTGCAATGTCCGTGGCTGCCGGCTTGCCTCTATTGGAGCATGACATGCACTCTGCTGGCATGTATCTCAACTAGAATCTCACCCCTTGTCTGTACATATCCCAAGTATTTTGGACACTGCGTTGAAACTATTGCTGATACACTTATTATCAAAGTGTAGTATTAAAGAGTAAACTTGACATAACAAGCCATGTTACATTATTGAGATTTAAATGCCCTGCAGCATAGAAAAAGTATATTTTAACGTGTATTTTGTGAGTAGTCAAAGCACACTTCTAATATTAAAAAGTAATGAACTGTTCCCGTCAGTGAAAAGATTACTTCCATCATACCATTCAAAAGTATAACTGTTACGTGTTCTTATAGCACATACAGCAAAAAAAATCAAGTGATAATCATACAAGTGTTCTAAGAAAGTGTGTTCGCAGATCTTGTAAAGCGGGTTATTTAAATATTTATTAATAATGGTTTGAAGGTGTGTGCTGTACTATTTTTTTTTTTNTATTGGAGCATGACATGCACTCTGCTGGCATGTATCTCAACTAGAATCTCACCCCTTGTCTGTACATATCCCAAGTATTTTGGACACTGCGTTGAAACTATTGCTGATACACTTATTATCAAAGTGTAGTATTAAAGAGTAAACTTGACATAACAAGCCATGTTACATTATTGAGATTTAAATGCCCTGCAGCATAGAAAAAGTATATTTTAACGTGTATTTTGTGAGTAGTCAAAGCACACTTCTAATATTAAAAAGTAATGAACTGTTCCCGTCAGTGAAAACATTACTTCCATCATACCATTCAAAAGTATAACTGTTACGTGTTCTTATAGCACATACAGCAAAAAAAATCAAGTGATAATCATACAAGTGTTCTAAGAAAGTGTGTTCGCAGATCTTGTAAAGCGTGTTATTTAAATATTTATTAATAATGGTTTGAAGGTGTGTGCTGTACTATTTTTTTTTTAAAATGAAGTAAGTTTTCTTCTTTAGGCTGTAGCAGATGAAAACCTTTCAACTTAATAAACAAATGCTTTATTGCCAATAAAATTCACTAAAATTTTCTATTTTGTAGTCAACCGCCCTCTAAGATCTCTAATGTATTCCTTCTACCTTGAAAAACTTAATTTAAGGTTCCCATTCTTCTTAACCCTATCAGCAAACTTCTTCCAAGAGAAAGCCATCTTGTGCAGACATGTTCGAGAATTTTTTCAACTTCTGTATCATGGAGATTTTTGGAATTTTTGCAATCTCTTTTTTCTTTTGTAATACTTCTCCAAATAATAAACATGTGTAAAAAAGAATGTCATCAATTTTGAGTGACAGAGCAGACACAGCTTTTTCTGCAGGTAACTTTACCAAATGATAAATATAACAAATGACAAGCATAGGATGGAGCACTGATGCAACACCATTTTTATAGCTATCCATTACTGCTGCATTGTTTAAACAAAATGCTATGCAGTTTTCAGTTGAAATTTCATTGTGTGCTTATTATGAAAGTACTTAATTCAGTATATTCTCCTTCCAGGGCAGGAGTTGAAAGAACAGCATTTACATTTTTCTGTTGTTTTTTTTTTCTATTATGTATCATCATAAAATGTCACTGTAACTTGACATAAATTTCAATTAGTGGCTTAGTTTCCATCAGTTTGAACAGAAAATGGTGTATTCTGCAAACATTTGACTTGCATTTTGCATCAAAAGCCTTTTTCTTTAAAACTGTAAATATTTTTGTCCAGCCACACCCATACTGTTTTGCTATTTCCTGATACTTCACTACTTCACACTGGCAACACCCTTTACGCTTGTGTGTACACTTATGTCAGTTCTCCCACCATGGGCTATGTTGATGTCACATCAGCAAATTCTGCTAAAATCTAACCTTTTCCCATCATTGACTATAATGTAGTTGAACCTTGTTAGTCAGTGATATGGTAGTTTGGCAATTGGATGATCCAGGACGATTTTAGGAGTATTAAAAGATTCACGTGTAAAGCACAAATAGCCCGAATGCAGCTTATAGCTGCGCACGAGCTGGCACCCGGCAGGCATGTTCCGGGAACCAGTGTTCCCAGTACTCAAGAGGAGTAATAGAGTAGGAATAGAGGGAGGCCACCGTTATAAGAGTGCTGTGAGCAAAAGAAAGGAGGAGGATAGCTGGCCAATACCTTCTTGGCCAGTGGCTCATGGATTTCTGGCTGTCGTCGGCGTGTGGTGATGAGATGGGTCATGCCCATTAGTTGGCTGACGTTTGTGGGAGTGTCATGGTTCACTGCCAGTTTGTCTTGACAGTGTTTATTACATTATGGTATGTCATGTTGTAACAATGAGTGAGAAAATGTCTGACTAGTTACATTGGTGGTCCTCATGCAAAATGGTGGCACAAAACCTTTTCAATACAAGAAAAGGTTGAGGTGCTTAAAAAGATGGATAAAGGGTCAACTGCCAAACAGTTGAGCATATTTTATGGCATCTGTGTGCAGACAGTTTATGAAATTCATGAGAACAGACAAAGCATTTCCAATTTTTTCTCAATTAATTCAAAGGACAGTATGAATGTGCTAAAGATGATAAACATTGTCAAAGTCTCTGATTTAGAAATTTTTCTAATCCATAGGTTTCATGTACGGAGAAGCGACTATGTTAGTATTACCGGGCAATGCTTATTGAGCGGGTGAAAGAATGATTTTCCTTCCAACTGTTGCATTTATTTTTCGTGTTTGTTTCATATGCTGGCACCAAAGCCTGATGACACTCGGAAGCCGTAACATCCCACAAACTTGACCTAGTTTGATAACGTACTGCAAGCACATGTCTGGCCAGCACTTGCGGGATTTTAATTGTTAATCTAGGAAATGTGGTAATCCATGATTTCCTCTGTCCTGACCATTCCAGATTTACAACGTTATACTGTACATAGAAATTCCAACATGTCAACCTATCACAAAAAAATTGCAGGAAAAACACATTATGGTACAACATGTCATATTTAATTTAAAGCCATTGATACTGATGTAGAGAAGCTTTAACATGAATTATAATCAGTTAATGTATATTTGGACCATTATCATCACTCTATGGTTTAGACTATAAAATGAAATGAAACAGAATAAAAAGAATTTATCCTATCCACACACATTTGCAACTCCAGTGAGGAAACTATGACTTGATACATGTAAATAGATTGTTACCACCTCAGAAAACAATCTGTTGGAATAAGAGTTAATGGCAATCATTACACAGAGTTTGAATAAATGTTTCTATAGCTTTGGGTTTTAGTCAAATAATCGCAGTACATTTATAGAGAACCCAGTAATGAGTATAAATATTTCTATAAAATTGTAAAAAATAGCATTTCCCAGAAAACTTCTGGGAAAATAGGGTAGATTGGCAGGAGTATATACAATTTTGGGAAGCCTTGCACCTAATTTACAATAGAATATTATAAACACTGTTGTTGGTTTTAATTATATTGTTATAGATTTTGACAAAAACTTGAACTAAATTTCTCAGTTACAGCAAAAAGCTATTTATAGCTGATTCTGGGACAAGAAAAATAAAACTTTTGCCACACAATACTACAATACCACACAACAGCAGATTGTTACTTTAATTTAAGACATCTTTGATCAAATTTAATTCGGAAAAATTTATTCTAGATTTTAGTAGATGGTCCCAGATGTCGAAAAAAGTTTTTAGCAAAATTAAAGAAGCAGATAGCAGAAGACAACTAAAAGGCTAACATTTTACTTGACATTGGCAGCTGTGGGCTTCACACTTAACCAAAACTGAAATGCTGAATGATTAGGTGACACTGTTGACAATGGGTTGCTGTGGTCCAGTGCCCCTAAATGTGAATAGGCAGTACTTGAAAATAAATTACAAAGTATCGTAACTGCCCTATATTCCTCTCGCACAACTTATATGATGCTGCTATGCAGAGTATGCATAGAAAATACAAAAACTGCAGCTCCTTGGCCTAAGCCCACCAGGGTGGGCTGTACTGCAAAAAGGCGGCTCTATGAGTCCATGTACATGGATTTATGATAAACTTAGGCTTCCCCGGGCAATGCTACTCCCAGGGAAGATGAGGTGGCTTCTCCAGGAACGAGAAATGAAAAAGGTTCCATTACATATGCTATTACAAGTTAATGATTGGTAAAAATAGTGAAGGTGCCCAAGGTGTAGTGATGCTGGTCTCCCTCTACAAACCAATAACTCAGACTGGCAGGCTGTTGGTGCGTGGCTGGGTGAGTACAGTTAGCCATGTGTCAAAACTACTGAACTTGCTTAAATAACATACAAGAACGCTTGAAAAATGGCAGTAAACACTCTTTTACTGAAAAATCCAACAATAATAATTATTTTTACACACTGACATCACAAAGTGAAATTCAAAACAAAAATACTGAAGCTGAATAAACTTTAAGAATGATGGTCGATTTTCTAGAGGTGTCCCTTGTGCAGAAAGCACATCCTTTAATTTATTTAGTTATTATTTAATTTATTTCAATTTCACACCCTTCAAAAACTGTGGTCCAATATTTTCATACTTTTCTTGCTGTATATGAATAATATTTTCATACTGCCTCACCAGACGAGTCCAACATGCCAAAAGCACAACACAAGCTTACACTTGCACACTAAACTGGGTACTTGTGCTTTCGTGGCACTACACTGACATGCTCTTGGTATAGTCAAAGCAGTGATCATTGCACGGCATGACAAGATGGTCTGGAGGGCAGGACACATTCTGCATCAAATGCCTCCCTCCAGGGAGATAGTCTGCATGCAGTGGGTTGTCTATGCACAGCAGGTACAGGTGGCGAGCCTACGATGTCGTGGTCATAGGTCATACGACGTATGGATGCTGGTGTTGTATCTTGTGGGGTTGCTGCTCCTGTGTGTGTGGCCCTATTCTTGCTGCTGAAATGTCTTGCACTCATGATGTAGATTGCATAAATAATTAATTAATTAAAAAGAGCTTGTACTAGATTACGAAATGTGGAAGGTGAAAATGATGAATACAAAAACCCTAACAGATTAACAAAACAATAAATGACCACTGATATAAGCACTTGAGTGGGTTAACAATGCACTTGTGAGTATAAAAATGAGGGCACTGACATGTAAACAATGATTGTAAGGTATACACTACATTGACAGGCTGCAATGAAAATACAGTGTTGCACTTCGACAAGGATGGTGATGTGAATAGTGATTTGGTTGTCTGGAATATTTGTAAGTGTCTTGAATGACTGTCATTCACTGGGCGACTGGACATCTTGGTTGTGCGAACCACATATGAAGGGGGGAATTGGGTACCCTCTGATTACCTCTACATGTGTGGAAATGGTACCATATGCAGAGGGTAGCTTGTGTACCGATTAACTTTGCATGCATGGTGATGAATGATGGCACCAGAGGTAGGATTGGTTACCCTCTGATCATCTCAGCGTGTATGGCGATGAAGTGCATGTGTGATGAGTAGGGCATAAAGTGCTAAAGATGCAACAAGTCAAAAGTACAATGTTGCTAAAACAACAAATGACCCTGTAAGTGACAGGCTCTTGCCAGAGTGAAATGATGAGTGTTTTCAAGAAGAGTTGAACAGCTGTTATGTACTGAAATGAATTGAAGTTAATTGAATTTTCCCTAAATATTTGCTGAATATATAATTATTTATGCCTGGTAAACATGCTCAAACAATAACAAAATATAGTGGATAAATGATTTTGTTATGATTTGTATCAAAACTGTAACAACTAGCGCCACCTATTGTTATCTCTATGTCATCATATTGTTTTCTCTATGTAATTAGTAATAAGGCTATGGTCGTTCAGTCGCCATTGAATCGTGATACGCAGTGTTTCATTTCGCTAATCATTACAGGTTATGGGCCCAGTAAACAATTGAATAATAATCTCGCGATAGTTTGTACGGTATTATAAGTACTGAGTATAATTATATTCGCTGAAGGAGATAATTAATTGTGCGTATCGTGTGTGTGTGACTGCGTAATGGCTTCGAACTATGTGATAAGCGTCCCTAAGTTGAAAGGACGCGAGAATTATAGTGAATGGTGTTTTGCGGCAGAGAATTTCCTGGTCTTGGAGGGCATGCTAGGATGCATCAAGCAGGAGCCGAATCAACCAGCAATAGGAGCCACGGATGATGCTAAAACCAGAGCAAAATTGATCTTGACCATTGATCCCTCGATTTACGTTCATATAAAAAACGTTACTTCTACAAAGGAGCTATGGACGAAACTAAAGCAGTTATTCGACGATTCGGGGTTTACCAGAAGAATAAGTCTGTTGAGAAATTTAATTTCTATTCGGCTTGAAAATTGTATCTCAATGACTGCCTATGTGACTCAAATAGTTGAAAATGGACAAAAATTAGCTGGAACTGGTTTTAACATAAATGACGAATGGATCGGGTCATTATTGTTGGCGGGATTGCCTGAAAAGTTTTCGCCAATGATTATGGCCATAGAACATTCTGGAATTTGCATAACAACGGACGCCATTAAAACGAAATTATTGGACATGGAGGAAACTGAAACGAATGAAACTAGTGGTGCATTTGCTAGTTTTCGTAAATACCAACATAAGAAAAAAGAAAAGTCTGTGGTTAAAGACCATAAACAAGATGGCTCACAAACGTCAAAGTCATCAACCATCAAATGTTTTAGATGTAAACAGACTGGCCATTTCCAAAATAAATGTCCCAATAAAGAGAAATATAATACGCACAGTGAACAAAAGCAAACAAATGCCTTCAGTGCTGTATTTTTAAATGGCAGTTTTAGCAAAAACGATTGGTATGTCGACTCGGGGGCAAGTGTGCACCTAACAACGAATAAACATTGGATTACAAATGTTTCATACGAACAGAGCACTAAAGAAATAATTGTAGCTAACAATAGTAAGGTGCCTGTTGAGTGTTCCGGTGATGTGCAGATTAAAACTTTAACAGAAGATAGCAAGTTTGATGTGACAATCAAAGATGTGTTGTGTGTTCCAAGTATCACAACAAATCTCTTATCTGTGAGTCAATTAATCTGCAATGGCAATGGAGTGTCCTTCACGAGTGACAGTTGTATCATTTATAATAGAAAAGGCGAAAAAGTTGCTACAGCCTCATTAGTAAATGGAGTATACAAACTAAACATGCCCATGTGTTTGTCAGCTGCTGTGATGGAATCCGGCGAAACCTGGCATAGGAGACTGGGACATATTAATAGCAACTATCTTAACAAGATGCAGGATGCTGTGGAAGGATTGCAATTGGATAAGAATACAGATATAAGCAAGATGTCTTGTGTCACATGTTGTGAGGGGAAGCAAAGTCGCTTGCCGTTCTCTCATGAGGGTGACAGAAGTACTGAATTATTGAATACAGTACATACAGATCTTTGCGGACCTATGGAGAATGCTTCTCTAGGAGGGTCAAGGTATTTTCTTATTTTTGTCGATGATTACAGCAGAATGACACATATTTATTTTTTGAAAAATAAGAGTGAAACTTTTGAATGCTTTAAACAATACAAAGCTAAAGTTGAAAATGTTCTGGGAAAAAAGATAAAGATTTTACGGAGTGATAACGGACGTGAATTCTGTAATAAAGAATTGGATGATTACCTGAAAAAAATGGGAATAATACATCAAAAAACAAATCCTTACACGCCTGAACAAAATGGTTTATGCGAACGCATGAATAGAACTTTAATAGAAAAAGCGAGATGCCTTTTGTTTGAAGCTGATCTACCGAAGAAATTTTGGGCAGAAGCAAGTAATACTGCTGTTTATTTGCAAAATAGAACGGTAGCAGCTGGATTAAATAATAAAACTCCGTACGAGTTATGGACTAACAGCAAGCCTAATATTAGTCATTTGAAGATATTTGGTAGTACTGTCATGGTGCATGTCCCCAAAGTTAAACGTGCGAAGTGGGACAAGAAGTCTGAGAAGTGCATCTTAGTAGGTTATTCAGAGGAAGTAAAGGGGTACAGAGTTTACAACCCTAAAACTCAGATAGTGTCAACCAGCAGAGACGTCATTATTATGGAAAAAAATTTGAATACAGAGAACCTGACTGTAGTTAAAGAGAAGGAGAATGTTGATACCGATATTGGCGAAGTAAATGCAGATTCAGTGGGGGACAACAATCAATCTGATGACTCGTATACTAGTACTTCAGGATTTAATAATGATGAAACCTATGTGCAGGGTGATACTGCAGACTCGGACAGTTCCACTGAAGTTGATGAAACGATACAATCACGCGCGTTGCCTACTAGACAAAGACAAAAACCAGATAGATATGGTTTCTCAAATATGTGTACAGAAAGTGACAGATTACATATTGATGAGTTGTCGGTGGAAGATGCACTACAGGGTCCAGATAAGGAGTGTTGGTCGCAAGCTATACAAGAGGAGCTGCAGTGTTTTGAGGATAACAATGCTTGGGAGCTTGTGGAACCTGAAGACGGTAAAACAGTGGTAAAGTGCAAGTGGGTATTGAAGAAAAAGTGTGACAGTGAAAACCAGATTCGTTACCGTGCTAGATTAGTAGCCAAAGGCTATAGTCAAAAGTATGGTGTGGACTATGAAGAAACCTTTTCCCCTGTTGTGAGGCACACCACATTGCGTTTGTTATTTGCAATTTCTGTACAGTTAAATCTTGATATAATACATTTAGATGTGAAAACAGCCTTTCTGAATGGAGAATTGAATGAGACTATATATATGCAAAAACCAGACGGTTTTGTTTGCTCAGAGAATGATAAAAACAAAGTCCTTAAGTTGAAAAAGGCTATATATGGCCTCAAACAATCCTCCAGAGCATGGCATGAGAAAGTTGACAATTGTTTGATTCTAAATGGTTATAAGAAATCTAAACTGGAGCCATGCTTATATAGCAAAGATGTAAATGGTTGTAAGATAATGGTCATTTTTTATGTCAATGATTTCTTTGTGTTTTCAAATGATAAAAAATTAATGTTATAGTTAAAAGAAATATTAAATTGTCAGTTTACAATAAAATATTTGGGACAAGTAAAGCGTTGTCTAGGTATAGATGTTAAAATTGATAAGAGTAATAATGTAATTACTTTAAGCCAAGAAAATTATATCTATCAACTTTTGCACAAGTNATTTTTTATGTCAATGATTTCTTTGTGTTTTCAAATGATAAAAAAGAAATGTTATAGTTAAAAGAAATATTAAATTGTCAGTTTACAATAAAAGATTTGGGACAAGTAAAGCGTTGTCTAAGTATAGATGTTAAAATTGTTAAGAGTAATAATGTAATTACTTTAAGCCAAGAAAATTATATCTATCAACTTTTGCACAAGTTTGATATGGTTGATTGTAAAACTGTTAAGACTCCTATGGANTATAAAACTGTTGAGACTCCTATGGAGGCTAAATTGAATGTTACTAAATGTGAAAATGCTCAAAACCAGAATCCATATCAACAACTTACAGGTAGTTTGATGTATCTGGCAGTCCTTACAAGACCGGATATTGCTTATGCAGTAGGATATTTGAGTCAGTTCAATAATTGTCATGGTGAAGAGCATTGGTCATATGTAAAGAGGATACTTAAATATTTAAAACATACAAGAACTTTTGGTTTAAAATATAGTAAGAATAAAGATTGTGATGTTAAAGGTTTTGTTGATGCCGACTGGGCTAATGATACTATGGACAGAAAGTCATATACAGGTTATTGTTTTATGTTATCAGGTTGTGTCATCTCTTGGGAGTGTAAAAAAACAGAAGTCAATAGCATTATCTAGCACAGAAGCTGAATATATAGCAATTTCAGAAGCTTGTAAAGAGNAGAACTCAATAGCATTATCTAGCACAGAAGCTGAATATATAGCAATTTCAGAAGCTTGTAAAGAGGCAATATATCTTAGAAACTTGCAATATGAGATTACAGAGAAAATGTATACAATCACTATATGTAATGATAATCAGAGTGCACAGAAGTTGTCGGCAAATCCTATTTTTCACAATAAAACCAAGCACATTGATGTCAGATACCACTTTTGCAGAAACATGATATCAGATAAAATTGTGCATATTCAATATTTGCCAACAGCTGATATGCCAGCGGATATGCTAACCAAGAGTTTAAATTCAGTAAAACATTATAGATTTATAAAACTTTTGGGAATTGAAAGTGTGTAATATTTTGATAAGTGGGTATGTTATGATTTGTATCAAAACTGTAACAACTAGCGCCACCTATTGTTATCTCTATGTCATCGTATTGTTTTCTCTATGTCATTAGTAATAAAGCTATGGTCGTTCAGTCGCCATTGAATCGTGATACGCAGTGTTTCATTTCGCTAATCATTACAGATTTGATACACACAAAGAAATGCACAACAATGACAATTAAAAGAATGTATGAATGAGAAATTGTGTTTATAGACTTTATGTCACGAAGGGTCTTTTTGCTAGACATGCTGCTAACTTGAGGGGTATTATGAGCCCCTTCCAGCTGCGAAATTGACATGCCACTGTGCGGTGAGCCTAGAAACATGTGCTGAGTTCGTGCATGGCTGAAGGGTTTGACGAATTGATAAATGTAAAGCGCTGCAGGAGGGGAAGGGTGTGGCATGTTGCATGCTCTCAGGGTGTGTCCATGCGAGGTGGGAGAGGTGCTGCTGTCTGCTGATTAGCTCCTATGTCCACAATAAAGCTGTGTGGGAGGGGAGGGTGTGGAGGATGTCACTCGCCGGTTGTCTCCCCGCGCAGGTGTGAAGTGATGAATGACGTAGCCACAAACATAACACACACACATGCCTGAAATTTGCTGCCTGAGATGCTGGTTAGTAACTTATGATAGCAGCAGTATGTAGCACTTGTCACATGTAGAGAGAGAATTTATGAGGCACTGTCTTGTCACAATAATGGTTAAGTATTATGATTGTTAGGGCATAAAGTTTCACACACAGCCTTGACAGGTCTTGATGGCACATTTAGCTTTTGCTGTCATACATACCTGTCAGGTGAGCTGACTGATTGTTGTTTTTCTGATGACTGCTTTGCAATTCATGCTGCAAACAAAAGGCAGCACACTATTTGTGCTGTTCTGAAGCACTTCAGATGCATTGGTGTCTGGGCGGTGGTGCAGACACATCCCTCATGACCTGCTTTTTGTGTTTTTTGTTTGCGCTGCAGCTGGGTCATGCTCAGGCGGGTAGCAGTCATGTTTTGCCAGTGGTATATAAGCGTCCATGATGGGTTGGATGCTGGGAGTTTGAGTTTGTTGATGTGGCATGTTGGCAATCACTGCTGCCACTCTGGCAAACCACTCTTCTGTCAGGGTGCCGAAAACCATACACACTGGCTTTTTGCTTGCATTTTGTGTCTCGTTGCACAATGGTGACAGTTCGCTTGTATCATTGGTCGGGCTTGGCATAATTGGTGTGGTGGTAGTTGGTTGCCTTCTGTTTCTGTGCTGCCACATTGATATAACTGGCTGGGCATGTGTAGGTATGAATAAACGTAGCAGGGTTATACTTGAGGAATTTGTTTTGGAAATGTTGGTGGCATTGGAATGAGTGGTGGCGGAAGGAGAGGCATGGGAAGGTAAGCGGCAAGCGGTGGCATGTTATAAACTGATGGTAGTGGAGGGAGAGGCACTGATAAGGCCAGGTGGTGTGGCGTGGAATGAGCGAATGGCATGATAGTGTTTATATCTGCCATATGTGCGATGAGTGCGCATAGTAGATGCAGTGACACGTTTGCTGCTGTGGTGCACTCATTGCATGTGAACTTGCCAACTTGTGCTGTCAGTCTCTCACCAGGTTGTAAGCATTACCCATGTACATTTGGGTTCTTAACCCAGTACGGTTAACAAGTCTTTGTTTGCGGTTGAAATGTTGACAGTGTTTTGAGGGGCAGAACGTTGTTGACACTGAAAGTCTGACCTGTTAACAGTTACAAGTTCAATTGCAGGTATGCACACTTTATGCAATATTTGCACACATACTGAATTTTGACAATGGCACACCATGACCACCACAAACCAAACTTGCTCAAGAAAAAGTTTGTGGGTTTGAAAATTTGTCAGTTTTGATGGGGTTGACCGAAATAAACTGGTTAAAATTCAAATGAATTTGACTGTCCCTGTAATTCCTTTTGGAGTTGTCCATGCCATTGTGGGTGTTCGCAGCATGGTTAATCATTGGGCTAGTCTTATGATCACATTGACAGTTTTGTATGCCCAGCTCTTACTTGGCCATAATGTCGTGTGGGATGGCATACAAGTATTGCAAGCACAGAGGCATCATGTTGCCTCAATATACTAGGCCCGCCATACTTCACTAGTCATGGCATAGCCTTTCCCTATGTGGCAGTCTTCCCTGCATCTATTGGAGGGGTAGACAAGTCAGTGGTGGAGTGTTGTGCATGCAGGTGTGACAGTCAGCAACAGCAATTAATACTTCTCCAGCGGAGGAATCGTGTTGGAGAGGGAAGGGGTGATGAATGCACATTCACCCGCCCTCCGGCTACTGCTTCCCCAAGGTGGTAGATGGATAGGGTGGTGGTATTGACGTAATACTGCTCCCAAAATTGCCAATTTGCTGCTCATGACCTGTGCTGTAGGTACAATAGCATGCCCAGGCTATTGTTGGCAAGCTTTCCACCCACGTGCTGTAGTGTCCTTTGGGCATTGGAATCATTTATGATGTCTCACGATGCTTGGGCTGCTTCTGAAAGGCAATCTTGATGAAGTCGGGTGGGGCAGAAAAGGATGGGATTTTACTGATAGAAATTTCCAGAACAAAACAGGGATTTTTAGAATTTTTTGATTGGAATTTTGTGACAAATGGTGAGGGAACGAGTACGCCCCACAAGGGCGCCATTTAGCTGCATTTAAAGTGTTGTGTGGCTGGGACAAACTTGGATTGAGAAACGATAAAGCATGAAAGGAAAACTTAAGGTATGATAACAAAGTGGAATTACTTGACTTAGGCGCCAGTCATTACTGGCAGACTGTAATGTGATGGTGTTAGTACTGTTCTCAGGGCTGTGTAGTCGACCACCTGGACATATTGCTGCTCTCTTGTTGAATTTTTTAGACTGAAAATCCCAGAAATTAAGGGATATCCTGGCTGCGCCTAATATGACTGAACAGTTAATGTAGACAAAGGGAACCGGAACTGAAATGCTCAATAGGTAACACTGTGGACTACAGTTTTCTGGGGTCCTGGTTTACAAAATTCTAGTAGACGGTGCTCGAAAATAATACACGGAGTACCTATAGTACTGTATGAATCTGTGTACATGAATATACTGTAAACTTGTGTTTCCCTGGGCAATGCTACTACTCGGGAAGGTGAGAGGACTTCCTTGGGCATGAAAAATGAAAAAAGTTCGGGTAACTTACGCTATTGCATAATAATGATCGGTAACAATGGTGATGGTACCCGGAGCACTTTGACATGTTCCTACCTCCGCAAGTAGAGAACTCAGACTAGCAGACTGTTAGTCTGTGGCTGGGTGAGTACAGCCAGCCGTGCACCAAAAATACTGAACTTGCTTAACTAACAAAAAGTCTGTGCAAATACATATGAGAACACTTGGAAAAAATTGCAATAAACACTCTTTCACTGAAAAACCCAACAATTATATTAATTTTGTATACTGTGATATCACAGAGTGAAATTCAAAACAAGAATAAAGAAGCTGAATAAACTTAAAAACAATGGTAAATTTATGTAGCACATCCCTCGTGAAAAAAAGCACATCCTTTAGTTTATTTCATTATTATTTTATTTATTTAAATATTGCACCTTGCAAGCACTGTGGTGAAATATTTTCATACTTTTTTAGTGGTGTGGAAACAGTATTTCATACAGTCTCGTTGGATAGATCCAACCTACCGGGAAGGGTGAAATACATACTCATCACAAAATATGCTTACGTTAGCACACTACACTGGGCACTCGCACGTTCCTGGAACTACACTAATGTGCTCTTGTTGTAGTCGGAGCAGTGATTTCCACATGGCCTGAAAGACAATATGGAGGGCAGGACATCCTGCATCACACCCTTCACTGTGCTTAAAAGAGGAATAAAATTTTGCAGGTTGGAAAGTTGTTAAATTTTGAGAGCTTGATTTTATGTCCATTACAGGTTCTGCATTGTTTCCTCTTGGTTCTGTTCAATTTGTTTGGTAATGAATACTCAAGTTGAAAAAAAATTTTGAAAATACTCCCAAGTATATATAAATATTGTTGTATGTATGTGCCTTGGCATGGTCACGTTCATAAAGGGTCTCAATGAAATATAAATACTTAGATTTAATTTCCTGATTTAATTAAAATATTTTTACAGTTATTATTTACAAAATGCAACTGTGTATCTCTGCTATTAACATTTTCAATTTTTAATTAGTATAATTTAAATTGACACTCAGTTATAATTAAATCCCAAATCATTGTTTTTACACTAACCTACAGCCACTTAATCTTCACTTGTTAATTGCAAATGTGGGATCAAAATATCCATTACTATAAATAGTTACTTTAAAAAGGGTATAAGGGAAAAACAATGAATGTAAAAAATGGGGAAAATGCAGTAGTCCCGCCATATTTTTAAGAATGCGCAAAAGTTGATGTTCTGATGCTAAACATAGTGAAATAAATGGTAGTCTGCTCTGTGAAAAAATGTTAGAAGTATCACTGTACAAGGCAGAACAATGGACGTCATTGTGAGTGTATCCCATTTTCAATAACTTTATTAAAATGGTATTCATTGATCATCACCTGTACCCTTCATATATTTATATCATCCAAATATCTCACTCACAAAATCAGACTCGCTTTCTCATAGCTCAATATGTCGGTCCCAGTTTATGCTCTTTAGAAAGCCACACATCCACAGTATCCACAATGCACTTGCTGGTCACTACACTGTCACCTACCATCTCACAATTTGCCTATGTTGCATGCACTGGACACTAATGATCGGTCGAGACTGTTGTCACAGAGGTACGCAGCTACTTTTATAGCTGAGATGTCGGGGAGTGGAGTGGAGTGGAGAGATTTGAACGGCTCTTAACATTGAGGTCTTGAGAGTCGCTGAGGTTGAAGCGAAATGAGTATTAAGCAACACTGGAATGAAGGGGTGGGGGAAATGGGAGATCCCCAAGAAAACCTGCCGACCAGCGGCATCATCCGGCATGATTCCCACATGTGAAAATCTGGGAGCGACCCCACTGGGATTTGAACCCAGTTCTCATAGGTGCTAGGCAAGTAGTCTAACCACTACACTACTGTGGCCTTCTGTAATGTCCTGGCCACAAAAGTTCTGCACTCCTCAAATCTTGCCAATGGAAGAGGCGACCGGAGAATTTGCATAGTGCTTCAAAAGTCATTGACTCTTCTAGCAAGCAGAAATGACTTCAATCCTGTAGGCAAGAAGCTTCAGGTGTGGCAGCTCCCACATCCATTGGGTAGGAATTATGCCATTTTTGGAAGAGGCAACAACTGGGCTCATCCAGGGGAAAGAGCAATGGCGACAGTATGTTAAACATGTTTCTGTATATAAAAATTAACCAACATGTAATATTTTCATATTGCAGCAGAGTCCATGAAAGACAAAGCCTACGTGCATAATTTGCATTTTTTTCAAGAGAATTTGTCAGATGCACCTTTGGCTCCATTCCTGTACAACAATTTTTTAATCACTTCTTCGAACTTGATAGAAAATATAATAATACCAGATGTTTTGAACGATTCAATCACAATAGAGATTATGAAAAAAAATCTTCTTGCTCTTTGGCAAAACTGGTCATAGCGGACAGTTTTATAGTTTAAACATGAGAGTCCCACATTTTTACAACTTTTTCCAGAAATAATGACTGGTTCTCCTCTTCACATTAAGTTGATCAAAACTCTTTTTCTGTTTGAACCTAAAGCACAAGTAGTTTTGAAACGTTTGTCAGATAAATTGGAAATATATTTTAAAAGATGGATACCTGGTAACTTTGGTGACAGAGTACTTGGAGAGTATAGTGGACTGTATGTTTTGGAATGTGTACAGTATATACTTGCTGCACACAGACAAAATACTGTTACGCACTCGCTGCTTTGTTCTGCACGAGTTAGTGGAAGTGAAGGACAGAGCAGTTATGTGATAGCTGTGGCAGCAACTCAATGGAATGTTTTTAATTACATGAGAACCATAAACCAAGGAGCACATGTCTGTTACGCAAAGCATCTTGCCACACATACCTCTGCATGGTGCAGTGATATCCCTTTTGTGGTGCACGCTACTGACCTAGGCTGTATTGAATTTCTTAATTTATCTGATGAATTTTCTAGTGGTTTACTCCCCTAGTTTCTCTCAACATGTCTTGGGGTGGATCAAACTTTCCAGGTCAAGACCAGCAGAGTATAAATAGTGCGACGAACATCTGGGCCGGGGAGTTGTTGATTGGATGAGTGGCTGAGTTTCAGCGAGAGATGACGAGCGGCGAGAGAAATGACCAGCGGAAGGGAAATCTGTGACTGCGAGTATTAAGCAGTGAAGAGTGCGGCTGGTAGGCTGGACTATTGGGCAAGATACGTGAGTGAAAGACATTACAAATGATGGCAACAGACAGATTGAACGTATGTTAATGATGAGTATGAGTTAATTGACTGTAATGAAACAGCGACATTGAGAAATATGTTAATTGGAGTTGAAATAGACATTAAATATTGCGCTCACTGAGAAATAAAAAAAGTAAGAGTGGAGATAGAAAATTTAATGCTGTAAATAATAGCTGTGTGAATAAATTAGAAATCAAATTTAGTTATTTTATTTATATAAAGATATACATCCCTCATGAACTCGGATATGCCCCTCAGGCATCTTGTAACAATACTGTAACACTTCACACATTATACTGTATGGCCTACTTAAGACTTTCACCCTCGATAGTGCATTAAATATTTCAGATATGCACAAAACAACATGTACAGGTTAAATTATATTGAAGGGGACATCAGAGGCACGTAATGTAATTTTTCTAAATTACATATTTTGAAGATATGAGAGTTAATATTTGTTTCGTAATTAGGAACCAATTATGTTTTCTATTGCACATGTTGTGTTAGCTCTGTCTAATAACAACTGACCACTTTACTGACCGTTTGGATGTCACCAGTAAAAGTACAAACATTAGCAGTGGTTGACCAAGGATCTAACAGAGGGAGGCAAATTCTTTTAGAGTTGTGTAATTACATGAGAATACCGAAATATGACTATACATTGTAATATTATTGAAATGGTGCACATGTTGAAGTCATGATATAAACGTAGTGTACAATACACAATAAACATAATTATTTGCAAAAACATAAGAGAAAATACTGTATCTCTGATGTACAATCAGATTTCTTACAGCAGAAACTTTACAATTCATGTTCAAAGAGATGGCCATTGACATGGTAACACCTTTGTGAACGCTCCATCACTGATCGACTCACTGCTGTCATTGTTTCTGGTATTATTGCAGCACATGCAGCGGCAATACAGTCTTTCATGTTGTCCACTGTTGTTGGAACCTGCTGATACACCACATTTTTTAAATGTCTCCAGAGAAAAAAATCTAATGAGATGAGGTCAGGCGATCTAGCTGGAAATCTCTTAACAGGACTACCTCGTCCTATCCATTGATGTGGGAATTGTTGGTTTTTAGTGAATTTCTTGCCACTATGACATTACGAGCAGGGCATCCATCATGCTGATAGCACATTATTTTATGCAAATTCAGTGGTAGGTTTTCCATCAGTACAGGTAAGATACATCTCAAGTACTGCCTGTACTTTCACCCGTTTAGTTTGCCATCAATGAAAT
The DNA here is from genome assembly GCA_002778355.1 of Clitarchus hookeri. Lineage (NCBI taxonomy): Eukaryota > Metazoa > Arthropoda > Insecta > Phasmatodea > Phasmatidae > Clitarchus > Clitarchus hookeri. The sequence goes on along the minus strand of NQII01000222.1, from coordinate 625,300 downwards.
ACAGGCCAATGATGTGTTGTCCTATAATACCACAATACATTGACACACCACCGACATTGATGTTCTACCTGACGAAGCCAATGTGGGTTTTGCATTGCCCACTAATGCATTTTGTGTCGCTTTACATTCCCATGATTTGTAAAAGTGGCTTCATCGGTAAACAGTATCCTACTCATAAAGTTATGGCCTTGCTGCAGAACCCACTGGCAGTATTCCAGTCGATGTTGAAAGTCATTGCAGTGAAGCTCTTCATGTAGTGAGATGTGGAATGGGTGGTAGTTATGCCTGTGAAGAATGCACATCATACTTATTCGACTGATGCCAATCTGTCTTTCCATTTTACGAGAACTGGCATGAGAGTGTATTGCAACAGCTGCAAGAACAGCTACTTTTGCTGCTTTATTTGTCATTCTCTTGCATCGAACCCACTTTTGTGGTGACACGCTTCCAGTCTTGCAAAGTTTTATAACAATAGTAGTGAAGGTAAGATGGGTTGGATGATGTCTGTCAGGGAAACGTTTGACATGCAGCTGTTCAGCTCGTGTGGCATTTGGGCAACATTCTCCATAAATTAATAACATATCAACTATTTCTTCATTTGTGAAAACCATTTCAAATGCCTAGAAATGTTAAAGAAATTTCACGTTTTTAAAACATTGATACCATTTATTGTACAGTACACTAGTGACATGTAGCTTAACATACCTCGACACAAGTCATCCTTCTACATAGAGAGCCGTTCTCACACACGTCGCTGATGTCTTATTGTTTGGTTGTCTAATACAGCACTGAAGAAATAAGAGTTGTCTTGGGTAGTGCACTATGGGTGTGTTCGACCTTCAATTTATGTCGACATTATGAACAAGAAATAAGGACGGGTGTGTCAGACTTTACTTATGTTTACTCTTACCAGTGACATTCAAGCAGTCAGTAAAGTAGTCAGTTGTTATTAGACAGAGCTAATGCAACATGTGCAATATGAAACATAGTTGGTTCCTATTTACGAAAACAATGTTGACTCTCATATCTTGAAAATATGTAATTTACAAAAAATGCATTACGTGTATCAGATGTCCCCTTTAATGTAATTTAACCTGTACATGTCGTTTTGCTCATATCTGAAATATTTAACGCACTATTGGGGTAAAAGTTTTAAGTGGGCCACTCTGTATAGTTAGTACTAATTTTGTTGCTTGGAAATGCCTCATAGGTAAGAGGCTTTTACATTAATAAAGTGTGATTAGTAGAAAATAAGATATAAACAATTTTTTAGTTTTACAGCATATAATTTTTGATGCTGTAATGACTCCAGATGATATTGAAAAAGTGAAAATAACTGCCTACATACATCTTGTGCAACCTAACATGCTCTCCAAGGTGATTTCTCCAGGCCTACATTATCATCAGACCTATTATCAATTGAGTGTGGGAATAGATTGGATGTCTAGTCTGGTCTCTGAAACCAACTGCAAACTTTGTCCAACTACGCCATCAGGTGAAATGAACATAAAACTTCATTCCACAGGGTTATATTCATCAGATATGCTGTTGTTTCCATATAAGAGTGTGGCCTGCATGGCTGCTAGAGGAAAGTACATGGAGTACTGAGCATGTCTTTTAACACACATTAGACTCTAAACACGAATATGACACTGTGCAAATAATTGCTTAAAGTATATGACATATAAAGTGTACAAGCTAAATTTATAATCTTCTGAGACAAGGCTATCATGGTGTTCTTTTTAATTTTCCAGTTGGTTGAGAGAGATGTATTTTTCATACACACATATAACCATTTACAAAAAACGTGTGAACATAACAGTTGTACATATGCTATATGTATGTTTATACCTGTAACAGTAGTTATTATATTGTAAAACTAACTGTTTTGATACTATTAAACATTGTAATATGTAGTTAATATTATTCATATAAATCATAGTGTTCTGTCAACCTTACAAACATATTAAAACAAATTTCTTAAAAAAACTGTTTTAAGGCCAATACCCAAATGACTTGCATTTTCACTGTTTCCCAGAACTTTGTTAATTATATAATCTTGTTTACCAGTGTTCTTTTTTATTATATTTCCATGAGTAAATTCTAAGCAAATATACTTTATGTTTATAAATTTCTTTTAGGTTGTAATGAAAGGCAACAACATAATGAAAACTGTCTACATCCCAACTGCAGTAAGAAAACCAACTGTTACTTCTATTTCAGTACCTTCAGTGGAGCTTAAAGTTTCTGTGAGTTCACTTTAATAAATACATGTTTTAATCTGCAGAATGGTATGTATAATGTATTTTAATTTTATTTTTTTAGTAAAGGCCTGTTAAATAAATTTGGCAGAAAAAATAGATTCAATGTTTCCTGTACTCATTTTCAGATTGTGTAGTTTAATAGGTATTCAATTGTAGGATAATTGGCCACCAAATTTTAAAAATTTTTCACAAAATGTACACCCAACTTTGTCATGACTAGCTGCAAGAAATTCACACTACAGTATTTTCCATGTTGTTAGTTTTTGGCTAATTCGCCTTTATTATTACAAACACATTGCTTATTTAATTTATAGTTTTTTTTAAAAGCTACATAGATTAAAAATTAATGTATTTTTTCAAATAATTTTGCATCTTTGCACGTTCAAAACATTTATTACCAAATAATAACTGCTTTTGTTGGACCAAAGCCATTGCAAGAGTGGACCCAAACTTCATGCAAGAAATTTCCATAATCATAGTATAAGCAGGTAACTAAGGTTGTTAGCTGTACCATGGTCTGGTTGGCATTTAAACCACATCTTATTTCTTTGCCACATGATGCATCAGTAACCATTACAGTGTTGGTTTGATGGGGTGTTGTATATAAGGTTCTCAGATACCTAAAGGACCAAAATGTGAAGGAATCTTTCACTTGACAGCAAAGTAGTAGTCCTTCTACACAATTATTTGTATTTATTCACAGGTAAAGAAAACTACAGCTTTATGAAGGAAAATATCTATAACTGTTTATAAGAATTAGTACAAAAAAAATGTATGTTTCGATAACATTATTTTAAGTAGACAGATTTGTATTAAAATTGGAGGTAAACATAATGCACAAAAAAATAATTTTTTTTAAAATTAGTAAGATTGATAGTTTTGAGTCTCTTTTGACAAGTATTTTGCGTATGGCTCAATTTCAAGATCATAATAATATTGGTTGCAAGTTTTCATTAGAGAAGTTTGGTTAGTAGTTTAATTTTAATTTTTCCGGTGAAATTTAAAAAATACAGATAAGTTGAAAGTGTATTGTAACTAAGTGCTTCTATTTCCTGCATAAATGTACAGAAAGGGTAATAGTTAAGTCCATGCAAGCAAATTATTTTCATTATAGAGCCTTTAGATTCCATTATTCATGCAGTAGCAAAGTATTTGCCAATATCTTACTGGTAAATAATGCAATGAAGAGCCATTGGTTTGCAAAGATATCAGTTTCTATAATATTGTAGTTTCTGTCAGTTGTTACACATCATGTGGAGGAGTACCCAGTAACAACAAAGTATCCTATCGTCTGTAGCACCTTCCTGTTGTGGGATTATCATCTGCTCTGGTCTTGCACATCTCCACCTAGGTGGAGGCACCAACTTCGCTGGGCCTGCTGTTGAACACTTATTTGACATCATGCTTTTCAGTGCAACATCTGCCTCTTGGCTGGAATCCTGTTGCTTGTGGTTGTCCTCACTAGTTCAAATTCTAACCTGCCCGGTATTGGAGTTTTCCTCAGAATTTTCTACCAAGCACTGTCTGGATTTTAATGATAATGTGCAATTCATGATGATGATGATGATGATGATGATAATGACCCTGGTGAAAACATTTATAAAACTGTTGTGCCCAACCATTATACAAGGTGAGTCAGCACCTCTGCAACAAATTTCGTTAGGATGTTCCTTGCAAAATGTCAGTTGAAAATGTGTGACAACGAACGCCAGGAAACCACTCTTTGGGGCAGGAAACCCTTGTAAAGATGGGGTTGAAATAATTAATTTTATTAATTACATTGAAACTATCTCAAATTAAGGGCTGATTGTTTGTATACATGTCAAACAATTCAATAACTTTAACACATACATACCATTGTTGGCCTACCGCATGCCCTACATGGTAAAATGGGAGTTGCCACCCATTTGAATAATGAAAAAAAAGTCTTTGTAAATCGTTACGTAAAGTGTGATAATGGTTTATGAATTAAATTGGCAAGACGTAAAAAATATTCCTCTTGGTGAGAAAGCCTCCGACAAATGGTATATGAGAAAACAGACATTAAATATTACGAATTTCGCGTAATGCATATGAGGTTGGCTAAATGGTTTATACCAACTGACAAGTACAGCTATAGCAGAGTTACATTTTTATTTAGCACCTATTTTGTTGTATTATTTGATATGTTGTTTTAAATGTGTTTTATTAATTATTTTATTTAAGTTAATTTAATGTTCATTTGCTTAATTCTTCCATCAAGTAGTTGTTTATGTATGTCCGCCAACGAGTGTTTGGGAAGTTGTGTACCCCTTCCCCCTTTTCACATCCAGTTTGTTTGCTGAGCACTGGTTCTAATTGCGTGCCTCAGTGATGTGGCCTGCCTTGACTGCGCAGTATATCTCTGTACGCTTAATGTGTGTGCAGTTGAATGAACACGTCCAGTGAGAATGGCAGGCTGTGCGTTCCCTCAGCTCTCTGGCATGATAATCTTTTACGGCGAGGCTATAGGAAACGGACAACGGACTCTCCGCATGTATGAAGAGCGGTTCCCACACAGACATCACCCGCACCACGCAATGTTCACTCGACTGCATCAGCACCTTCGTGACATGGGGTCGCTTTGTCCCCGGCACACTGGTGCAGGACGGCGCGACGTGAGAACACCTGTGTTTGATGCAGAGGTGCTCGAGAGAGTTGCTAATGAGTCCTCAACAAGCACACGTGCCATTGCCAGTGCTATGGGCTCAAGCCAAACAACTGCATCCTGCGTATTGGGGGAACATTCTCTCCATACATACCACCTTCAGAAATTGCAGGCATGCTGGCGGGACTACTTCGCACCTCGTGTTTATTGTGTCCAATGGTTTCTGCAACAAACTATTGCTAATCGGGCCTTTACTGCAAGTGTCTTGTTCACTGATGAGGCCTGCTTCACAAGAGATAGGTACTTCAACAGCAGGAACAGCCACATCTGGGCCGCAGAAAACCCCTATGCCAGGTTCATCCACGGCCACCAGGCGACATTTACTGTCAACATCTGGGCTGGAATTGTTGGTGATAATCTACTAGCGCTTGTTATTATGCCACACCATTTGAATGGAGCAGCTTCCCTTGACTTCCTTCAGAACACTCTTCCACTGGTCATGGAGGACGTACCCTTTGCGATACGTAGACACATGTGGTTCCAGCATGATGGCGCCCCAACGCACTTCAGCCGTGGTGCACGACAGCATCTGAACACCTACAGAGAGCATTGTATAGGGAAAGGGGGATCTGTTGCATGGCCAGCACAATTCTCCAACCTAACCTGCCTGGATTTTTTTTCTTTGAGGGCATGTGAAGAAAGTTGTGTACTCCAACCCAATTGCCACACGACAAGAACTGGTGCAGCGAATATTCACTGCTTGTGATCAACTGCGCCAGAGGCCTGATATGTTTGCCAGAATCCGGCAGGCACTGCTGCGGCGGTGTACTGAGTGTAATGAGTTTCAGGGACGACACTTTGAACACCTCCTCTAAGGTTACTTGCAGAACAAATGTACTAAAGTTTCATATTTGTTATTTGTTATTACCATCTGTGTTCCCTTTGCTGGTGTTTCCCTCCTACACAACTCGTCAGCGGGCATCAGTTGTTTCACAAACAAAGATTGTCTTTGAGCAATATCCTCCAACTTTGTCACAGAAGTGCTGACTCACTCAGTTGTGTAATGTAAATAAAACAATAAATATACAAATGACATAAAGCAACAACAAAACAAAGATATAAAATAAATTAAATGAAACAAACAACACATGAAGGATTTTTTTTTTTCATATTGCTATTTTAATTTATAACCTGTGACCACATTTTATGTAACAATTTACGAAGACCCTTTTTTCACTATTCAAATGAGTGGAAACCCTTATTTAGCCATGTAGGGAATGCGGTAGGTCAACAATGGTATTAGTGTGTTCAATGTAATTAAATAAAGTTCATTATTTCAACCCCATCTTCACAAGGGTTTCCTGCCCCTAGAGGTAGTTTCCTGGCATTCGTTTTCACACATTTTATGACACTTTACAAGGGACATCTTCACGAAGTTTGTCGCAGAGGTGCTGACTTAGCCTGTATAGAGTAACTGCCAGCTGTTGAAGTCCCTTGTTTACGTGCTAGAGCCATGGATTTGTGAGGTTATACATCTGTTGCTTGAAATGAATCTTCACATATGGTACCATTCACGTTCATCCAGAACATTTTGACAGCCACACTACTGTCCTATGTTTGATGTTTTACTGGAATTCTTGTTGTCTAGGTACGCTCTTGAACTTACAAGCATAATATGTGGGTACATCCTTAGATAAATATGTACAGATGTACATTTACAAAAAAAATTCTCAAACCACAGTATTGAATCTTAATGCATTTTAACTCTAAGGTATTAGACTATTTGGTATTTTCTGAAATCACTAACACTCAGCTTTCAAATAATATTATATTTTTTGACAACCCCACATTATTCTTTGCAATATCACATCTAAAGGTGAGGAAATAATTTCTGGATATACTGGTGCAAGTATAACTTGCGTGCTGCTGTTTGGGCTTGGGTGAATAATACAAAATATCAAATTTGATGTTTAATAAAGTTTTTGGAATAGTAATTTTGCATTTTAATTTAAATTGTGTTTTACACCTTATAACTATTTTTTGTCTTGTTTCTTTTTATTTCAAAAGAATATGATAAGATACAAAAAAAGCCTACGGTCATTTTACAGATGAGACCCCAAAGCTTTAAAATAGTGTGTACCATTTTGGTTTTTATTGTCATGGTGAGTTTTGAGTAAGATGCTCTTATTACATTCAAACTTATGGTTTCAGTCAATTTTATGCTCACCAGTGCATGTACAATACATGTATGCACATGTATAGAGACCTGCATTGACTTTTCTGAAAGAACATTATATTTCCATTATTGTTGCCAGAGTTACAGAATATGTTGTTCACATGTAACAAGCTATTGAATATGGGTGATGCAGCAGTGGTCCACAGGACCCTGGTCTGAACTCAAAAGATGTTGAATTGAACCCAACCAATCTTAAACCCCTTTTTTTTTTAATTTATGCAGTTATAAAAATCTACTTTGTCTCAGACTGTATTATAAAGTTGTTTTTGAGAATATAACTAAAAGTAATAAATTCCATTCTGTAGTAATGTAATGTAAGTACAATTCTATTTTGGCAAGGTGCAAATTTAGTATTTGTGTGCTAGCCCAAGTTTTCTATTCACTTGTTGCATACTTGTGAATAAGTAGAATGATTGTGGCAAGTTTGGGCTAAGAGCAGGGGACAACGGAGCGGTGAAGCTGTTCATGCTTTATCATTCCAGTCAGCCGGTGGCCATATTATTTACCACGTTGGATGTTGGTGACGTTGTTGACCTTTCACCTTGACTTGGTGATCCTAACTTTAAAATTCCAAATAAATTTATAAAAATATATACAAAATTAGTTAAAAGCTCCAAAAAAATTAGTAAAACAGTAATTTTTTTAAATAAAAAATATACATTTCCAGAGGTCCCCCCCCCCCCCCCNCTGATCCCCCTCCAATCAATCACATATCAACAATCCCCCTCACCAAACACCACTACCTTCACTGATTAGTTTTGAACCCCAACACATCTCACCCCACTGCCTTTGTTCATACCATTGTATACTCTCCCCCTCAACACCTCTCGCTGTGCTTCATGCATACTATCATGTGCCCTCCTGCACACTTCCTCTCCTTCGTTCATGTACTATTATTTTGGTTGGCTGTGGCCATATTGGATATCGGTGACTTTGACTTGGTAATGTTAACCTTGAAAATGAAAAAAAAATCAAAAAATTATAAGAAAATTTAAAAAATTCTTAAAAATCCAAAAAAAGTCTAAAAAAATAAAAAAAGTTTTCATTAGTCCTCAAATGAACAAAGCTGTTTCGAGGCTCCTCAATGCAAGAATCTAAAGATCCTCACAGCAGTAAAAACGGATTCGAGGCTCTGAGCCTGCTCCAGTGGATCAGCGGCATCCCCCCCCCCCCCNTCTGCGCCCATGTGACCCTGTACCCATTACCTTCAAGGTAATGAACCTAAAAAATGCACAAAATTCACAAAAATATCTAAAATATGTAAAAATATGTTCAAGAAAATTAAAAATTAAAAAGCATTTTGCTAATAGCATTTAAAGACTTGTATGCAGGAGGTCCGGGGCTCGATGACAGTTGGAGCGATTATCGACGAAACTCCCAACACGAAGACCAACAGACGAATAACCCCCATCTCTATATTTAATTGGCTATATAATTGCTCAATCTACCGATCACGTGTACCTATTAATTATTAGCTTTAAATATCAAATGATCGCTCCACCCACACCAATAAACTGTATCACCCACTGACCACTAGATTGCACCTTTAATCCATATTTTCATGGTGTGTGTGGTGCTAACAGCTTTACATGCTGTGCTAACTGTGGTGCTTGAGGATGTCATTGCAATAACATAGTATTAGCGCTGCAAACTTTAGCATTCTCGTTAAAATATCACTCCAAGTAAACTGCAAGCAACAAGGTTATGAAGTTTCTGCAGCTTAAGAAAGTGTTACTTTTACTATACAGGAGGTTATCGCACATATCATTATAATTTTAATTAAATATGTCTACCAGCATTCCCACCATACAACTATATTTAATACCATTTTATCCATCCATCTATAGACAGATATTTCAACCATCACACAATATCCACTGTCATTAATATAATGTCTGTCAAGAAACAAACCAAGCGGCTATCCCTACAAAATATTCCTATAGAATATTCTATAACATGAAATCTCGAATACATGAACTGAACATAAAATCAGTCCTTACCCATAATCCATGTCATTAGACGAGAACCAGCTTTAAAAAAAAGATGTCATAACTAGGTCATATCTACAAGTCATACCAGCCAGACCACCAGACCAGCAATACCCATAGGTAATATTGTCAGAACATTCCAACCACCCATTTGTACGAAAATATTCCTATCAATACTTGATAACAATACCCCATGTTATACTTATCACATACACAGATCATAACAGAATATCCTCATTTATAGGAGGCCTTCAGAAAGGGTGAATGTGATACATTTTCAGCAAAATACATTTATGTAGTTAATTTTGCTGGCATTTCATAATCTCCAATAAAAATTAGGAAATTTTTCCTGTAACCGAAGTTTTTTTTTTTTGCAGAAATAAGGATGGCAACACCACCTTTCAACATAATTGGAGGGGTTACATGTACACGACATTCACTTTATTTATGATTACAGTTTTAATAATTAGTTACAATTACTTTGTTTCTGTGTAGCAAGCAGTTTCCTAAATATGATAATAAATGATAATTTTTTCTCAATCTTTTGAAGCGTCTACTACTCTTTCTTTTCGACCTGGACATTTGGGTTGCCTATTTCAATCCTTCTATTTCCATCTCAGGAATAACCTATCAAAATTTTTCAGTATGTTTTACACCGAAGAGCAAAAAAAACTGGTACACCTGCCTAAAATTGTGTAGCCCCCCCCCCCCCCCCNCGTGGCATCGACTAGACTAATATCTGAAGGTATGCAGGAGGCAATTCACACCATGAATCCTGCAGGGCAGTCCACAAATCCAATCTGCACCAATTGGAGAAAGGGTTGCACGTCTGTCACGTTTAATGATTCTCGTCAGTCGTAGTTTGTCCCGTTCTTTCACAACCTTTTTCCGGCCGCAGCGATGTCAAAGATGTGATGTTTTACTGAATTCCCTATATTCACGGTACACTCATGAAATGGTCCTACGCGAACATACAAATGTTATCGCTACCTCGGAGATGCTATGTCCCATCTCTTGTGCGCCGACTATAACACCACGTTCAAACTCACTTAAATCTTCATAACCTGCCATTGTAGCAACAGTAACCGATCTAGCTGCCGACCGCATCACATTAGTCTGATTGGTTCCATACCTCTGTTATTTGTATACGCATGCCTATACCAGTTTTTTTGGCGCTTCATTGTAGATAAATTATGTGTATATATACACATAGAAATATTACAGATTTGAATATTATATACATAGAAATCAGATATGAATATACATATTTATGTATAGAATGAATTCAAAATTATTTTATATTTATTTGTATATATATGTACATATATATGTATGTATATATATGTATACACATACATACATACATATATATACCTACATACATGGTGGTCCACCCAACATGGACACACCAAAAATTTCTGGAACAGTTGCAGATCACAAAATGCAGTTTTCAGTAAGTGAAATTACGTACAGGGGCAAGTAACTTGCCTCAAAGTGACTATTCGTAACACGTCTATGGACAGAAATAATTAAACCACATATAATTTTCCCCCTGGAAACATTCATTTATTTCAGTAATATAGCATATGCAATGGAAAGTAACACAGAAACGTCAAGAAATAATGTGCAAATATTATTAAGTTAATTGTGCCGGTAGCATGGGGCAGTGGATCTGTACTCAAGCTGTAAGCACGCAACATGTGCCGTGCCTCACATCCTGGTGGGACCACTTCCTTATAGCAGCATAGTGGTTACCTTAATTGTGCAAGGGGCACAGAATGTGATATTGGACAAAGGAGAGCACCGCAGCGGAGGGAAGACGGGCATTGTGAGTGCAAGTCTGATATCAATACATTACATTTTATTCAGATACAAATTTCATTCTATAAGATTTGTTTCCTAGTATTTACTGTACTAAGTTACGAGTGCGTACCGATGCACAACAAAAATAGAACAAACCAACCTAAGGAGAAATGCATTCGCATCTGCATGCATAGTACAAAAGAGCACAGTTATGGTTGAAGCGCTTAACATTAGGTCTTTTCACAGCATGTGCTTGATGTGTTTACCATCAACAGCAATACACAGCTGTAAACGCACATGTAGCGAGCGATGAGCAGCCTGAAGATTTTCTGGCATAATGCCTCTGCAACCTGCCACAATGCATTCCTGCACGTTTTCTGATATTGAAGGAACCGTGTTGTACACCCTATCTTTCATTGTTCCCCACAGATAAAATCGAGAGGTGTGAGGTGGGGGGAGCGAACTGGCCATCTTGCAACACCACCACACCCAACCACCAGTTTGGAAAAGTTTCATTTAACACTTGGGCTCGTCACCAAAGCAAAATGCACAGTACAACCAACATCCTGAAACCACATATTACAACGTATGTTGAGCTGTATGTCTTCCAGAAGTGCTGATAAGGTGTTTCTGAGGTAATGGGCATATGTACAGCCATTCATTCTCCCTTGAATGTAGTATGGCACTATGATGTAGTCTCTAACGATTCCACACCACACGTTCGCTTTCCACTGTCGCTGTACGTACCGGACCTAACATGGATTCTCAGTCGCTCAGTAGTGCATATTTAGTAAATTTACGCACGTGGTTGGTGAAGGTTGCTTCACCGGTAAGTATTATGTTCTTCAGAAAATTGCTGTCATCCTTTACAGACATCAGAACAAACCTACAAAACTGAACACGCTGATGGAAATCACATTCATGTAATGCCTGATAAAGAGCTACGTGATATGGATGGAATTTCGGTTAGCACATTATCCGTAACACACTTGTTTTACTTATTCTACGGACATTGGGAAGTTCTCTCGTACCCATGTGGGAGTTTGCATCGACACGTGCCGACACATTGTCTTGATGCGTCTCGCCCGTAGCAGTCTTTCCTAGCACTCGTGTTGTGGAATTCAAATGACCTCGTGACAAGAGACGTGTGCAAATTCTTAGTATCGTTTGCTGTCATGGACGTCCAGTTAGGATACTTTCGACCATATATTTGGATGGCTTACTTGGCATTTCTTCCACACTCACCATAAATAAGTAGAGCGTCCAGTTTTTCCTCATTCGTGAACTTTGTTGCGTACGTACATTCATACACTGCAATACTACTTACCATAAAAGATTACGAGGACTGGTGCTGCGCTGCAATTAGGAAGCGGTCTCGCCAGGATGAGTCACGGCGCGTGTGTTGCTTGCTTACAGCAGTGAATAGAGGTCCACTGCCCTATGCTACTGGCCCACCTTACTTAATCATATTTGCACATTCTTCAGTGCATATGCTATATCACTGAATTCTTCTTTGCATGTACTTTCAGATGCGGTTGAAATAAATGTATGTTTCCAGGGGGAACATCATATGTGGTTTAACTATTTCTATCCCCACGTGTTACGAATAGTCACTTTGTGGAAAATTCTTGGCCCCATACATAATTTCATTTAGCGAAAACTGCCATTTCGTGATCTGCAACCGTTCCAGAAATTTTGTGGGTGTCCATGTTATATATATATAACATGTTATATATATATATATATATATATACACACACACATCCCTATAAGCATATTATAATTTTATATTATGAAAGAATCTGCGTGTTTTCCAATTATCTTTTACTCCTGACACAAATGAGTTTGTGATTTTTCTCAAGTGCTCCCATATATCTTATTAAAAATATAATATGGCAGAAAAACTTTGTGGGCACAAGCTACCATCTTTACTGTGAAAATAATCACTTTTACATAGAAAAATGGTAGTTGTCATTTTTATACAGTAAGGGTGAACATTGATTTGAAAGTGCCTTCTCGTCATACAAGGAAGATGAATTGTGAATACGAAGACCTGCCTTTTACCTAAATGGACATTGGACAGCGACCTGCATCATCTCTGCCTGATTGTTGTCTGTGTCGATTCTGTGATTGAGTTTTCACCTTTAGTCAAAATGCTCGGCGAAATGAGACCAACACCTGTAGGAGGAGTCCATTTCTCAGGAGGTAACATTACGATAATGGCCACATGCAGTTTATGCAAGGCGATACATTGAAGAACCACATCAAGATCTGGAAGGATTCGTCTTTTGAGAGCCAGCAAGTATTGCCTCCAATACCTCTAGCCGCATCGATGGGTACTGATTCCACAGGCAATTATGATAATGCCGAAGACGGAATGAGTGACCTGTGTCGTGTAGTAGAGTCGGTTCGCACAAAATATACACTTTTGTGTGAAATAGACGAACTTCAATGTAAATGGTCAACAGCTCTAAATACTGATGACCATACAACTCTTGTTACAAAGGAAAGTAAATTTAATAAAGAATGCGGTAATTATCTAGTTTAGGGATTTTTATGTAAAAAAAAAAAAAAACACAGAAAAGTGGTATATTTCGACTCTACTAATAACGTAGAACACGAATATACTAGGGGCATTAACGTACGACGAATTTCCTAACGTGTACCCACCTAACCTAACAGAACCTAACTCCACGATGGGTGAATCACTATTTTATGTTTTTAAACTAACGTAGGATTGTACGGCTCTAAACTAACCTAGGATTGTAAGGTTGTACAGTAATATAAGATTATACAATATTAAAAAAATCTCCGATCAACACCCTACAATCACAGACTACATGGGAACCCTATAATCCTACGTTATTTTAAATAACTACAATCCTAGGTTAGTTAAAATCGCTACAATCCTAGGTTAGTTTAAAAATGTAAAATAGTGATTCACCCATCGTGGGGTTAGGTTCTGTTCGGTTAGGTGGGCACATATTATACAATTAGTCATACGTTAACGACGCTACTATAGTCGTGTTCTGCGTTACCTACGAATAATCCAAGGTTAGTATAGAAAGAATGTGAAATTGTGCTGTATAAACGTCCGGAAAAAGCCTTGTTTGACTTACGTAATATAACTACATTTGCACGTTAAGCTACCGGATAGGATTTGTGGGTTTCACACTAAACTACGAATTTAGGATTTTAGGGATTTAAAGGAACGTAAAACCCACACAAATAATATAAATGCACTCACCAATGTAGGCGGGTTGTACATACTCTGTCAACGGCCCATGCAACGTCAGATCACTCGATGAAATCACAGTTTTCACGAAGCACCACATGCGCGAATATAACGCACTGAAACACTCATTTACAGCCGAATATATATACAGAAGCACTCGTTAATAGGCTAATATAACGCAGAAACGTAGTCTTGCTTGCTTTTTTTCCGTCTTAAATCACGAACGAAGCACCATCGAACTGACCACGACCGCTGCCTGCATGCATACTAACGTATGACCCGTGATGATTTATGCGCCCGGTAGATTGCGTGAATATGCAATGCGCAGCCATTATTAATGGCGGCAGACGTTAATAGGCGTAAACATCAACTTTCGCGATTTCTTTAAATATGTTCTACTTATTTTAACATTACGCCGTCTTGAATATCAACAAGGTAAGCTATGCAGAACCCGTTAATGCAACTTTTGTTGGCATAAAACGTTTCGTTCAAAACGTAAACAAACTGTCAGAAACAGTCACCTCACAAACTTGTTCAATTTTTAAAAATATGTTGTACTTATTTTAAAGCTATGCCCCCAATATATTCGTGTTCTACGTTATTAGTAGAGTCGAAATATACCACTTTCTGGAGTTTTTTTTATTATTTTCAGAAAAGCCCCTAAACTAGATATTTACCAAGAATGCAATACAAGAGGTGAAGATGACCATGAAAACAGCATTGATGAAAATGAACATAAAGACAGTGATGGTGCTGAAGATGATAGAGATTTTCTCATTGCTCTGGCACACCTCTTCACATTTGCTGTAACGAGCGACATGAAGAAGGCAGAAGACACTGAAAACACGGCTACATATTTCTTAAAGACCTGAACAAACTTGTTGATAGACTCTAACATTTGATCCCTTTGCAACAAGTTGGAGATTTCTCACACATTAATGAGGCATCTTCAATCATTAGTGAACTGATGATCAGGGATTATGTTGCATTATGTGATGAACTGCTTTCTTCTGATATTGTAATGTGTAAAATAAGCATAACATTAGTGGTGCACTCAATTATTAAAGTAAATATCTGCATACAGAATATTAATGAAGACTTTAAGTATAAAAGAATGCATGGATAGTGGACTGCACACAAAACATTAATACATTCGACAGTTGATGAATTAATGTAATTTATGTATGTAAGGGTGGGACAGAGGACAAACAGAAGGATTGATTAAAGGATCAACCAAAGTATTTTGATTGATCGAAGGGCTGTTGAGGGTTGTGGAGGAGGATTACTGAGGATTGAGAAGGAGGATTGGTGAGGACTGTGAAGGAGAATTTGTGTGGATTGCTAAAAATTGCAGGGGAGGTTTGCTGAAGAGTATTGCGAAGTATGATTGCTGCGGAGGATTGTGGAGGAGTAGTATTACTGATGATTGCTGGGGATTAGTAAGGATTGCGGAGGAGTGGGATTGATGAGGAGGACGACGCGACATGGTCGTGTCTTTATTGTATGATCTGTCTTTGCAACCAGTATGACATGATGGTATGTTTGCTAAGTATTTGGTTTTGAATATTTTTATAGGAATGGATAATTGGTATGTTCTGACAGCCAAATGGGTTGTGTGCTGTGATATGGTATGTGAGTATTGATGATTAGAATGTTGTGGCTGGAACATTTGATTTGTTGGTCTGATGGCATTATCTACTGATAAGAGACAGTATTTGTTGGTTTGTCGGTGAAGATATTCTGTATGGAATTATGGTACAATCTGTCTATGTGACAAGTATGAGATGGGGTATTGTTATCAAATATTTGGTTAGAATATTTTTATACTAATTGATGGTTGGAATGTTCTGACAATATTACTTATAGGTATTGCTAGTCTGGTAGTATGGCTGATATGACTTGTTAATATAACGTATGGATATGAATTTTTTTGTATTGCTGATGGTTGTCTTCTAATAACATGGACCGTAGGTAAAGACATTGTGCGATAATTGAAATATCCGGCTATGTGTATGGATAATATTACATTAAATATGGTATTGGTGGAAATGCTGGTTGGCATACTTAATTAAAATTATATTGATTTGAGCGATGGGCCCCTGTACAGTAATAGTAACATTGTCTTTAGATGCAGAAACGTAAAAATTATTTTTAATTGACAATGATTTTCCCCTCACGTGGAAGTATAATAGTAATGAAATTCTGTATACATGTAAGTCTACACATAACTTGTCGCTGTGTCGCAATGTGTGCACATGTTAGGTGGGGGCATATCTCATGCAGATAGAGCTTAGCTCATTGGGCTGATGATGATTGCAATTAAGCAGTTTCACTAAACTCCCTGGTGGCCTGTGGTGTAGCCAGACATTTTTGAAGGGGTTCTGGAGTTACACTGACTGAAGTGAAAGAAAGGAGGTGACACTGGCATTGGTGGTGCTGACACACATGTTAAGTAAAACAAATTCTTGGAGAAAAATTACTTTACATTGTAATAAAATGCATCATAATTTACAGCAATAAAATATATTTATCACAATTAAAGGTTTATTTATATTTTAAATTCTAATTTTGACAACCTCAGGGGTAAATGGGTTGTTACAACCCCTATAATCCCACCCCTCTGGCTATGCCCATGCATGTGGCAATGCCTTTTAGGACCATGAGTACTGACTCATTGCTCCAGGAAATTAAGATTTATGAAATCAGTGCAACTTTACATTCATTACAAAAATACATTTTTTAAAATTCACATCATTCTTATTGGTGTGTTCTTCTTGATTATCATATCCAGAGCAAAAGTTGACTGAAGACATACTAAGAATTGATGAATATTTGAAACTTAGAACTTATAAATTTCTCTCTGCAACTATAGCAGCATGTAAAAAAGCAAATTATTTTATTAATAAAAGAAATTCAAACAAAATATACGGAACATACTCTCATTTAAAAAAAAAAAAAAAATGTTCACTATGAACAAATTGCACGAGTACAACAAAGGTTGTCGCACAGTATTGTCATGGTCCAATGTGTGTCCCATTTGCGTTTACTGTGGTTTTCTTGCATGGATGTGCCACTAGGGGGCATACATGTCCCTCCATCATTTATAGAAGCAAGCCACCAAAAAAGGCATTAGTAGCAGTGTGAGCCAGAGAGCTAAATTCAGTGAATATGCATCATGCCCCAACACCATTCGACAAGCCTTTGCCCAGCTGGATGAGTTTGAGTGAAGCCACATCATCGGCCTCCGAGGGGCAGGTTGGATGTTTCAGTGCATTTCTCGCCACTTGAACCATTCTGCCTACAGTGTGAGTGTTGGACATAGTGGGAATAGGAGGGTACACACACTATTCAAGAAGGCTCAGGTTGACCCCAGTGGACCACTAGCAGGGAGGATGAAGCTGCACACAATCCAACGACATGTCATGGCAGCTGGGTATACGCTTGTGTCCAGCAGTACCATATCCAGGCAGTTAGCAGAACTGGATCTGTTGTCGCATCATTCCTTGCAACATTTACCATTATGACCTGAGCATTACCGAGCATGTGTGACTTTCTGCCAGGAATTACCAGCCTGGCAGTTTGTGGATTGGCGACAAGTGGTTTTCAGTAACGAATCACGGTTCTGTCTGGATAAAGACGACCACTGAATTCAAGTCTGGAGATGTCCTGGCCAGTGCCATGATCCACACTTCATTGTAGAGTAGCACACCGCCCCAACGAGAGGTGTCATGGTGTGGGGTGCCATTTCCTATGATTCTTGCATGCCACTGGTGCTGATTGAAGGAACCCTGATGGAGCGGCCATATGTCCAGTAAATTCTGCAACCATGTGTGCTCCCCTTCGTGATGCAGCTTTACAACCCCATTTTCCAGCAGAATGATGCTTGGCCTCACACAGCACGGGTATCTCTGGCCTGCCGTCATGATGTGAACATGCTTCCTTGGCCAGCAAGTTTTACAGACCTCTCGCCCATCGAGAACATTTGGGACCAGATAGTACGGCAACTTCAGCCAACTGCAACTAAGGCGGGTTTGGAGGGTCAGTTACACCAGCTGTGGCAGGATATTACTCGGAACATCTCACATCTGTACGCCATCATGTCTGACCCTATAGCCACCTGTCACTATAGTAAGTACATTCTGCAAGTGTTGGTCCCCTGCAAGACATGCTTGGTGTGGTACAATATTTTTATGTTTTCTGTATACATATTACCATGTCCTGTGCCTGTACTCACTCACATGCCCCTGCGACAGCACCTTCAGGGTGATCAATTTTTATCAATATACAAACTGAAACTGGACTCTAAACACAATATTTAATAAATTAAATCAGTAATGGACTTGTTAAAGTGATCTATACAGCAATATTTATTAGAGTGTGTGTTGCAGATGCATCCATGTCTTTGCTTTGTGTTTTAAACCATTTGTCATAATTTTTTCATTTTTGGGGCTGGTAAAGAAATGGTTTGTGATCATAGTTAATACAGTCATGGTGCATAGTTGCACAAAAACCTGTTATAGTTGGGCATATACTGCAATATGTCTGACCACTAATGAGGGGCCATTCTGTCTGTACAATGTGTTGCTCCATAAATATAGGCTATTCACAGTAAAGTAAGCACTTTTCAAAGCCCTCTCATTTAGAATAATAGCCAATAAATATATTTTATTTTAGCCTTAGACGTTAATTTTCCAGTGCTGTGGAATATGCACACTGTGTTTTTACTTACATAGCAATATTTATTTAAAAAGGTGTTTATAAAATAAAAAATTGCTGAAAAAAAAAGCAACTAGGGCTTCAAAATTGCTTATTTTACCATGAACAGCCTATATAATAATGTCACAACTCAAAAAATACTGTTTTAGAGATAGTAATATGAAAAAATAGGCCAAAACATGATGACTTATCTGAGAAAAACAACAAAAATTTAGTTTAGAAAATTTGCTAGAATAGAGAAATTGTGTCTTTCAGGCTTTACTGCTACAAGTTTTGGTTATTTATGGAAGACTGTCAGCGATTAGACAAATGGTGGAAGGGAACTTGTGCATGAGTTTTTGTGGAAGAATGTCAAATTTTGAACTTGTGTTGTTTAAAAATACATTGTGAGGTGGTCAAAAGAATATAAGATTTAACCCTGTTAGTAATCAACTAGAATAAGAAAAATAATACTATTTAGTATTTATATTCTTAATAAAAATAAGTGTTTTTTAACTTTACATACTTATTCTATTCTTTGTCAGTTTTAATTTTGTGCATTTTTTATTATTAGATTACTCTTTATACACAAGTGGTACACAGTAGATATGTGGTACAGGTTGTTCAGTAATACAAGAAGGTTGTGTTACGATACGAAGCACCAAAAGTATTGTCTTGCAATTAATGTCTTGGTGGCAAAAATCTATGATTGGAAATGCAGTCATTTGTGTCGGTGATGACGAAAGATTTGTTTTATACTGTTTTGTCAAAGAAAATAATAATAAATTTTAATATATTAAGAAGAAACTAAGTATATGGAATAAAAAATATTTTTCTTTGCTAGTACCAATAATGTTATGTAAAATTTTCAACAGTATAATATTTTTGGTGCAATGCATCATACTCCCAGCTGTTTGAAATCATATTTCTACAAAATTAAGACACATTTTTATTTATTATTGTGCCTTCTGTTAAAATCATTTCCTAGAAACCATAAGCTTAAGTTAATTTTTGCTCTAAGTATGATGAATTATTACATTGATGGAAATGAGTATACATTCATCCTCAAAAAAATAGTTGTACCCCAAAAAGAAACAACCTACAATAATATGGGTTTTGACAATGTGAGACAAACAGATAATTCATGTTTCAGACTCGGTCACACAAGTGATGTCCATAAATGTGACAGTTATTGCTGTACCTTCTGGACTATATAAGATTGTCCTGGTGAGTATGCTTTCTACTCTGACTCATGTTGTTGTGTCAATAACACCCCTTCATAGTGTAATGTGCCTCAGAGACAAGTTAGACAGCACTTTTTACAGTTTGAGGCCTTTGAGAGGGGTTGCATTGTAGGACTGTGGGAAATGGGATTGTCGTCTTGCCGTATTGCACACCATACTGCTCATGCAGCCATTACCGTAGCATGCTGTTGGCACCAGTGAATAGAGGAAGGCATGCACACATGGCACACATGACCTGGGTGACCACAACGAACCACACCGAGGAACCGACAGATTGTTTAACATGCGCTGAGTGCTCCAACCACCACAATTGCAGACATTCAGCGAGCAGTGATTTAAACCATTCAGTATCTTGTAAATGCTTGTATCGTTGGCAGACAACTGCATGACACATGACTACATGCACGTAGTTACAGACTGTAAGTTTGATATGGCAGATTGTCATGGAGCCATGAAGACTGGCAGCTCGTAATCTTTAGTGATGAGTCCCGTTTTTGTCTTGGTGGTGACAATCAATGCATCCTTGCATAGAGGCAGTGTCGGCAGTGCCAAGATGGATGGTTTGATATCACACATCTAGACAGCCTGGTGTGATGGTGTGGGGTAATATTTTGTTACGATGGCCATTCACTGTTGTTTTTCATCATGGGCACTTTGACAGTTCAATGGTACCTTCATGAAGTCCTACAATCAGTAACCCTGCTGTTTGTAAATGCCCACACAAGTGCTCTATTCCAACAGGACGATGCTTGTCCTCATACCGCTACCATCTCAAGAGCGTGCCTTGAAGCCATGGATACTCTGTTATGGCGAACTGCATTGCCAGATCTATCCCAAATTGAAAATATGTCGGATACTATTGACTGCTATATTGCCAGTCTACCCCTACCGCAAAGTCTGCAGGAACTATGAGTGAATATTGAAGCTGCATGGGATGAATTGTGAATTATCACAGGGCACCATTATGGACCTCTACAATGTCTGGCGAAATGTGTTTGCAAACATGGCGGCCCAAAGACCTACTGAGAGAGGTATGTGTAGCAAAATAAATATTGCTCATACCAGTCTCAATTTGTAATAATTTCTTGTTCGTGGTGACTCTTGCCTTCCTTTGGAATAGCAATATAATCTAACTATTTATTTTAATTGCAACAATTTTTTTTTTTTTTACAATCAATGTACATTAATCCCTCTTCAACCGTGACTTTTAGTACCACGGTTTCAATTATCTGTAGATTGGTTTTTGTAGACAGTTTCCTCAACCACGGTACAAGGATTCCATTATGTGTGGGGTTTTCTGTTTTCTCAAAAAACGGTTGTAGCACACAATGTTGTCACCATCCCACTTTTATTGTTGCGGCCAGCGTAAAGCAATAAATGTTCCATGCCAGTGGCTTGACATTAGGAAGAGGACCAGGATTAGAAAGCAGTTTTTGTCTGTGTCACATGCTGCTCTCACCTTCTTCTCCCATCCCCTCGTGACTCCGTG
>NQII01000222.1:512103-599290 GCA_002778355.1 Clitarchus hookeri | reverse complement strand
CAATGAGTGGTTGCTGGAATAAATTGTGTCCTTACCTGGTGCCAAATTTCAGAGGTTTTGAGGAGACCCCAGAAAGTGCAACAGAACAAATTGTTAAAGTTATGCATCAGCTGGATCTCGAGGTTACTTCTGAAGATGTTGATGATCTGATGGCCTCACATTCAGAGCCATTGACAAATGAAGATCTACTTGCTCTTCAAGAGGCAAATTCATCAGCATCCACAGCTGCTCAAAATAATGGCTGTCCAGGACAACCAACAAAAACCCTTTCAGGGAAAAAAATCAACGATACTTTAAAAAACCTTGAAGATTTTTTAAAAATTGAAAAAAATGATCCAAATGAAGAGAGAAGTTCTCGAGTTCGTCAAGTTGTTGAAGCAGCTACAATGTGCTACAGACAATTGTATGAAAAGAAGAAGGGTGGCGTTCAACTGTCGCTAAATAACTTTTTCTGCAAAGCTGATAAGTTATCTACACCAGGTCCCAGTGATTGTTAAACCGGCTACGTACAATTCCAAAGAGAGCTGAATCTGTATTTATGTATGTATGTATGTATGTACCCATTGCAATTAGTCAAATGTTTGTGTGTGTAAAATGTGTCTTTTCAATAGTTTGAACTATTAGCTATATATTTAAACACTTTTAAATAACTTTGATGCATGATCTCGTTTCTTTGTTTGTAAATATATTGTTTTGAATATTCCCATCTAGGAACGGAACGTCATTTATCACATTAAAATAAGGGTTCTACTTTCATACATTTCAACTTTCATACACAAATTTAGGAACACATTGTGTATTAAAGTAGAGGACTGCCTGTATACAGTAAATAGTGCTTATCCAATGACAGCTCCATGTTTGGTATACACAATACTAAAGAGTGCTGATCCAGTTACACACATCTTCTTTGATTACGCAACATAAGCATGTGATGATTTTATTGATGGTCCACCTGACAAGAACTGTGACCAAAATGAAAATTGTTCTGGACCATTGATGTATTCCTGCTTTGACATATCATCAAGTACTGATTCTGAGGCACCCACCTTTTCTGATTATAAAATCTTATGAATAATGCTATTGAAGAACCTCATTTTGAGAATAATTACTACTATAAAAGAAATTGTGCTTATCCTGTAATACCTGCCAATGTTGGATACACACCTGATAAGAACTTTGATGTATCTGAAGGAAACTGTTTTGATTTCATTGCATCCACCAGCTCAGCCAATAGAACACTAACAGTGCATATCTAATTATCTAGTGATGCCCAGCACCACTGATTAACAGTGCAAAAGCAAAGATGATTCAGGAACATCTAGGTACTCCGAAGATCTTGATGACTCTTAAGACTACCCAAACTACCTATCAGATGAAGAATAATTAAGTTGTAATGCTGGTGTAACTGATGTAGCTGTAAATTTACATACCAGAATTGGACCTATTCTTAATGGCAATGTGTTGTCTTTTCCAATGAGGCTCATATATAGTGCTCCACAATTTCCACATTATTTATTTGCAGTGGTGCTATTTGTCCACTTACAGTACACATAAATTAAAGCAGCATACAAACAGTTCACAAACTTCTATGTCAGAAATATTGTAACCCTTGGCCTGAATGCTGATCATCATCCCTTTTCAATGTTTGATAAATCATGTCTTTTACCCATGACAACAATTGTTGATATAGTTGCGGAGTGCCTTCATCTCATCTTATGTACCCACCAAGCCCATAGTGGGAATAGGTAAGGTAGTCTCATCCTGAGTCCAAAACCCATCTGGTTCTGCCCAGCCCAGCCTATGATGTCTGCTGGGGAGTTGAGACCCCGAGATACAGCTGGCACGCAAGGTCAATTTTCATTACTTCAGAACTTCTTGCAGATCAAAACTCATTACAATATACAGTATATAATCATAAATAATGTTTTCATTTGGTCACCTAGGCAAAGGTTTGCTTTTGGGGATGAGGAAACAAGATGTTATAAAATTCACCCATTTACTGATTTCACAATTGTTTTTAACGGTGCGTATTGTAAACGTGAGAGATAATTTTTTTGGTTGACCTTTAAAGCAGCGAATGTGTTTTTTTTTTTTTTCCCCAGTAAAAACGTGGTTAAAGTCTGTTATCTGGTTCTCTAATGATTTCAGCTTTCCTTAGATGAAAACAGATATTGTAAAACATGTGAACTTTTTCTCAGAAATCCAAGGCCTGCTATTTCCGCTAAACCACGTTCAAAACTTCAGAACAAAAACAGTTCACTCAAAAAGTAACCCACATGTGAGTGGTGTTTGCTTTTCTGCGAAAAAGTTCAGTTTTCAGTTTCCTGATGTATATGTTTGAAAGTGAATAAGGCTAAAATAAGGGTTTTCACATTTAAAATATTCATTTATTAAAAGTATTCTCTTTGTTCTTGTTTGTGAGTGCCATAAATGCAATGCAAATGATTTTTATCAATTGCAACACTAGAATTGAAAACATTGAATTAGTTACCGTATTGAAAATTCCTATTATTTACAATATGTTTTCCATTCTTTTCTAATTAGTTTATTTTCGCCCATACATAAAATTCCTTTGGAAATAATGTTAGAAAACAACTGTGCGGCAAGTTTAACATTCTGTCTTTGAGTCATCTTTATCTAAGCAGCACTGAGTAACACTAGGCCAGCTTAAAGTTTTATATAATGCAGCCAAGAGTTCCTGGATGCAGTCTTTGATTTGTCTCAGTATTTAAATTATTGAATATTTTATCTGTTAAATGATTACAGGCAAGCTTAAAAATATGTATATCAGCAAATAAGTTCATTTTTCTTGGACTGTCGTTAAAATTTAAAAATAAGTTATCTGCTCACATCAAGAGCTTTGGGTAGGCTATGGTTTTCTCCACCAAGATCACATATCATAGAGTAAAATGAATAACCAGTGGTATCCAAATTTTTTTATGTCGTCATGCAAAATATATTTAGTCGATGGTGTGTCATAGTTAAAATAAATGGATTGTTTACATTTTACACATTAAAACTGGCACCATGATTACTTGAACAGACTTTGAAGGTCCAACAAATTTTTCTTCTACTTTATCATAGCAAAGCTGGAAGAGGATACTTTATTCTGTTAATATCTGTATGCCTTTGGACTTAAAAATGTATAGTGGTATCAAAGCAGCTACATTTTCTGAAGACCAAACCACAAATAAATGTTCCTATAAAATAAGTTTAATTTGACCAGCAGTAAAATATTTTGATAAAATAGTTTCCACTTCATTCAATTATTGGGCCACCTTTTGGTGTGCAGGGTAGGGACCAACCAATTGACAGATCTCCAAAATGGCCCCCAACCTAAGCACCAAGGTACACAGAGGAGTCCTGAACGTGTTCTGCTACTAGTGTAAACCTTTTTGTCAACAATACTTTTAACAAAAGAGCCAAGCCCCCCCTTAGGCACCTGTCCTCTCACATACGCATTAAGCATTAAAAAAAAGATCATTATTTTTTTTGTTTAATTTAGAAACTTTTCTTAAAAAAATAAGTTTGTTGAAAAGGAAAAAAAAAATTCCTTCTCGTAATAGTGCATCCCTCTGAACAAGGAATGAAATGCAGTCATGCAATTAACTGTAATGCATCCTGAGCTGTTATTGCTGGGCACCGGTCCGGACTCAGTGTTACCCAGGCAAGAGAAGAAAGAACAATTCATGGTTTGCCACAAACAGCAATAGACCATGACCTCAAGTACAAGGACATACTAGGACGCACCTCACATCATGGACGGCAACATGTTTATCGGCTACAAAGATTGACCTCTACGCAAGATAAGAAAACCGATCAGAAAATATAGATGGACAGCTACGAACAATTACCGGGTGACAACAACTTAATATTATCGGAATTACCTACCCTAGGCAGTTACAAACTGTTATTCTACCATGATTTTGGCAGATTCAAAAGCAGGAAAAATTTTTACAACTTCACATAATGGTGGTAGTTTTTAAAGACGGTCGAGTCAACAATTTTTTTTTTAACCAAAAAAAACTTGGGTGTTTCTGAAACACGCTGCAGCCATTTAATCTCTCAAATAGCTATGCTGTGGTTCAAAAAATGTATTATGATAAAGGAATTTACAATTTTTACATATGAGTTACAAAATAAATCATTGTCACGTTAGTTTGCCACATTATAAAACATACAAAAGAAAACAATACAACTAGAACAATTTTAAAGAACAAATGCCCTGCCATCTGATGTGACAACTATAAAGTAAACAAAGGTAGAGAGAGATCAAAAGAGGGTTGCTACTTTAAGAGCAACAAAGAAAAATACAGTAGTATTACAATTTTGTGTAACATTATTCATTTCAAAATTAATGATTTCAAATATTATTTAAAATTTGCATTACTATTAAATTTTTAAGTTAACCATTAACGTTCATAAAAAAAATCTTAAGAACCAAGGAAAGATGCCGGGCCGGGGCTTTGCAAAAAAGGAAGGGATTTGTTAACAGAGGCAAATTGGAAAAACATATGGTTAAAGACTAATGCCATGAAATGGCAAAATACTCCCTTCCTCAAAACCAAACCACCCCTGGGATGTTAACCCAGGTACTACTACCTCAACACACAAAAAATAATATTCCCCAAAGTATTAACTACTTGAGGATAGACAAAGTTCTACATAACCAACAAACTACAGTCAACTCCTGATTTTCCGGGGTATTGACTGGCTAAGGGTTCATGGATAACCAATTTCATGTTTAAAGCAATGGGGTAAAAAAATGTTTACTTTAGGCCAACATATTGTAGACATATAAGTTATGTAAACAAATAATATAGTCATACAAGAATTCAATTTTTTTGACAGCCAGTGTGTGGCAACGTTATAAATGATATTAGCATCATCACATACACAAAATTCTGTATCAGCTGATGCGTGAACGATTGTAATAAAATTTCATGTTGGCTATTTTGACAGCCTACATTAGCATAACACACATTGGAGAAATATGCGGGCAGGAAGATCGTAAATAAAATGTCTATGTATTTTATTTTATGTCGTTACAAAACAGTTGTTATTAGTGTAACAAATTAAACTTCGTTCTAGAATAATGTGTAGGTGTTTAAACAAAATTGAACCACGTATGCAATAGTTTAGCTTCGTTTATGTCTTCATTATAGGCCGTAGCTAGTGTTTGCTGCTATCGCTGCTACGTGCATGTTTCATATTAATTGAAGAGGCCAGACATCTTTCGCAGAGTATATTTCAAATATTTCTACATTAATTTGAGGTAATATATTTCAAACCCAAGTTGCTTTAAGACCACACGAGATAAAAATTTCACTTTTAAAAGGATGAGCTAGATACACTTATATGACACAGCAGCGAAATAGACGACCGTGCAGCCATCTGTCTGCCAGTACGAGCAACTCACTTCGAAAACCACACCCCGTGAAATGACACGTTTTTAATGTGTAAAGTGCAAATATGCAAATGAATTATCAGAGTTTTAAATTTTCTGC
This sequence comes from Clitarchus hookeri, assembly GCA_002778355.1. Classification (NCBI taxonomy): domain Eukaryota; kingdom Metazoa; phylum Arthropoda; class Insecta; order Phasmatodea; family Phasmatidae; genus Clitarchus; species Clitarchus hookeri. Next base: position 593,783 of record NQII01000222.1, on the reverse strand, counting down.
GAGTTCTATAAATATTTTAACACAACACATTTCCGTGTGAAGCGATTCTGCTTGCTCGACCTGCAATTGNTTTTTTTTTTTTTTTTTTTTTACTCCTCTCCCACATCAGCAACAAAGCAAAAATAAATTGGTTTTATTTATTAAAACCACGCGTGAAGTGGTGTTTGCGTAGGAGTCATTTTCACAGCAAATAATATTTATCGTAATGTAATATTTTGTCATCCAGTTGTACTCGGTGCCACGGTTAATTTATAAATAGGCTCTGCATGTACGAACAACTGTAAACTACAAGATCTCGTCTTTTTGATGAGGAGATGCCAGTTTTAATCATGAAGTACTTTATTGTTATTAATTAAAATGTACAGTCTGATTATTTCCCTGAATTCCTAATACTTCTAAGTTTCACACATATTCACTGTTAAAATTGTGTGTAAATATAGTACCGGACCACTTTTAATATTAAATTTAAACAGTGTCGCATCATTTGATTGCAGCCAGGTAATTAACAGCATGTGCGTGGGTTATTAATAGAAGCGGCGTGTGACTGGCGGTAGCTATTCAATATTATACTTTGAACTGGTGGCTCCATGGTTAAGCCGCTCCTGGTAAATTGGGAGCTGACTGTAATTAATCACATTCTATGTTAAAACTTAGGTTGTAGGCTCAGCTGGCTGAGAAGGTAACATCGGGATCACGGTTCTCTCAGGAATGTCAGAGGATGAGGCTGAAGTATGGGAAGGAGTAGTGTGTGGTCTGCGGTAAAACTTCAAAACAAACCACTGGCACAGGCCAAGACAAAGTACACCAATAACATTGGGAACAACCAAGGAAGGAATATTCAAAGTAATTTCAGGAAACTTCAGGTATTTAGAATGATGAGACCTGAGAACATAATGAAAATCATTATTACTACGTTTGAAAATTTGAAAGACTATCCACTTCCTTAACAAAGGAATAATTTGGAGAAAACTCGGGAAATTTACAAAAATGTAGGGAAGTGAGATTACTAGAAAGGTTGGGCATAAGAACTGTGGAAAAGGATTGATTTAGGTGGATAGCAGTATTTACTGAACCAAAGGTTTTAAATAAAGTGCTGACAATATCACAGTGGGTAGCATTACTAATAGATTGAGATTCATTTAAGTAGAGAGTAATGGGAGATTGAGTCTCAATAGTAGACAGACGAAGAAACGTTGTTGCGGTGGGAAACTTGGTTGCAAAGATCCAAAGAGAATTTGTTTTTTTGAAAGAAGGCAAGTGGAAGACTCACAAATGGCCAAGATACGATCTACCCACAAATAAATTTTCACTACTCGTGACATGAGTATTAAAAATTAAGGGAAAATCAAACGGCAGTAGCAAACAATTTTATATCCGGACTAACTATCAATATTTCGTGAAGACGGAGCAGATGATGCCTGTTAAAGTTGGGAAAAAAGGAAGGGGACAGGAAAAATTCTATAATGCCCAGGGGTACATTAACCACAACATTAAGAGATGTTTAGGGTCACCTGTTTTTCGTGAAAAGATTCATGCGAAGGCTAGACTCCAATGCCCTATGTCATATGTGCGGTTTTGGTTTTCCTTTGGTTATTGGCCACGTATCTTTGTCGGGAGACAGTTCCTTACCTGACTGGATCAATCAGAATTAGGTAACTCCGACACTGACTATCTGTGATTCGCAGGCATACACCTGCAATGTGTGACAGTTAAAGTCATCCAATCACGAAAGTGGATCTTAGCTGTAGTGTTTTGGAGTGCAGGTAGTCCTGAACTCTTTACACAAAAAACAGGTTGCCCTAAAGATGTCTCATAAATTACTGGTTGTACAGTACTAAGACCATAAAAAATTTAAAGATTTTCATGAGAAACAGGTGTAATCATATACAAAGTCTAGGTAATCAAATGTTGAATTTTGCTCAAAACAGTAATAAATGAAACTGAGTTTAACAAGGTTGAACTTAATTCGCTGTAAACATTAGTTTCAATAACATAGGATTCAAATGCATCGTAAAACTTATAATCATTATTCTTTCCACAACTTCTTGCACAGATTGATTTACTGTATATTTTTTTGTTATTCAAGACACTTTCTTCCAAATTCCTAATAATTAGAATTTTATTTTCCAAATTTGCAGAGATATCATCTTGTACATCACAAAGGAATTTTGTGTATTTCCAAATGTGCATGGTCTTCAGTGTCTAAAGTGCAGAACGAGGTTTTGAGGATTTTTACACCAAAATTTAGAACACCTCTCTTATGTCAAGGGGACTGCAGTGGCTGAGCGGTTAGCCTGCTCACCTTCCACCAAGGCAAAGCGGGTTTAATCCCCGGCCGGATAATTCCCGGATTTTCTCATGTAAGAATCATGCCATACAATGCCGCTGGTTGGCTGGTTTTCTCGGGGATCTCCCGTTTCCCCCGCCCTTTCATTTCAGCGCTGCTCCATACTCACCTCACTTCATCCTCATCGGCTCTCAAGACCTCAATGTTTAGAACCACCTAAAGCTCTTCACTTCACTTCACTTCTTCTGTCAAGATTCTGGGGAAGCAAAGCCGCTAACTTACCAATCTCAGACTTAAAGGCTAGAGCACTTCCTTCCAGTTGAGCTATTTTGTGCTGAAAATTCTGATTGAAAGTCACATTTTCACGAGTTCTGCTTGTATTATCATGCACCAAAATTACAGATTAAATTAAATCATCAAGTTGTGAGGATTCTTCTTCCAATTTGAGCAGATTAAAATTTAACACAATAGTTTAGTAACTGTCAGAAAACAACTCATCTTCCTTTTCAAAAACAGCACCAGAATTAAATTTTTTTACCGTAACTGAAGAACAGAACAGTGGTGAGAATGTGAAGGAAAAGGAAAACGGAAACATGGTGGAACGCCGGAGTATCAAAATACTTCCACTAAGAAACAGGCGGCGCATGCACTAAAACAAACAAGGCTTTGCATTGACTAAATTAACCAAATTACAAAGGTTAAAGAAAAAAAAACCAACATCACTATACCGAAATAAAGTAGTCTAATCATTACATTAGCCCAGGATTCACATTCATAAAATGGCTAGGAAACCACCCCATGAAACAACAAATTAGAAATGATGACAAACTACATAACCTTAATACTCACTTATGGACAAACAGAAACTATTTCTTAAAAATAAGTACCATACATTTTTTTTACATTTGGGCTTATAAAATAGCAATGGCAATAAGAAGACTTTATAAAGAAACTGACGAGTGTTTGATCAGTCCACTACAGATACCAAGTCAGGATATAACTAGATTCGAAATAAGTGGAGCACTCCAAACAAATAACTCACAGGTAGGGCCTGCAATACCCTAACATTGCTCAAACAAACTATGATGAAACCAAGGGATGAAATTTCCTCAAATGGGAGATGTGTGCACGCGTAACACGACCTCCAGTTGATGCTGTGTCTCATCCTGGACCCCTCAGCTACACTAGGCANTTTTATTATTATTATTGTTCCACCTTAGGTAACGTCATCCAGAAGTTGTCTGTGGATTGTCTGCTGGCCACATCGGACATCAGACAGTAACCCAACATAGTTCAACCTGATTTGCACTACTGTTCATTAGCCTCTGCTACAATACTGAGCATACACTTTGCTGGTGCTTTTTAACCTTCACACATGCCCACAGTACATAATTCTGTGTATACAGGATGAGTTACCTAAGATGTTAACTTACAATATTTCCGGAAACGTTGAAGATATTGTTATCCTGTTTTCACCCAGTTGAATTATAATAAATAAATACCTCACTAAACGACTTGTAATGTCTTGTCATAGCAATGTTAATTAGAGATAAATTGATATCAACGTGGTTTTTTCAAATGGAATGATAGTAATTTCTGCTGCTGGCAATGTCAATATGAAAGAGATGACCCCAACTGAGGTATCACACTCTGAAATCGGATAAGTTGTTTTGGAGAAATTACAGTATGTAGAAGATACGATTTCTCTGGTTGGACCATCAGACTGCGTGCCATCTCATGCGGACTATCATGATATCATACTTAAAAGGAAATACGTCGCACCACGCGGAAACGGAATTTCATGCCACTGCGGTACCGGTATAAAAGGTGATGCTATTCGCCGCCTTGTGATATGATGTACTGGAAGGGTCATAGGGTCTGAGTTATTTTTACCAGGCACAGGCTATAAGGTGCCTTGAAGGTTGAGAGTAAACAATAAGGTAGTCAGTCGGTGTTTCAAATGTACTAGGCTATATTTGACCAGAAATTCACACACCCTTTCCCGGAAACTACCACTTTTCCGGGAATACACTTGTACTTTTCCGGAAATTTACTTGCTTTCCCGGAAATTCACATTTAGTACTGCCCCTGCGAGATGGTACCTTGCGGGTTGGGAGCCTTAAGGGCTGATTACAGTGCTCTGGCTAATGTTTCTGACGTCTTGGAGGACACTAGGCGTCGGGACCTGTCCCTGAGTGGCGACGTTGGTATTTATCTGTATTTGTTGCTCTGGTAGGATATTGTCTGGTAAGTTGTGCGGCCCCCTTAATGGGCCGTCGGCTCAGTTTAATTGGCGTGATGGGCTCAGCTGGCTTCCTGCTGCGGTCTCGATTACGGCTTTCCACTATGGACTGTTCCTGGGTTCTCTCCTCGGTGACGTCATGATTGACTCACTGACTGACTGACTGATTCCCACTCGGTATCGCACTTTNTACGGCTTTCCACTATGGACTGTTCCTGGGTTCTCTCCTCGGTGACGTCATGATTGACTCACTGACTGACTGACTGACTGATTCCCACTCGGTATCGCACTTTGCGTCCCAACTTGGTGATACGACTGTTCAGTTCCTGGCACATGACTGTCTACTCTCGCGTTTCGGCATGGCGCTCCTGTCTGTCACCTCTCAGTGTGGGTTTCAACTGTTCTACATCACTGACTCTGTCGGGGTCCGAACCCCGGCCTTGGTTGACTGACTCACCCGACTGCCTCGCGTCTCGGCGTGGTAATACTACTGGCTCGACTGACCTGACTCTGGTCCAGCACCTGCCGGCGCGCGGGGAGCATTACTCGCCCGATTTACTTGATATGACTGACCCCTTTATCACTGCCTCACGTCCGGCGCCTCCCGGTGCGCGGAGTTACTGGACGACTGTTTGCGGCTGATCTGATTCTGCCGGGCTCCGATCTCTGGCCTCTGCGTGCAATATCACTGACCCGACTGACGCAACTAATGCACTGATTCAACTGACTAACTGCGTCGTTCCGACGTGGGACTCCGGCAGGCCCTTCACTCGTCTGCCGGCGCCTCCGGCGCAGCGTATAAAAACTGACTGACTCCTCCTTGTCTCGCAAGTTGGCTTTTAAACTCTCTTGATCTCCCCCCATATTCACACACGGTTCTCCCTTGTTGGGGGAAGGGGAGTGAAAGGCGCAGAACAATGACCCACTTCCTCCACGTGTGAGGACTCTTGTTGGGGAAGGGGGGGTGACTTGCGGCCCTACGGCCAAACGTTGTCAGCTCTTCTCCCGCGTCTAACTAGCGTTGTATTGGCACAACTTTAGCTTACATCTGCATTTTCATGACGCTAGTCCATGTTTTCCTGCGTTTTGCTAGGGAAGGGAGGGGAGACTCGTGGCACAACTGCCAAGCTCTGTCAACCCTTTTCGTTTGTATCTCGGGTGGGTCAGCGATATTCCAGCCGCTGCCCTCCTTGGCACATGTCTTAATTTCCTTGTGGGCGAAAATCGCTAGTCTATCTCGGCTTGACCTCGGCACGCGTTAATGACTTATACGTCCTCTCAAGTCAACCTGACCTGGCCACGCGTGTCCCGCGGTGCATCAACTGTATGCGCTCCTGGGGGAAAAAAATGGCGGGGGAGTGTCAGCGATGCTTCTACTTACAATATGGGTTACGCGTCAAAGGGACAGTGAGGACATGCAGCTCTGTATTATAGTTGTAGAGTGCTAGTGTGTAGAGTGCTGTGGAGTGTGAAGAAAATGTCGTTCATGAACCAATAAAAATTGGATATGCTACTTCTCTACGTAGAATGTGGAAGGAATACGAAGAGAACAGTTGTGTTGCCCGCACAACAATATCAAGAGAGGCAGTGTCCATCAATCATGACAATTTTGCGACAGTGCAAGAAATTGTTAATGGAAGGGCACTGGTACGCTATGCCGATGGTAAGGAGCAGGTCTGCAACAAGCTGTGCGAAAGAAATAGATGCTCTGGCAGCTGTTGCTTATAATCCACATATTAGCTCCAGAGAGGTTGCAAGTGGCTCTGAAATAAGTCAGTCTAGCATCATTCGTATTTTGCACACAAACAGATTCCATCCGTATCATGCGTCACTTCACCAGCAGCTTGATCAGCAGGATTACGGATGGCGCATGGTATTCTGTTGCTCACTTCTGATGCAATATTGGGAGAATAGGTTCTTTCTTCAAAGAATCCTGTTTACCGACGAAGCAACATTCACCACTCATGGACATGTGAATATCAGAAATAGGCATTATTGGACTGCTGACAATCTGCACTGGCTGCGGCAGGATTGAACATCAGTGGCAGTGGCGTGTGAACATGTAGTGTGGTATCATTGAAGACCATGTAATTTATCCATACTTTCTTGAGAGAACCATAACGGGTAATAGATACGCACACTTTCTTACCGAAGTGCTACCAGCTCTCCTGGAGGAAGTACCACTTACAATGGGTGCCCAGCTCACTACTTGCGTGTGGCTGGACAAACACTCACCCAGCTATTTCCCGGTCGCTGGATAGAGTGCGAAGGCGTTATCAGGTGGCCTGCACGTCCGCCTGACTTCACACCATTGGACTTTGTTCTCTGGGGAATGCTTAAAGATAAAATCTGTGCACAAGTTCCGACGACTCCAGACAATTTCAAACACCACATTGTCACTGCATGTGTAACGATATTGAAGGGAACTCTTAAGTCTGTCCGGGTGTCATTGCACAAGCAACTGCAAATGTGTATTGCTGTTGACGGTGCACATTTTGAGCACATACTGACATAAAGCACTAATAGAACAGTGTTTATCGCCACTTTCCTTTGTGTTTTCCTTTATTTTGTTGTTGATGTAAATATACTATGTAAATGTGTACCTTAGAATGAAACACATGATAAATCAATGTTCATGGGAAGTTATTACTGCAAACACGTGATACTTCTATTTCTGGTTTTAACATCGCCATTCAGTTTGTGAAATTCATCTGTGATGCAAGGCTCTGATAGAAACAAAAGCAGAACTGTTACCATCATTAACTGGTGAATCATCCCTAGATGCCATGTCCTTTGCCTTTCAATTGGTGTGCTGGTCCACCCTGATGTAGCCAAGTGTGACCAGTATCAGTTTTAAATGACCTTTTATTCCACTTTTGCAACTTTGTTATTAGTTGTACTTATCTGCATCACGCTGGAGCAACCCATCAGCAGAGCGCGACATCTCCTTATATCATCACGTACGTCCGCATGAGATGGCGCGCAGTCTGATAGTACAACCAGAGAAATCCTACCGTCTACATACTGTAATCTCTCTTAATCGTCTTATCCGATTTCGAAGAGTGATACACTGTTGAATACGTCTCTTTCAGATTGACGTTGCCAGCAGCTGAAATAATATCTTTCCATTTGAAAACACCACGTTGATATCAATATCTCTATAATTAACATAGCTATGACATGACGCTATACGTCGTTTAGTGAGGTATTTATTATAATTCATGTAAGTGATAACAGGATAATGGTATCAATATTTCTGGAAATATTTGAGGTTAACATCTTAGGTGACTCATTCTGTATATTCATAACTTAACATACTGAACCCGAGACAATCTCCTGATTGGTCTTTCATTTCATTCTACCGGTTTGTTCTTATGTTATGTTGATTTCTTCACTTATCCTTAAGTTTTGCTCATCATTGTATCACCGCAGGCCTAGAAAATTTATATTTTTTATGCTGCTACTCATGTGAGTATGGATGTACACTGGAATTGTGTGTCAAATTATTTTGATGGTTCTTTCATTTTTTTATTTCAGTATGAAATTTGTGAAACTTAATGCCTGGCTGAACTGATTCAGTGACCACTTTAATGCCTTTTGAAATTTTGAACACACAGAAAAGCAACTTAGTTATATTTACTGTATCAGGTGTTGTTTGGTTCTTTTTTTACCTATATTGATTCCTATACTAAGCATTTCAGACTGGGTTCATGCAATTTACAATAAATATCTTTGAATTATGCTCGGCACATAATTGTCATTACAAGTATTAGTTTACTTTTAAACACATGTCATACCCCTTTAAAAATTTTAAAATAATAACTGCGGTATCTCTACCAACAGTTAATATCCCATACAGTTATGAACAGCTCGTGATTTTGAAGCTAGAAAAGTTGTACATGTTTAGATCATTTACAGCTTGCTGAGAGCATATTGATGCATCTGTCATAGATGGTAAACTAGCTGAAGCTAATTTTCAAAATTAAAAATTGTCATTAAAAATTGCCATTAAAAATTCAAGTCACTTAAATGTAAGATACTGCCTCTTTTTTTTTTTTTTTTTAAAGTAGCTCTGCCCTTTCTAGTTGAACATTTTAATATTTTCTTTTCAGTACAGTTTAGTCTGATTTACATTTTTTTAACACCATAGTTAAGAATCTGATCTGTATGCGATTCTCATAAAAGTCAACTAACCAAAAAATACACTAGCAGAAATGCATTTATGAACACACCGCAGGAATACATGTATCTGCTTCAAAATAAAGGTACACAAGAAGGAGGTGGTATGTGGGCCTGAGATGAAAACATCAAGACCATGACACATCCAGAAAATTGCAACACATACAACAGACACCTTAAAAATTAGTTTAACCACCCTAAACCCCACACATGTAGCAATGGGATATAATCTATTGTTCAATTGCTGAATGTGTCTGGGGTATGGTATCCCATGTTCACTGTACTTGTTGGCATGGTATATTGATTTCCATCATTACAATTTTATAATGATTTACTTATTGATTTAAATCAAATATTATTTAAAACCAGCCATAAGAATAAATGTGACACACTCAAAAGGGTTATATAGACCTTGAAAGTCCTTGAATTTAAGTGGATGGTTTCAAGGCCTTAAAAAGTCCTTATATCATTCAAGGCCTTGAAAAGTCCTAAAATTTTTAGGTTATAGTTAAATGCATAACAGTGTGACTTGTAGTTAAAAAGACACATGTAACATATTTATTTTTTGTTGAATTTCTATACAGCTGCATCTATAATGTGTGATTGTACCGCTTCAGAATTAATAGTGGTGACTGTGTTCTTTTCTAGATTATTATTAATTTAGGTGATTTGGTCTTTTAATGTATACTTTTGAGTCCTTTGTTTTTGAAAAATTCTAGAATTTTCGTATGAAATGTTTGTTTAAATCCTGACTCATGAAAAGTCACAAAATAATTTTAACAAAAATTAATTCAACTGCTATTAATAATTGGAAAGAACTTGAGCAACACTTGAAGGATGAAAATCATGACATGGTTATCATGAAGTAATTTCACAGTCAATATTGTCAAGCTCTGAGTGGTGTTTACTTCTTGGCTTACCTTATAGACACTCATTACTGTGGTAAATGCTTGACACCTGTAAATAAATCTGAAGCAATTTTATTTGCAAATAGCATGCACAAAATCAAGTCCTTTCCATGGATTTATGTTCAAAAAATGTTGTCTATAAAGTTTCAAAACATATGTGGCTATAATTTATTAATAGTGCACAGAAGTTTAAAACTTGCATTCAAAATTTTGATACTTAAATTGACTTACTCTATTGTTTTCTATGTTATATATATATAACATTTAAAGCATTGCTGGAGGTACTGAAATAAACATTTTATTAGTAATATGTTGTAAATAATATTATATATATAATTTTAATTAACTTTAATATATATATTATGTACACTATTCATAAAATTTTGTATGATTATTAATAAAACTTATTATTCTTTATAAATTTCCAGTGGCGATCAGAACACATTATTTGAGTGTATCGCAGACAACATTTTTGAGAATTCACTTAAACTCTCATGTACAACGAAAAGCTCATGTAATTCAGATTACTAAGAAATTAAGTACAACCTGTTTCCCCCTAAGAAATGTATCTTTTCTTGTGTATGAAAAATTATTGAAAGACATATATTTTGTGTATTTCTACTTAGTAAACCAAACATATTCCTGCTTCAGAGAAAAGCTATCAGGATCATAGGTAGAATAAAACCTCGTAAATCATGCAGAACATTATTAAAAAATTTGGTGTGTAATATTTACTTCCCAGTTTATTTATTCTTATATTTTCATTATTGCATATTATGTACTCGTGGCAATTACTTGCTTTACCCAATGTAATGTTTGTGGCATTGCCAGATCGCCAGTATCAGTCATGGTGGTGTCCTAGACAGTGTTTGTATATTTTAAACATTATGGTGAACAAGTAACAAAGAAATGTATGCTATCTCCTTTAATAAAACTGTTTGATATGTTCAGTTTCTTCACAGTACACAAAAATGGCAACGAGGATTCGTAAGGAACTATACGCGCGTGCTGTGTGTTAATCTTTTGCATCGCTCTCTTCATTCGCGTAGTGACTACATAACGCAATGTCATCCTTCGCGAAATACGATAATTCCTGCCCCGAGACCTCAGCTGAACATCTGGAAAGATTTCAGTTCTAGCTACATTTGAAAGGGCAGATTACGGATGATCAGAAACGAGGACTTTTGATTCAAATGTTGGACGATCATACCATTCGCGATTTGAAGGACTGGATTACACCGCAGACCCTTTGAGACCTCACGTACAACGAGCTCATCAAAGTTTTGAACAAGAATATGGTACCTACGATCAACCCCATGGTCTGCTACAATAAGTTCGTAAACAGAAGGCAACTTCCAGGTGAGAAGACAGTTTACATGTCTGAATTAAGGCGGTTGGCATCTTCGTGTAACTTTGAGGGGATGACTGCTGCAATTGTGTTGTACCAGTTTGACTGTGGCCTACGCAATGCAGATTTACAAGCCAAATTACTTTGAGAAAAGGAGTTTACTGCGATGAAGGTTTTAGAGGCTGTTCAGTCAGTTGAATGATCTGAAGAGAATATCATTGAGGTTAGAAATTTGTGCGTGAAAGATGTACACAAATTTCATGCTACTGCATCAGGCAGCTGAGTATTTTCTCCTCCCAGTTTTGGTTCCACATTCAACATAAAAGTTATTTGTTTCAGATGTGCTGAGGTAGGCCATATTGCTGTTAAAGTCCCCTTCCCAAAAACAACTTGAAGTCCCAAAAATCTGGTAAAGTCGGGCATGTTACAAAAGCTTGTAAGCAAAGGGATAAGTCATCATTGCGGTCCACAGAAGCTGATCATGCAAATTTTGTTGACAATGTCACAGCTGCAGTTGCCTCATCCAGGGTTCATTCTCCCATTGTTTCCCCAACAAACATGGATTTGTAGTACCTAGGTGCCCATGTCTAATCACTTCATGATGAAAGCTTATTTCTGTTTGATCAGGTTTTGAGTCTGAATATGAAATCATATTCTGTGCGAGTACAAGTCAACAATGTTCTCATGCAATTTGAAATAAATTCTGGTTGTTCGAGGACACTTATAAACCTGGACATGTATATTACCAATTTTGCAAACTCCACTCATGACCCTGTTTTGCATCCAGTACCAGTTGGACTTGGAACGTGGGCTTCACAGTATTTGACCATTAGTGGAGAATTCCAAGCTGCTGTAAAATACAAGCACTTTACTTGCAATGTTCCGGTTTTGGTCGTGGATGGCGTTGGACCAAACCTTCGTGGTCGTAACTGGATTCAGGCCTTAGATATTTTCAGTCAAGGTGTGTACTTTCTGTCTCCAGACACATCATATGTTGGTATATCTAATGTAACCTTCTCACACACTAACATGAATGTTCCTGCAGTTTCAGGCTGTGGTACGGGCTGTTATTAGGGACCTCCCCTTCACATAGATATAAACCCTGCTGTTGCTCCTGTGTATCGGCAAGCTCGATCGGTTGCATTTGTCCTCATTACTAAGCTGGAAGAAGCTATTGTGGCAAATGTGAAGAGAGAGGTATCGATTCCTGTGAATCACGCCGGTCCCTGGGCCTCTGCTATTGTCCCAGTGTTGAAGTGCAACAGTACCCTTCGACTTTGTGGTAATTACAAAGGCACGGTGAACCATGCTTTATCTATAGATACATACAAATCTCCAACACTGGATCAGGTGTTGTTAGATTTGGCAGGTGGTTGCATCTATGGAACCATTGATTTGGAAGAGGCTTACACTCAGATTCCGGTGGATGGAGAGACTTCTCATGCGCTGACAGTGAACACTGTTCAAGGCCTGCACAGTTTTACGTAATTACCTTTTGGTATTAAGATTGCATCTTCTGCATTTCAAAGGATAATTGATTGTTTGTTGTGACCAGTTAAAGGTGTTATCGCATACCAAGACAACATATATGTTAAAGGTACAGCAGTAGCAGAATACTGGGCTAGGCTTCTGCAAGTTTTGCATATCCCTGGATTCAAGATTAATTCTGACAAATGTGTGTGGCAAACTGCATCGCAGAAGTTTTGGGATTTAGGCTTGATGCTGCTATTACAAATGCTCCCAGTCCTTGTACAAAACAGGAACTTCAGTCCTTGTTGATTTTGATCTTATTTTATGGTAGATTCTTCAAGGATAAGACTACCATATTAGAGCCCTTTCATCGCTTGTTAGACTCAAAATCTAAATGGGGCTTGGACCACGAAGCACCAAGTGGCACTTCAAACAGTTAAATATATGTTAACCAGTCACCAAGTATTAACTCATTACAACCCTGAGTTACCACTAGTTGTTACTGCTGATGCTTCACCGGTGGGAATTGCTGCAGTGCTGGCACACATCATACCATGTGCTCAGTTTGGTAAAACAAGAGATACCCATTGCCTACGCATCTCGAACACTGTCTGCCACAGAGTGAGCTTACTCACTACTAGACCGGGAAGGACGTATCATATTTGCAGTTAAAAAGTTTACCCCTTACTTGGTATTTCGTCGGTTTACAATCATTACTTATCACAAACCCTTGCTTGGCATATTTGCTCCCGACAGGCCAACACCACTGCATTCATCTCCACGAATGTTGAAGTGGGCACTCATTCTGAGTTATTTTGACTACGAGTTATGTCATAATGTCATAAACCTGGTACAGCAGTTGGTCATGCAGACTGTTTGAGTAGACTGCTTCAACCTACGTCTGGTGAGGATGTATTTCCGGAGCCTGCTGTTGTGCACCTCCTTGAAGCTAGAGATCTGCGCTTTCTGTTACCACGAGATATTGCAAGGTCTACGGACATTGACGTGGTGCTTCTTGTACTTTATGGGCTATGTGCACATGCCCATCCTCGTCTACTGGCAAAACCCACCAAAGCAGTGGGTAGGATGTTTCACACTCACCTTACGCAGCTGCACCCTGCTCTCGAACCATCTAAACCCGCATCAGTATTCTGGATGATGAAGCACGGCGTGTGCAAGTCTACTTGATTACCAGGTGTGGTTTGTGGTCATTCCGGTGTTTGATTTTACTACATCAAGCTTGATAATGGTGCAATAGTCAAGAACATTTCCGGTGATGACGTGCATCACAGATTCGCCCCAGAGCTTGCATAACATGTTCTTGAACCATTTGTTCATGACAAGTCGCAAATGCCTGACAATGAAGCTGAAACTCCAGAATCAACCTAGGTACTTCACTGCACCATTGTTCAACACATGCCTTCTCAACTGCCACAGACTGCCCGTCAGGAGAACCACTTGCCAACGATACCTGCGAGTTTAACTCCATATCACCATCCTGTTTCTACGTTGGTGGTTGCTGCTGCACGGCACCGAGCCCATGACAGGCCACTGCCGCTACCTGCTACACAGGACAGGGGAAGTTCTACAAAGGTGTCTGAATCTACCTCTCATTAGGATGGCGACTCTGCATTGACATTGTGTACTGCCAGCTCTCACCACCAGGGTCTCCATTCAGCATCTTTCCTGATATTCACCATCCACAGGTGACTCCACCTCTTTGAGTCTTCACGAAGGCGAGTGCACTGTAACCAGCACCTTAACTGGACTTCAGGTCCTACCATTACGCAGTCTGGCCAGATATCTCGACCCCCTCAGCAATTTGAATGATGGTTGACTTGTGTTTAATGACTCAGTGCATCAGTGCAATGCTAAGACACATGCCAATTTTGTTATATTTTATTATTTCACTATACAATATCTAATGAGTTGATTGTCTGTGTTACATTGTCACAATATTGTCTTGTCCTATTTGAGTGGGGAAAGGTGATGTACTTGTGATAATAACTTATTTTACCCAATGTAATGTTAGTGGCATTGCCAGGTCGCCAGTATCAGTCATGGTGGTGTCCTAGGCGGTGTTTGTATAATGTAAACCCTAAAGTGAACAAGTAATAAAGAAATGTGTGCTATCGCCTTTAATAAAACTGTTTAATATGTTCAGTTTCTTCACAGTTCACAAAATTGCATATGAAGGTCTTTTTTGTTAAAAAGATTCTCATAACACAATACATGCTTGTCACTTTCACAAACTTTCAAATCAGTTAAAACTACTTGAGAAAGGTTGTTTATAAATGTAAACAACCTCTCTATTTTTGATAAGTTACCTGAAAATTTGGGGGGAAAATCTATATATTCATACTTTTATATACTGTGAAGGAACTGAACACATCCAACATTTTCATTATAGACGCTATCAAATGCATTTCATTATTTCTTATTCACTGTAAGATTTAGGTTGTACAAACACCACCTGAGATACCATTAACGTTGCTTGATACTGGTGACTTGGCAATGCTGCCAACATGACATTGGGTAAAGCAAGTAATTATCACAAGTCCATAACACATATAATTATAAGAATTTCTTTAAAAAAGCACATAAAAAATTCACTTAGAGAAAACACATTTTATTCATTGTATAAATTCTTTTATTTTACATTTAACTGAACAGTTGTCATCCCTTTATTTCTGAGTTACAATATGTTCATCAGATTTGAGCTCTCAACTTGAGTTATAAAATGTTAAGTTGAATATGTTTTTATATTTCAGTGTTCCTCATTCCTATAATTTTTAAAAATCAATCTGCTCAGGAAATATTCTTACATAGCTTATTGGTTCTGTAATTTTTTTATTTGTAATACTTCTTATACTTTCTTATTTGTATGTTACTTTACCACTTGATAAATCTTGTATTCAAAGAACTTTATGTTCTGTGACTGAATCAATTGGGTTATAATAATAAGTAAGTAAATAAAAGAAGCAATTGTAGGAATATTCATTTTTTTATTTGTTAAGAATTAATATTAAAATCAAAAACCACAACCTATAAGAGCCTAACACCTTACTAATTACTTGGAGAGAAGATACATAACTTGTGCACAGAATAAATTACTGTAAGATTAAGAGTATAAAAACAAAGTAGCCACATTTGAAAATATTGTTACGGGATACAATTATTTAATTAAAGAGAAGTATGTCAAAAATCACAGTGCCAAGAGTAAGGGAACTAGTAAAATGTAAAAAAATGTGATTTAAATATTAAAAAAACATGATTAAATAAAAAATTCTATTCTTTTGACTTTGTAGAAAATAAAGATTTTTATATATCGTTCTCCATGGCGTAGCTGGGTCATGGTCATTGCCGGCACCGGGCTGAATGCTGGACGCCATCCTATCATGTCCTGCACATGCTCGATGGGGCTGAGGTCTGAAGATCTAGCAAGCTTACACCTTGTAGAGCACACAGTGTTGCCCTAGCGACATGTGGATATGCATTATCTTACTGGAAGTTGGCTTTCTGCTGAATGAATATCAGAGGCAGTCGAGATGTATAGCTTATGGCCCTCCATTACACAATGGATTGTTCCGCCCACCAGCACATTTGTCCAAGGCAGAAACTACCTATCATTGAACACCACTGCTTTCCTTTGCCTATCCAACACACTCTCTCCTGAAACTACTGTAGACAATGAACAGGTGTCTGTGGGGAGGGGGCAGGGGGGACCAGGGTGTGTACCAACTGGGGATACTGAGAAAAAGGTGGGAATTTGACAAGACCGGTAATAAACCAGGAAGAAGGCCTGTAATTCCCAAATAATTCCAAGAATTTTGTGTCACGTTGGTGAGTAGCATGTTAGCGGCTCTCCATATCTAAACAGCCTTTCCCCTTCTCGTGAAACCTTACCCTCTATCAGTCAGTCTTCCATTCCAACTTCTTACTCTGTAACTGCTGTACTGCATTTTATTTATGAATGCCTCTTTTTCACAGACAGAATAATTCTGTAATGTCACAATAAATTACTTAATTGTCAGTGACTGTGATCAACTGGCTCGTAACATGTTTGTATGTGTTCATATTGGCAACGTTTGCTGAAAATGGTGCGCAAAAAAGAAATAAGCAAATTTAAGATTTCTTTAAAAAATTGACAACAATATTGCATTTCCAGTAACATAATCGGTTTTTAAAATATTTTGGCATTGCTACTTTGTACTTTTAATAGTTTCAATTCTCATGAATTTTTAATGTAGAGACAGTGCTCTGGCCCGCCTTGCTCGTTGTGAGCAAGGCAAGACTCCGGCAGACTCTGCGGCACGTCACACGCCATATTGGTAACTCCATTTTTGTAAGAAAATTTATCAGTTTCACATTTTATTTGTTTAGGCCTTGTTTATACTTTGGCTTAGTGGAACCAGTTACAGTAGAACCCCCATTTTACGAGTGCCTATGGTTCCCAAAATACTGCTGTAAGATCTCCGTTGTCGCAAAATCCAAAAATAACCAACTTTGACCCCTAAAACAATTAAAATAATTGTTTTTGAAGTGCATTTTTTGTTTAAAATTCATGTTTGTCACTGGCATAAAACAAACATGTTTTTTTAAATAAAATATTGATTTAATTTAACAGAATTTAATAGACTAATAGTCTTCCGAATAAAATTATACTCAATAAGCATATATTTACTCTCTCCTTGTCACCAAAAATGTTAATATTAAGCGGCGCAAAGTTTTACCGAGCAGATTATATTCATTATTAACCACCTTTGGCATAAAAACCATATTAAAATAAATGTAGACATCTTAATATTGAAATGATGGCCCAAAAGTATTAACCCTTCATCGCTGAAAAAAAGTTTCAACCGTGCACAATTTAATTCTTAGCAAGTGCTGCATTCATTTTCAGTCACTTGTCGCGAGAAAATCAGAGGATCAATCAAAAATATATAAATATTATTTTAATATGCAGACTTTTTAAAATAAAATTATATTTCAGAAGATAAATACAATGTCTTGTCGACTCAAAAATCACTCGAGTGCCACATACTTTTTAGCAAACGATAATCAGTTTCATGTGCGTGTCATACTGTAACCTATTTTGAGCATAAAACTATCCTTCAGTTTTATGTAAGTTAATACATAATTCCTCTACAGTATTACTTTCAAACGGTAACACTCATTCCACCACTTCAGGTTTTAAACCATAGAATATGAATAAGATTTTCCGCTTATCTTCCATTTCTGGATCTAACTGGCCAGACATCCTCAACATTTCATACATATACTCCTCGATTGTCTCATTTTGTTTTTGAATCCTCACCCTGAGTTTTAATTGTAAGTTCTCAGCTTGACCAACTTGCTCAAAAACTGTCCTTGAGGCAGTAGATAACTCTGCTACTACTTTCTTACTTAAGCTTGCTTTTTCTCTTGGCTTTTGTACCAATGAAGAGCAGCCGAACTTAAAAAGGTCAGAAAATAAGTTACATGCTTATTTCATCCTACCCATGTGGTGTGGCTGCCTTCTTAAAATTTCTTAAGAACTGGTCAAGATTTTAATCAGCTCTCCCCACAAATTTCCCTGGATCCACATATGTATATATATATATATATATATATATATATATATATANATATGTATATATATATATACACACACACACACACACACACGAGTGCTGCATGTTCTTTGAAAAAAATTAACTCTGTTATTTTTATGTCTCTTGGAATACTTTCGGTCTTTGCATCAGGTTTTAAATTTAAAAAATTTGTCTAATTCCGAAAGTTTTTTCTCCACCATGGGTAATTTTCGTCGTCCGAATCGTCTGAACTGCTAACTCGCCTCTGGTCAAAATTAATTTTTGTTTATCCTTAGAATTCCAGTCTCAAGCTTTTTTGCACTCTCATATCAACATAAGCACCTGAATCTCTGCACACACTAACCTGATCAATTTCTTTAGTAACCTTGGTCTAAATAAAAAATAAATAATTATCCTACAATCTTTTCGACAAAAAAAATTATTGCTCCGTTTAATGTTATGGTATTTATAACTATAGGTGCCTACTTTCTTGAAATGGGGGTATACTAGAAAGCAATAGTTTACCTACTCTCAACATGAAACTATTAAGTAAACCAAATAACTATCCTCTTAAACCTTAACCCTTCTAACACAAATTCATTAGGGTGCATCAACATAATAAGTTCAACTCATGCATAAACTACTTAATCCATTATTTTTTTACTATTCAATGTACCATGCAGTCAAGCTACCATGCAATAAGCGACTGTAAACATCAACCATCTACCTTGTCCAACTACTTAAAATAGCGTAGCATTTTTTCAATAAAATATAAACAAACTAATTTTGAAGTCTCATTCTTGTATCCACATAATTAAATTTTCAACAAATTGTTCTCATTTCAATTTGTCTCCATGCCAAAATCTCGTTAAATAATTTGGTGGAATGTACCCAGAAAGCCTCACCACTTTTCTATCTCACCTCATGAGAGGTGAGTAGGCATAAACTCTCCTAGACTGATGAGTGAAAAATAGGCAGGTCAGTGAACACATACATTTAAGGTTACCTGTAGAGTGACTCTGCAATTGGCAGAGTGAGAATTTTTACAGTGATTCATGTTAGGGGCAACAGAAAGAAAGAAATAAAATATTCTACAAAATCCTACCGGTTATTTTATTTAGTCCTCTCGTACCATCCCTTATCCCTACTTTTAAAAAGAAAGAATTTAAGTCATAAAAAAATTAAGGTTTTCAACAGGGCTGCTACGAGAACAAATAAATGAGAACACTAGAGGTTCTCACAAGAATTTCTTACATTTATTAAAAAAAATTCATAATAAATCTTGTACATTAAAAAAACATTTATTATTATTATTACTACGTGAATGAAAATAATATAAGCCATGCCTCAGTCAGTTTCATAACTTAGAGTTTGTTAGTGAAGTAGCTGGCACTGACTAGGAAACAACTGACCAACTATCACATGCAACTCAGCCTAGAACTAAGACCATACTAAAAGCCCTCTAAATGAAAATCAGTCCCTGAAACACTCACATTTTGCTTCAAAAATGGGCTTCTTCTTTCAATTATGCTTTTGCGTAATCGTGGGTTAGAAATTTCTATCCCTGACAATCACATCTTATCTTGCTCCCCACTGTCCAAGCTCCGTGATCAGCGCACACTGTCTCAGCCTACTTCCTACTCTGCCAGCTTATAATTCTAGCGCTGGCAGTGGGATTACACAATGACTTCCACCAACTTCCGACGAGCCTGCTAACCCAGTTACCTGCTATGGCATACAATCAATAAGTGTCAAATGCAGAACTAGCGAATAGCTCACATTCCACAAGCAGGTATTTGGACATGGATTGAAATGGTCTTGCATGACCAAATGTATGCAACCGTGCCAGGAGTCTGTGCAATATACCGGTACTTACCCACAAAGCACAGCACTGATATTATAGAATTTTGAATCAAAAGCTCTTACAGAAAAAGAACTATTACCATCCCAGGAATGTTAACTTTTCAAATAAAGCAAAAAAAAAACACGTTTTGTTTTATTTTATAACTGCTGGAAGTTATTATCTCAACAATATATATTTAACATAGCATATTTTCATGTGCAGTGATTCTGCTGGATAATAATTTCAGTTTGGCAGCCCAGCTCATCATTTTGTGTTTCGTACGTCCCCTCTTGCTCTAGCTACAAGGCAAAAATAAATTTTATTTATTTTTTAAACCATTCGTTGTTTTGCGATGGAATCTTTTTTGTAGCAAATAATATTTATGTTTATGTGATATCCAGGTACACTCTGTACCATGGTTAATTTTTAAACAGCCTTATTATGTATACAATCTGTAAACTACCAGGTGTCACTTTTTTTATGAATTGGTTCCACATTTAATGACCAAATACTTTATTATTATGAGTGAAAATGTGCTATCTTACAATTTCCCAGAATTCCTAATATTTCCAGTATTACCTATATCCTGTAACATCCAAACTGCTACTGCATAGGAACCACAACATCTTATTAAAGACGTTAAAACCAAATTCGTAGTCTATAACAAACGATGCTCCACAGTTTTGTCGTGCTTTTAAGTACACATCTAGAAACACTACTTTAGTTGTAGGTACGTTCAGTGAAACGGATGTGAGAGTTGCAAATGCGTGTTTATTCTTTTGATTAAAATAAAATTTTGTGTGTTTATGATATTGAATTTGACATTGACAAAAAAATTTAAGTAATGTTATTAACATATTATGCTCACAAATAAAATAAGATCATAATATAGCTAATTTTCCATGATAAATATTATGTATTCTTTTTGTTTGCTGAGCAAGAAAACTGCAACTTCTCAAACAACATTTTCAAGTAAACAAACTGTGGATCTTAATCAACTTATGTCTGTTGCAGTAATAAAAAATTCTTGCATAAAAAATCAATAATTTTGTTATTACACATGCGTGAGCAACTTGGCAGTAAATTTTGATGTAGGTAGGATGTGCTTGGATGTCTCCTAGACATCCGTAATTGCAAAGTAAACATGGTTTGACAGTCGTGTGGAAACCATATGGCAGCGGAAGGATACGTAGTCTGTTTGTTTACTTGTTATAACTTCTACATAATCTGTCATAAAATGGAATTCTTATATGAAATAGACTTATACATACAATAATTCCTGTGACAAAATTATCACTAGAATGGCAAATGTTCCGAAATAAACACACATAAACGGCATAATGATCATAATTTAAACAGTATCGAGGCATAGTTCGCAGCGGAATTATACACAAAATATAATACTGCACGTCCACTTGCTTCCACTTATCTTGCCAATTCAAGAGTCGTCCAAAGTCGTAGCCAATAAAGTAAGCAGGTTGTCAATCAATTGAAGAACAAAACAGAAAACCAAAACTGTAAATAAAATCATGATCCAATAAAATTGCTCACAAATTGCATCAATAATCAATCTAGTCAGTTCTAAATGCAATCTGAAGTTGAAATCCAAAAAGAAAAGTCAAAATTATTCATTAAAATAACACTATCACGAGACTTATTCAAAAGCTAAACACTGCACAAACAGGCTAAAATGGCTAGGTCACAAAGACTGCAGTTGTGGAAAAGAGGAACTGGTGAGAAATGAAACGTGAGCTATTATTACCCATCACTGTTGCTATGCGCATAGCATTTAGCAAGTTATGCACAGATACAGTTGTGTGGCGTGCAGGGAAGAGAGGACAGCTTGAGTTATCACTTCTATTCATGTATTTATGCATAGTGCACACTGTCTAACTCACCAGTTGTGCGCTTCAGATGTCTTCCAGCCAAAGTTTCCAAAGTTTTTTTTCTTTCTTTTTTCTTTTTATTTTACAGATGTGGCCTACCAGTTGATGGTGGTGGTACAACCTCTAGTAATTATTGTTGCATGCTAACTAACTTATTTTTAAATAACCTTTTATTGTGAATTTTTGCACGACTTTCATTTTGCCTCTTTTTTTTTTATTTTGCAGTTTTTGAGAATATTGTAAAATCGCTAGCATTTCACTTTTTTTTTCCTTCTGTTCTCGAGAATGTTGTTATAAAGTCACTTTACTTGTTAGATTAAAATAGGAGTTTTACTGTATTCTACTATATCCCATGCAGTGCTATTTTTGGTAAGTGATAATATTTTATCATTTCCTCACGATGGCAGTGGAACTTCGCAACTACGTGTTTTTCTTTCTCTCATGTGCAGTGATTTATATTTGTTATATGATAAAAGTTTCCAGTTTGAATCACTTACAGAATTAACACACACATATACACATATTAATACATGAAGACGTTTTCCTTGTTACTGAAGTGGCAGTTATTTGAAGCCTGTAATATGTTAGGCGTATTTTCTACCAATGACATTTTAAAAAGCATATATCGTTGGAATTTGAATTTCAGCAGTATCATATATTATGTGCGTACTTCATACATACTTTACCTATTTTTTATTATATTCATTACGTATAATTACACGAGGCCAAAGTAATTCTGTAGGTGTAGCCACTTTTGTACCTATTATTATCTGATATTATTTAAATAACTTTATTTCATGACAGAAATTTTTAAGTAAATAACTTATTTCCTTATCTCGCTTTGGCAGAAAGCCAGTTAATTTGCAGGTTTATTTTATTTTTGGTTCTGTAATCAGGGCATTTTATGTCTTTTAATTCATGTGTTTACATCTTGTGTATAAACATGTGAAGCAGGAGGATAGAATTTCTTAATAGTTAACTGAAATAAAATTACATGTAATTTAAAAGTGTTTAAGCACATTGTTTTTCTTAGTTAATGGTTATTTAAAATAATCCTTATGTCATTTAACAATTATTTATCACAAGTTATTGAATAATGTTTTCCTATATGACTGTTTGGGAATGCAAAGGCATTATATTTGCTTGTGCTGAGTGCTTTGACCCAGTGACGACAAACCAACCATTGGCGGTGCCGATGATGTTTCTCAGAGTCTGTTGTTACTCAGTTCTAAACTTATTTGGTTAAATTTGGTACACATACCTGAACTTTAGGTTTTTGTGTAGTGGCAGGGCAAACATTTGCCTTCATATATATGTGTATATATATGTATATATTCCCTACAAAAAGTCGGGAAAGTTGTAAAAAAAAAAAGTACAGATGAAAATTGAGGAAAAACGACGAATTTTTCTATCAAAGTTTGGTAGACATCCTGTAAACCTGCTAGAAGAACATGTGGATATAAACCTACCTCCAACAATCAATTTTTTATTGTTGTGCATACTTATGGAGGCTACAGTGGCTCTAATGGCACATGTTGTTGCTGTTCTGTCAGTCAGGGTGGCCCAAATGATCCTTCTGTCCAGGTGCATATCAGTGCAGCGAGGTGTCATGGGTGGGGCTAGGCAGCTGTGGAAACTCCCGGTCACCCATATTCTCCACCACCAATGTACCACTAACAAGTCATGCCCCATGTGAGTGACAATTCTGTGGAACGTCCAGCCACCCTCTCAGAGTTCTACTATATGGCCACACTCAAAGCCACGTAACTGTTCAATTGGTGCTCGCTGTCATCTTCCAGGCATTGCAGACACACTCTGTGATACACACACAATGGAATCAAACAGCCAATTGCATGTGTGTTGTCCGATGACCTATGATAAAAAACATGGTCTAATGTTTGCAGATCGGTACAGGAGAGTGATTCCTTTCCACTTACAATCTGTCTCTCCTCTACATATGAACAGTTTGTGTTTTGAAACCCAATTTTGATTGGACGATTTTACTAGGTGCTCTTTAATGCATTTCTGCTAGTGTATGAATTCTTTCAGTAATTTTCTTAAATAAAAAGTGACATCCACTTGTTTGGTCGTGCTTCAAAGCAAGATCAGAATAGATTAGATGAGAGGAGATTGATGGTGCGAGGGAGATGTCAGCCATGTCTAAGGACCAGACCTGTCATTCTAGTCAACATGGGGTGAAACAAAGTAATGGGGAAGAGACTGGAGCACCTTCTAAAAATCACTGACAATCAGCAATGTCCACCATGTTTCCCACCAGCAAAAATTACTAATTTGATCCATTATAGATTGAATCTGAATTTCCATGCAAACCTAACTCCACTTCCCATTTTCTTAAATTACATAATAATGCTCCAGTCATATTTTGTCCTGAGATAACTTACTTAATTTTCAGCTCTATAACATTATAATTTATATTATTTAGTTCTTCCTCTTCTCGATTGAGGTAGGAAAAGGACAATATCTTAGTTTATTTTGTTGCCACTGATGTATTTGTCACCAATTTTGGAAATGCTTTTCTTTGGTTGATTATATGGATTGCCACTTGTGTGCTAACAAGCATGAAAGGAAATGAAACTATCAGTCATTGTTTGAAGCAGTCACACAGCTGGTAAACTGCAGTTTCTTCCATCATTCACCTCATGTTGCTGTTTTCTGGAAGTGCTAATGATATGGTCAATGGCTGGTTGAGCTAATTTAGTCTATTCATAGCTGTCTTGGCCATAACTTATTTGTATCACCTTTCTTTAGTTTTTGTGATATTTTTAGAATTTATCGTGTTTAATATGGTTTACATAAAACTTCTCTTAATTTAGTCATTTCCATCTGTTGGCATTTAATTATGCATTTAGAACAATATTTACACTCTCATTCTTATCTTTTAGTAACTAAATTATTTATTATGAAATATATATTTAAAAAGCTTCATCACTTGTTTTGGTAACATAGTGATTGATTGGTAACATTCCTTACCTACAAAATTGTTCTCCCAGTCTCTATCATTGATTATTTAATGATGGTTTGTCTGAGAAGGAGAGAAGTTGAATCTTTTTAAACTTCAACTGCCACAGTAGTAAACTCTGTGGTAGTACTGTCAGATTAAACTGTTTACTATATTGTCAGATAAGACTCTAGCAAATTACTTATTACTTTAAGAATAATTAATGTTTCAAACTGGTAATTACTGATAACACTGATAAGTGGGGCAAATATAAGTGACTGATAACTCACAATTTATTATCGTGACTGAGCATTGGTGGTAATTAATGTATTTTAATTACAGAAAAGTATGATTAATGAAAATTTTTCAAGAGAAGGTATTATTTTCTTTGTAAACATATTTCACAAGTACAAAAACAAACAAAAATTTCCTAGCTGTGTATTTACAAGAAGCTCATAGTTCCAAAATTAAAACACTAGCTTAATTACATTGTACTCATTTTTGTGCATTTTTCCAATTTATGTAGGGCCCTCGCGAGCACGCAGAAGTACCGCAAGATGACGTGGCATGGACTCGACTAATGTCTGAAGGTATGCAGGAGGCAATTCACACCATGAATCCTGCAGGGCAGTCCACAAATCCATAGGAGTGCGAGGCGGTGGAGATCTCTTCTGAACAGTATGTTGCAAGGCATCCCAGATATGCTCAATAATGTTCATGTCTGGTGATTTAGGTGGCCAACGGAAGTGTCTAAAGTCAGAAGAGTGGTCCTGGAGCCACTTGGTAGCAACTCTCGATGTATGGGGTGTCGCATTGTCCTGCTGGAATTGTCCACGTCCGTCGGAATGCACAATGGCCATGAATGGGTGAAGGTGATCGGACAGGATGCTTACATATCTGTCACCTGTCAGAGTCGTATCTAGATGTATCAGGGGTCCCATTTCACGCCAACTGCACACGCCCCATACCATGACAGAGCCTCCACCAGCTTGAACATTCTCTTGTTGACATGTAGGGTCCATGGATTCATGAGAATGTCTCCATACCCGTACACGTCCATCCGCCCGATACAATTGGAAACGAGTCTCGTCAGACCAGGCAACATGTTTCCAGTCATCAACAGTCCAATGGCGGTGTTGGCTGGCCCAGGCAAGGCGTAAAGCTTTGTGTTTTGCAGTCAACAACGGTACACGAGTGGGCCTTCGACTCCGAAAGTCCATATCAATGATGGTCCAGTGAATAGTTCGCATGCTGGCACTTCTTGATGCCCCAGCATTAAAATCTGCGCCAATTTGAGAAAGGGTTGCACGTCTGTCACGTTTAATGATTCTCGTCAGTCGTCGTTTGTCTCGTTCGTTCACGATCTTTTTCCGGCTGCAGCGATGTCGAAGATTTGATGTTTTACCGGATTCCCGATATTCACTGTACTTTCTTGAAATGGTCGTACGCGAAAATCCAAATTGTATCGCTACCTTGGAGATGCTATGTCCCATCTCTCGTGCACCGACTATAACACCACGTTCAAACTCACTTAAATCTTGATAACCTGATATTGTAGCAGCAGTAACCGAACTAGCAACTTTGCCAGACGCTTGTTGTCTTATATAGGCGCTGCCGACCGCATCGCGTTACTCTGATTGGTTCCATACCTCTGTTATTTGTATACGCATGCCTATACCAGTTTTTTTGGCTCTCCAGTGTAATTAATGTGTGGTAGTGAAATTTTGTAGTCTTATGTGACAGGTAGACCTTTGTGTTTCATTAATTGAATGTTTATTTTAGGCACCATCACTACCACCACCACCACTACCACTACCACCGCCACCACCAACAGTAATAAAAAAATCTCAAGATGCATGGGCAACCAAAGAACTACTAAAAAAATACCAAGAAGAAAAACAAAAGGTTTGTCAGAATAATTGAGCATTATATAAAAAGTAATACTGTATGTTTTGAATAAAGAAGTAGGGTAATTTATTAATAGTTTTGTAGGTAGTCATACGTCAATTACAGTAATTACACATTTCCAGTGACCTTGAGTACCAAAAATTATTGAAGAGTGAATGACATGAAAAATCACAACATTTTAAAAGTTTGCAAATGTTTCTTATTTATTAATTTTTTTATGTTCCATTAATTGCAGCACATGAATAGCATATGAAATTAGCATGCACTGGCAGTGAAATCATTGTGTTACATGGTTCAGTCACTTCACAACAATCATCTGCCATTAACACATAACAAAGTGTTTATAATAAATAATTCTGTGTGTGCGTAGTGATAAGTAAGTTGGGTGTGCAGTGAAAAAATGCCATGCAGTATTTGGCTTCACTGAAAGGAATTATATTGCCTTATCTTTAGTGTCTCAAGATTGTAGCTAATTAGAACTTTTCCCAAAACTAGGACATTATTTTATTTATCACATTAATTATAGATAACACAGCATACTTAAAATTTGACCAGATAGGCATTCTTTCAGATATGCTCTAATGAATCATGGAAAGGGTAACTTCAAATAACGTGTTATTTGTAATTTACCATATTAAATTATGTAGATGTATTTGAATTTAAAATGTGTTTCAAAATGTTAATTTATGACTATTAGTGTTGTTTTTGTGATTGTTTTAAAAAACGAAAAGTTTTAGGAAAGTATCCTTCTCAACCCTAAATTAAATATTTTGTTTCTTAAAAAATCTTATTAGAAAAAAAATTGTATAATATAAATATCTGGTCTCAAACAGTTTCTTCAAAAATGTGCAAGCCAACAAGGGAACATGCACCAGATTATAACATTACTTCATTTGTACTCTCGCATTGATTTTTTTATATAATGTTGAGGTTTTTTCCTGTCTCTTTTGTCACATGTCTTTGATGGGAATCAATCTTAGAAACACTTCTCTTGAGTACATATTTCGTAATTTTTTGTACACTATTACGAGGGTTATTCGGACAGTAAGGTCAGATTTCTTGTAAAACATAAACTATCACAGAATTTTTCAAAAAACGTTTTTTATTTAATTCCTTACATGTTTCTCTATTTTTCTACATAGTTTCCATATTTGTTTAAACATTTGTCATAACGTTCTAAAAGTTTTTGTATGCCTCAGTCATAGACGTCTGCCGCCTGTGAGGATAACCAGTCTGTAACTACTTCTTTCACCTCGTCATCTGTGGCGAAGCGCTTGCCTACCTAAAGGCAAACGCCATTCTCAGTTATTATCATTAACCTATCCTTTTCCGGCAAATGTAAGACTTATTTTTCGACACCCTTCATCTATTAAGTGATACAAATTGGTAAGAATACCTAAAAATAGCGGAACAAGTGAAAATTGCTCAGCGCCAAGTCTGGACTGTACGGTGGGTTGTCAATCTGTTCCCATTCAAAAGATCTGATCAGATTTTGGGTGTGAATGGCAGAATGGGGTCTGGCATTGTAATGCAGCAACAAAACTCAAGACGTCAGAAGGCCACGTCGCTTATTGCGTATTGCACGTCAAAGTTTAGTCAGGGTAGCGCAGTAAGCGGCTGCATTGATTGTTGCCCCTTTGCTGCATAAACTCGACTAACACGACTCAATGTCTATCCCAAAACACGGTTGCCATAACCTTGCGTGTTGAGGTTGTCTGCTTGGCCTTGACTTTCACTGGTGATGTCGGGTGACGCCCGTTTAGACTGAAGTTTAGACTCTAGGGTCATGTGAGAAACCCATGTCTCGTCCCCTGTGGCAATCTTCTCTAAAAATTGATCACCTTCCTTATGATATCGGTCCAAAACATCAAGATCACAAGCCATTCTTTTCATTTGGTGTTCCTCAGTAAGCAGCCTGGGAATCCAACATGCGCACAATTTGTGAAATTGCAAATTTTCAGAGACAATTTTGTGCAAAGTTGTTCTACCCACATTCGGAAATTCCAATACTAAAGTTGAAATTGTGAATCGCCGGTCTTCACGAATCTTTTCGTCCACAGCTTTGACCAAATCTTCTGTGATCACTGATGGTCGGCCTGATCGCGGTTCATCATTGACATTTTCCAGTCCGTCCTTGAAAGCTCTCACCCACTTGCGCACTTTGCTGTCACTCATCGCATTGGGGGCATACGCTTGACCTATCTGTCTATGAACTTCTGCTGATGAAACATTCCTTGCTGTCAAAAACAGAATCACTGACCGTATTTCACAGTCGGCGGGCTGATAAATTATTTTTAACATTTTGAACTGACACTGTAAACAACACACTGCAACAATACCAATGCAAATGGCGTCGTTTGATGAGCAAGGCATGCCGGGAGTCTGTGTGCATGCGCGTTACAATGTTTGTGCGACATTCGATTAGGTACGGCGATTCGGACCTTACTTTCCAAATAATCCTAGTATATACACAAAATTATAATATCGGTTTTATGATATTTCTATATTTTATTATAAATGAACAACACTCTTTACATATGTTTAGAAAATACAAACTATGTAAAAGTTAAATTCTAAATCAGTCAACTAATGAAATGTTAGCATTTGTTCACTAATACATATAGCCTGTACAGATATTATTTATAGGCCATTCACTGTTGCTTCAGACTTTTTGGAAGCCCTGCTGTAGTTCTACTTCTGGATAACAATTATGTATCCTTCCGCTTCATGTAATAAAACAATGCGATGTGACTTCTGTGTTTCAATTATCAAATGCTGGCATATTTCAAAAAGTATTTTAGATGTGTATTCACAATTTTCGGCCTATAACCATATTTCAGCTCTAAAACCTTTTTAACAATGTTGGTATTGATGATAGTTCTTATGGTATTATTTTACATATATATATATTTTTTTTTTTTCAATTTAGCACATTACATATAATGCACGTTAATATTTTGCCACAATTGTGTTTAACCCTGTTTCAAATGTGGGGAAAGAACTGAAGTATTTAACCACTTGTTATTTATGTGTTGATTTATTTTGTTAAAATGATTGCTTCAATTGGAATAAATATTAAAACAAAGGAGTATCCAGTCCAACAAAAAGACAGAAAACTCGAGCACATGCTCATTTTGCCTATTTTTGGTACATAACAGCAACATACTTATAGTTTGATCATGCACACAAATAGGCCTACCATAACTTTTATTCCACTTATATTTTTTGCATACTTAGTTTTTACTAGGTTTATTTAATTATTTAATTAAAATGTTCTGGCTAGTCTTTAGCAATTTGTTGGGACTATGGTAAACATTCAATTCACAGAAACATAAACATGTTCCACAATTGTTTTTCAAACACCTAGGGTAAAGTTACAAAGTTGTGATAAAGAAGTAGATGTGACGTTCAAAATATTAATTTAGTAATAAAAACAGTTTATGGTTAAAACATATAAATCGCACATGTCCAATATTAGCTATCTCACACACACTTGCCTAGTATAACAGCCATGACACAGATGCAACAATGGCCATTTCTATTTCATAAACAACACTCACAGCCGGCGAGACACATGTTACGGTATATTTATTCTTGCTGTGGAAACATAGATTTATCACAACCTCATAACTTGCCTTGTTAGGGTGAAAAAACACAACATACACAGACTTGATTTGATAATTTAAATATTTTTCGTAGGGAAAAAATTTAACACTTATTTCAGCAAGCAACAACACACCATGCCATGTATTCAAACATTGAAATCTCGTTTCAGTTTTAAATCACAAATACAAACATCATTATTTTTGCTGTAAGAAGTATAAAAAATGCTAATATTGAAAACGCGTATCTTTTTTTAGTTCCTAACTCTGCAAAACGTGAGTCATAAAAAATAAAATTTGACTAGCTCTGCTTCGCCTTTTCAAGTTTCTTCCTCGGATAAAAAAAACACCAGGTCACTAGGGCTTACCAAGGATGTTATTCTGGTTTACTATACACAACCTCCTTGGGGCCTATGCACCATATTTTTCGCTGATATTTTTAATGGTAATAATTAAATGGGTTTCCATCAGTGCTAACTGAAGATGTAAATATTTCAATAGGAATCATTTAATTTACAAATAACATAGAGAAAACTAGGTTATAACAACATTTTAACTGTGAACTATTTCTTATTAGCCATTGCAAACACATTGCTGCTGTCATTGTTTTTAATTCACATTGAATACAAAATAAATATTACAATTTAGTAGAAGATATATAAGTCAAAGTTTGATTTAATCAAAAATATAATACTTTAAAGTTAATGACAGTATTAAATATTTATTATGCATATGTTATTCAAAGGTTTGTTTCAAAAAGTGTGAAGAAACCATGAATGGACTATACTGTGTACCAATACTATAATTGCAAAGAATAATAACAATTCAAAACCAAACGGAAAGCAGAAGTACAAATTAAAAGACAATAAATAATTTTTCTTTAATTTTTACAAGATTATTCTTTTAGAAAGTGACTTAATTAATTATTAAAAAAACGTTGATGTTATGCCAAATATATGTAGTCATATTCATGATAATTGACATAATGACAGATGTTCAAATTTTACAATTTATAACTTAGCACTTATAATGAAAAATGTGTCGGTAATCATTTAATGTAATCACAAAAAAAAATCATTAAAGATATTTTTCTTTTAAGAAATGTTTTCTTCATATTACTGCATGCTTTGGGGAAAAACAATAAACATTTGCCAAATGAAGAAATTGTAAGTACACTTCTTCTCAGTGTTACTTCCAAAACCTACCTGACATTTAATTGCAGATTCTTATTATTGATAATATACTCATTTAAACACCTGATTTTCACTATATTTGCTACCATATAACACAGATACTTCATGATGACTTTACAGAAAATATACACAAAAAAGAAATGCCAAAACATGCATTATTAGTCCATGGAACTATGTTTGCAACTTGATGCAATACAAACAGTTTCTATACTTGTTCTTATATACTCCCATGACTCCATCCAAAAGTATAAATTAAAATAGATACAAACAATCAACAAGTCTGTGATACAAATTATAACTATGTGAGAAATCTACAGTAGGGAGCTGACGAGAAGGCAAGGCTGCGTGGCGGGGTGGTGGTCGGGGCCGCAAACCCTCCCTTGCCCCCTTCCGGCGTTTAAAGACCGCTGTCAGAGTAACGGGTCACCCTCGCTACTAGCCATCCCAAAAGATACAGCTCTCTGGAAGTCAGTCACGAGTTAGTGTCGGTTGCGTGCGTATCAGGACGGTATATTATGGCGCAGTCTAGGAAGAAAGGGAAAACTATACACAGCGAAGCGAGGGAGGTGATCAGACATGTGATAAATAAATGTGACGAAGAAGCTACTGATGGTCAAATAAAGCATTTATTATCTCAATCCAATCTGCGTGCATCAGAATACACTAGAATTTCTATGAGAAGTGTTTCCAGAATTCGCAAAGAAGGTGCTGATGCTTGTAACAGTTCGCTGTCAACACCAGGCAAACACCGAAAGCGTCCACATGAAAGATTTGATAGGATAGTAATAAGAGACGTCATTCATGATTTTCACTTAGTACAAAAACAAGTACCAACATGTCCTAAGTGTCTTGTTGCTTTGAGAGAAAACATTGATTTTCCATGGGATGTTCACATGCTCAGGCGGATACTGAAAGAAATGGGGTTTTAATGGAAACGGTGTAACAGTTCTCAGAAACTATTTGTGGAAAGACCGCACATTTTCCACTGGCGTTGTAAATACTTAAAATCAATTCTCCACTACAGAATGGAGGGGCGCCCCATAATTTACATTGATGAAACCTGGGTTGAAAGCAACATCACATTTAACAAATTTTGGCAAAATGATACTGAACGTGGTGTGTTAACCAACAGCAGTTCTTAGAACCGTTTAATTGTTGTTCATGCAGGTGCTAAAACTGGATTAATTGAAAATGCACTGCTAATTTTTCCAGCAGGCAGAGCTACGGGGGACTACCATGGGCAGATGAATTCTGCGAACTTCGAAAAGTGGATGCATAATCAGTTATTGCCAAACCTACCGGAAAAGTCTGTTGTTATTATGGATAATGCGCCTTACCACTCAGTGCAAGAAAATAAACCCCCATCGAAATATGCAGTGAAAAAGGAAATGGAGTCATGGTTGACCAATAACAACATTCCCTTTACTCATGAAATGCGAAAAACAAAGCTTTTCGACTTAATTGCGCAGAACAGGAAGCCTGAAAAAGTATTTTGTATTGACCAACTTTTAAAACTGCACGGACACGATGTTCTTAGACTTCCTCCTTATATGTGCAAACTTAATCCCATTGAACTAGCGTGGTCTAAAACAAAGAGACTAATGCGGGAAAAGAACATTACTGCTAGCTTGTCGTTAACAAAGCTAATGGAAATCACGACGGAAGCAATATCTTCTGTCGCTGAAGAAGACTGGCAAGGATACTGTTCGCAGGTCCAAAATATAGAAGCAGACTACTGGCAAAAGGATTGTCGCGTGGAAGACGCAATAGATAGTTTTGTGATATGCCTAGACCGTGACTCCAGTGGCTCGAGTGATTCATCTGATGACGAATTTTCCTCTTCCGAATTGGAACTGGCGCTGCCACTTCCAGAAAGTGAATAAATTATCATCAAACAACAACATCCACTGTTTGAGTTAAGCGGTACGAGTATATCCTTTCAGAGTATTTTATTAAAGTTATGAATTCCTGATCTTAACTGTTTTAGCCCTAAATGTATGCTATCAAAATTGTTTTCGGGTCACTATGGTTGTTTTGCAGGTATTTAAGTAAAGCAATTCAAGTTAAAACAGTTTAAAAATGTTGTTTTTGGCCATACTGAAAGTCTTTAAATTAGTAGGCCTATAGGTAATGTAAAATATGTTTTAACAATTGTAACTATTGTGAAATGTGATTAATTTTCGTACTGGAACAGATCGCGAATATGTACAATAAATAGCTCGCTTTAAAAATGTGTACTTCAAACACAATGTAAAACATTTCGCGCACCAGGCAAACGGGCACCTAAAATGGCAAATTTAAAGGTTACTGTCAAAAGAATTAATAGAGGCGTATACCATGACATTATAGAGTATATTTGTATGCGTGTCGTATGAAAGGAAAATCTCCCTGCGAACTGATAGTTTTAGTACTGGTAGTACAAGTTGGTGGCGAGGGTGGCGACATTGCGGCCCACCCTCCCGCTCACCTGCCCTGCCCGAATTCCAGAGCCTCGCCTTCTCGTGAGCTCTGGACTATAGATGGAGGATAGACTTTTCTGCCACATCTTGTTCGAACTGCTTATTTATCACTCTTATAGTGAGTGAAGTGACTGAAGAGATATGGATGGCGTTTAACTCTTACAGTATGCATTTTCACTGTTGGCTGAACTGACAGATCTATTTCCAACACTTTCATAAACAAAAGCTTCTTCAGCCTATGGATTTTCTGCCACACAGACTTCCAGAGGGTAGATTCTTTAACTGGTCTGAAAAGAACTCTAGAGGCAGTCTTTCATCTCACCAGGAATAAGCTTTTCATCTATTACCAAAGGCCAGTCCATTATTTTACGGTTGTCCCTCAAAAACAGAGGCCCTGCCTGCTATGTCATTATGAGTGTTTTCAAAAACAACTGCATCCCTTGCTCGAAGTTCCGGCAAGGCAGGCATACTTGAGGACACATTTTGTCACGCATCTCCTGCAGACAACACATTTATCTAAGATGGAACAGTTCTTCTTCCCTTTAGGATCCAAAACTTCTCTCATAAAATTCTTAATAATCCTTGCGTTCCCACGTGACAATACTTGGCATGTGTAGAGAGCACAATCTTTTCAACCACAGGGTGTTTGAAGGTCAACACCAGCCAAAGGCATTCTAAGGTATTCCAAATCTCTTTTTTCAGTGACCATAGTTTTCAGTCCGATTATACTAACTTCATCCATGAAGGGGCACAGAGAAGATAATTTTTGATCCTTGACTCCACTGAAAGTCTCTTCTTGCACCAACTGTAGAATATAATTTTTTCCTGTGTTTTGACTTCCTTGTGTACTAGTTCATCTTTCAGCGACTCATTCTCTTTCTTGCAGTTAGCGAAAATCGCAAAATTCATGCCACAACTCTTGACAACTTAATTATAATCATTAGAAAAACTGTTAAGTCGATTGGCTTCGTTGGACTCACGTAAATATGTCAAAGTAATGGTCTTCCTTTTTTTCCTGCATTACCATTTCATCAACAGGTTCTCGCTCTTCTAAAGGCCAGTCTGCTGGTGGTAATTTCAACCATGGGCCTCCAACCATCTATATTCAAGTGACTGTTGAGCAGAACATCTACTTCTAGGTAAATCTGCAGGATTCATATTGCCTGGTATATGTCTCCAAGATTACTTGACTGTCAAATTTCTGATTTCTTCGGCCCTATTCCACACAGTGATCTTCCCGTTTTGATCCAAGTAATAGCAATCATCAAGTCACTCCAAAAGAAGAAATCAGCTACTAGTTCTCCAAATTATTTCTCAAGACAGTTAGTCAGCCTAGCTCCAATTGTTGCTGCTAGCAACTGTAATGTCAGGACAGTCATCCCCTTGATGGGCGATACTCTAGATTTTGCTTGTATTAGCTGAACATTTGCATATGAATCATATCCTACATGTAAGAACACAACTGTGGCATATGCCACCTTATTAGCATCACAAAATGTGTGTACAGGACAGCTTTTTACTTTTTCGCTCATTGCCATAAGCCAACGTGGAATTTTCACTTCTTCAAGCCTGGAAATTACTTGTGGCCACATCAAAAATATCTTTTTCACATAATTTGGAACTTCTTCATGCCAGACTCCTTTCGTGCCCCAGAACTGCTGCAACAGCTTTGGTAAAAAATACCCGGCACATGTAAAGCCAATGGGGTTGAATATTCTTTGCACTGTTGACAACATAGTTCTTTGGGTCGCTTTTCCCATGTCCTCGAGTTTATAGCAGCACATTACAAGAGTAAAAGACTTCTTATCCCAAGAAAGACCTAAAACCGGATTAGTTGTGTTTTCTCTGAGTTTAGAATCTGAATACTCCCAACCTCTCTAGTCAAACCTGGCTTGAGCAAGTAAAGTATGTAAATTATCTACATTTGGCAAACTTTAATTGTCCACATAAAAGCTCTTCCTGAAATTATTAATGGTGTCTTGAGTATACTTCTCAAAATCCACATTTTCAAGAATTTTTTTCATACGAAAATCAATTATCGCACCCTACAGGAAAGAACTAATTGTCACTCAAAACAGAATGTGAGTATAACAAAATATCATAACATTTCCTTCCTTGTCAGTCTATAAAAATGTGAGGAAGTCTGTACCTTCTTACATAAGCTAATCTGGAGAAAAATTTTATATATATCAGATCACACCAATTTTATACAGCAAAAAACGTAAGAGTAGTACATGTATGATTTCTATAAAATTTAATACCCTTCTCCAAACACTGATTTAGCAGGGGACAACCGTGCTCTTTAACTGATGCATCAAAAACGGGCCTGATTTTGGTAATGCTGTTTTCCTTGATGATTGGTTGATGGGGCAGATAATGTCCTCCATCCCACTGAGATGCAAATATTTCTTCAAGGATTTCTCCTTGTTTCCCCCGTTTTCCCTGCCCTTGCATTCTGGTGCTGCTCCGTACTTGCCTTGCTTCACCCTCATTGGCTCTCAAGACCCTGCTGTTAAGAGCAAGCCAAATCTCTCCATACCACTTCTGGTTTTCATTCCATAAGGACCTCATCAAAGACTGTTACTGAATCGTTAGCCACTAATTTCGTGTGGGTACACTCCAGTCTTCTTTTTCCCACATTGAAATTTCTTGAAACATGTGGATGTCTTTAAATTAATGAAAACCTCACTTTGTAGTGTCCTTCATTTACCTTAACAGTATCAAGGAAATATCCTTGGATTACCTGTTCTCTCTCTTCTCTGGTATGTGGTGGTGTGGTGATCAGGCTACTTGCCTCCCACCTAGG
Organism: Clitarchus hookeri; assembly: GCA_002778355.1. Lineage (NCBI taxonomy): Eukaryota > Metazoa > Arthropoda > Insecta > Phasmatodea > Phasmatidae > Clitarchus > Clitarchus hookeri. Next base: position 557,120 of record NQII01000222.1, on the reverse strand, counting down.
CAAATGGTTCGATTCTCTGCAGTATCACTCCTGGATTTTTGTATGTAGTAATCATGCTGGTTCTGCTCCATACTCACCTCACTTCACCATCATCGGCTCCCAAGACCTCTATGTTAAAAGTGGCCACCCAAACCTCACCACTCCACACTCTCTTCTCTGTTCTTTCTTTGACCTTATCTTGAATGCCAAGAACATCCAGTTCCCAAAGTCTATATACTGATTCATTGTAAATAATCATTGACAGTGAAGCTGTAGAGTTGATAGTTTTATATTTCTTTAACTTTCCTGTTACAACCCAAGCAAGATAGGTTTCAATGGCAACAAGCCCATACTGTAGAATCTCTCGTTTTCTGGTCAGAAGTTTTCCATAAACATCAATTGGCTTATCTTCCTTCATCTTGATAAAATTTGGATGCCTTTATTAAGTGCTTCTTTTGACCATAGGAGGCTGGATTATAGGAGCAGGTGCACAAATATAACATTCATTGAGCACTTCAAAATTGCATGCATATGTATCATCAAGACTTTTCAGTTTTAGCCTATATAAGAAATTATGTGTTGTGTTAGTTGTCTTACCTCCAAACAGTCTATGTATCAATGTTTAATTTCCAAAAGGTTTATAACCCATTTCTCAAGCTGTGTCCTTTCTTATGTAAGTATATTATTATGACCCAGGAGTCATGAGAACACACTCATGTTTCTCCTGGTTTCCTCTAATGGTAACTGTAAGTGTTTAATTCTCATTTATCTCTCCTTCCTTCTAAGTGAGTTATCCTCACAAATTATACATTAGAGAATAGCTCTACACTTTTTAATAATATGGCCAATTTTAAGACAAGAGTAACAACAATTTCTTGCCCTTCAAATATTCCTTTTTTCACCAATTTCCATCATCTGTGCTTTGAAACATGAATCACTTGAATAATAACCTTCATAAAATGGACATATACTCTTATTAGGCTTAAAATTAATAAGACAAGCAGTTGTAGAAATTACACTCTTATTTCTACCATTGGGGTCATTACTAGTGTTTTACTCTTTTTGGAGCTAGTTCCTATTCTAAAACTTTGAACTGCCATTGTAATTCAGTCCTCATTTTCAAATTCACATTTTAGAAAATTCATTAAGCTATTAAGTTTTTATTTGCCGTCAGTTTCAGCTAAGATGTTGTTACAACTCCTCTACCAAGCCCTCAATAATTCCACTGAGAGGCACAACTGAACAAGGGGAAAAAGCATTACCGTATATTTTTCCAATGTTATACCTAGAGTTCCCAATGCTCTTAACTGTGTTTAAATTTTGTCATAAAGGGAAGAAAAACTGACCTGATTAAGTTTTGAATTCAAGGTTACAGCCATCTTAAGCAACTCTCAAACATAGAACTTAATTAAGACATCTTAATGCTTAAACCTAGCTTTCAAACATTCAGTACCCTTGCTGTTATTGCTTCCAGTAGGAGGGAAACTTTCAACCACCTCTAATGCTTCATTGTTTGCAGCAAATACTAAAATTAAATTTGTCAGAATCATTGATGTTGGGAATAACATTTATTTTCTTAAACTGTCCTCAAAAGGCTAACCAGTCCTTGATCTCACCATTAAATTTCTTTAACTTCAAAGTAGCTAACTTACATTTCCTTTTGTCTTTGTTACCTTCACAACTATTTTCTATCACACCTCATAAATTTCTGTTTCGTCGTCTATCATTACTTTTCTTCTCTCACTCAGTGCATTATAAAAATGAGTAAATGCCACCTAAACTATTGCTTGATTTTTCTTGAAACCTTCCATGATGAGTATAAATGAATAAATAACAACCTTATCTTACAATTCTAATTGCTTAAATGACAATTAAATGTCCTGTCGAAGTCGCCATATGTTACTTCCAAAGCCTACCTGGCATTTGCAGATTATTATTGATAATATACATTCTTTTACACAACTGATTTTCTCTTTATTTGCTACTACATAACACAGATACTTCATTATGACTTTACAGAAAATATACGCTGAAAATACAAGCCAAAACATACATTAGTCTACGGAAGTAAGGTTGCAGCTTGGTGCAAAACAATCAGTTTATGTAGTTCTTCTTACACTTGGGACAAATGAGGTTCCAATAAGAATTTTATGTTAGGTATTAAAAAAAATATTTGTGGTAGAAAACTAGAGCCTCTATTTATGTAGGTTAACTGCATTTTGTCTTGTGTAATTTTTTTAGGCTTGGAAATGATTAATTATAGAAAGCAGATTGCAACACATTTGTCTCTGAGGTATGTTGCATAGTTGTTCACTGCAACTTGTGACAGTAAACCATATTACAAATGAAACATTATCAGCTAGTTTAATGATGACATGTGTGGCTGAGATCATAAAGACATCCACAACATTGCAGGTTCAAATCCTGTCCATGTGTATAATTCCCTTCATTTCACCTTCTAACACAGTAAGGTTGGAGCGTTAAGCCTACTTAAAAAATAGTAAAAATCAATGTCACTATTTTTTCTCTTCATTTCGACATGTAATGTCAAAAATCCTACTAGCATATTCATGTTACATACACAACCTCAGAGATGCCCCAAACATCTTTCCTAGAAATGAAAGTGAAAACTAGGAAACATACACGAGGCAGTGTTATGTATATGTATGTTATAAGGTATGTACGTTTCTGCAGATTTATGCGTGGCAGGATGAGGGGTATGTATGTGGGTTAATGTCGAACAAAGATGACTGGAATGAGCTCATATTGTTGTGTATTATTTATCACATAACATCAACCATAACATAATGCTTCAGACAAAGTTTTTTTTTTGCAAATGTGACAAGGGTGTTGGCTACAGAAAATCCATAAATCACTAACAAATGTAATATGGCATCATCAGTTACATGTTGCTGCAACCTAACTGTTCCATTATCACGTCACGAGGAAAATTAAATATTTACAACAACCGAAACCACTCAGTTTGGAAGGGGACCTCTGCAAGAATTGGAAAAGATGGAAACAACAGTTCCAAATATATTTTAAGGAGGGTCTGAGAAAAAGATGATTATGTCAAGATAGCAATATTATTGCATGTGTTCAGGGAGGATGGAGGAGATCTGTACTCTATGTTGGATGTATCTGCTGCAGATGCTAAGAAGTGTGGTGATACGGCATCTAGAGAATTATTTGCTGCCAAAATCAAACAAGAGTCTGGAGCATCATAAGTTTAATAACAGAGTGCAAGAAGAGGGTGAAACGTATACACAGTTTTTTTTACACCATTAATGTCTGATTTTGGCAAAAACAGTGCAAATTTGTAAGGCATCTGAACAAACACACCAATTGTTAAAAACTATTGACAGTGATGGTGCGGTGAATACAGTGCAAGAATTATGCAGGAGGGGCAACGTAACCAATGGGGAAACAACACCAAGCAATGCTACCGGATTGTCAACACGAGGGGGTTACCGCCATAGTAACGCGCAAGAGAAGAAAGGTTATGGTTGGTTTCAGTCTTCAACACTAAAACCTGAAATACCAGCCCAAATTGGTGCAAGGAAGCTATGAAGTCATTGGTGGAATGAGTCAACACTGGGAGTACAAAAATCACTTGAATATCAGTTTGCAGATATGAGGTAAGGGTTATTATTTGAAACATAGAGAATGTGGTGGACCTGTGTGGTAAATGTGACCTAACGCATGACAAGTTCAAGTGACCTGCTTTTAATGCTGAATATATCAAGTGTTACAAGTTGAATCACAATGCCAGGGTTTGTAGGTCTAAGTAAATATAGGAACCAGTAAATACACATGAGGTGAGCAGGTACTGCTCACCTCATGTGTATTTATTAGTTGGTTCTAGGCTGTATTAACGCATTTCCTAAAATAAAAACACAGTAGCTGTATGTAAAAATTATGTGTATAAGAATATTACAGCAATTAATGATGATGTATTGGGTTTAAGATGTGTTGATACGGTTACTGAAAATACATTTGTAGATGTTGTGTTCATACCTAATGGTGAGATAGTGTATGATACAGCAACAAGTAGAAGTGTTCCTATGGGGTTTAGGGGGTATAACAATACAGATCATAAAAGCAGAGTTGTTATTGTATTTCAGGGTGTCAGCTGAAATTCCATTTTGGAATTATGTGACTTTTCCTTGTTTTCCAGGCAGGATATTGCCATTTTCCCTCACTGTTTTCAGGACAGAAACTTTCTGATATCATATTTTTACACCGCTGACAGAATAAAAATGCTATCAGTGAGGTTGAATTAAATTACACTGCAACTGACCAAGCAAGCAGGGCCAACATTTTATTTAGCTAATCAATATTTCTTGCAATACACGCTATTGACTTCACATGAGTGCCCATTACAAACATACAAATACTTTATTTTGTACATATACGCCCTCTGTCGCTTTGCAAAGATGTTTTATTGCCAGTTCACAAACTTAAAAATTGAAATTTTAAAATGCATATGCTCATAATTACATTATCCTGTATTCACACAACTATCAACTTATGCTGAATAGCAATTATTTACACTTTTCCTGACCCATGTGAAATTCCCTGACATTTCCCTGTTACATCAAATTTCTTGGCTTTTCCAATCACATGAAATTCCCTGACTTTTCCCTGTTTTCATGTTTTCCTTGTGGGTGCACATCCTGTATTTGTACCTAGCAGAGATCCAGTAAATCATAATGTTAAGGAAAATTTGCAGTTACACAATGAGCCTGATTTGATAAACACTGTTAGAAAAAGTATTGATGTCTTGTCCAGTAGATGGGAGACAGAGTGGTACTATAAACTTAAAGTGAAAGAGCCTAATTGTTTTGTGAATTTTAAAGTTGACATGGGTTCTCAGGTTAATGCTTATTTGTTTGTTCTATTGCAGCCATTTGATCTATTTTACATGGTATATAACAGTACATAAATATTGGACAAGTCATACAGATCTTGTAACATACCAGGTGAGTCGCCCTTGCCTATTTTTCCGTATCTATGCAACCCGCACACAATAATACCCACCTAACAAAACACCAATCGTAGCAGAACACCACGTACTTATTGATTCGTTGTCGTCAGTACAATAAGCAGTGAACGGATGGTGTTATGTCAGTAATGCGTTGAGAAGCAGTCACTTTTAAAAGAATGCACATCTGTTTATTGTGTTGAAACAGATTATTTCTTTATTTACCGATTACATTGGTACGTGACAATTGCATCCTTAGTAACACATATCTGCCTCGCTTTGAGCCATTGTGTTTCTTCATGTGACGTAAAAATGCAGACACCGCTTAATATATTGAAGAAATGAAATCAACACGCACGTGCTATTTTGTAGCGATTCTCTATTTCCGCCACGCTGATTGGTGCTGGCTGACAACAGCGTCAAATGTTCAGATAACAGACGAGGCACCGTAACGAGTACGTACACGGCACGTGACTCTGGCTACACAAGAGACAATTATTTTACAGCAGAGGAGATGTTTTGTTAGATGGGTAGTATTGTGTATGGGTTGCATAGATATGGAAAAATTGACGCAGGCGAATCACCCGGCTTATAAGGATACAGTGAACATACATTATTATACATATATCAACTGGGTTATACATATAAACAAATAAGTAATGCAAAGTCAACTTTTTTCTTCCTTTTCTTGTCCAAAGAGTTTTGGGTTCGAGAAACAATTTTCTTGTAGATGTTGTGGAAGTTTTTTGAAAAGCTGACTGCTATAGTAGGCAGGCCCTTTTTGTACCAATTTTGAATTTACTGAGAGTAAGTGAATATGTTTTTTGATTCTGGTGCTATGCCTGTGTTAGATTTAATTTTCTGAAATAAATTACTGTTTTTAGACATGAAAGTAAGTAATGAAAACATGTACTCACAATCTCTGTGCTTTTAAAAAGGTGTCAACATGAGTGAGTGTTTTTGTCCATTAATTCATAAAGCTCTCTTTTGCATGCAAAACACTTTTTTACTATCAATGGATTTGCATAAAAAATTATGCAGAATGTCATAATGGAGTGAAAATATGCGAAATAAACCATTTTTAATATGTCTTTGTTTAAGATCTCAGCATCGCTGCGCAGAGCAAAACAAGGAGAACTAAGTTTTGGTCAAATATATTCAATGTGAGATTTCCATTTTAGCTGATTATCCACGTGTAGGCCAAGAAACTTGGTCACAGTTGATTCATTAATTTTGCCTGAATTAGTGTCAAACTTTATTTCTCTTTGCTGTTTTTCATGAAAAAATTAATGGTATGTGTTTTGTCTGGATAAAGATTTAATTTGCTAGCAGCAAACCATGAATTTAACTCTGTTAATGTACTATTTGCTAGTTGTCTGAGTTCATCTGCTGAATCTCCAGAGACAAGGATACTGCTGTCATCTGCAAATAAAATGGGAGTAGTGTTTGGGTTTAATGAACATGGGAGATCATTTAGATACACCAAGAAAAGCAGTGGGCCTAGGATTGAGCCTAGTGGGACTCCATGCTTAATTTTACTGGGTTTATTTTTCTTTGATGCACACTTGTTGCTGTCTGTTAGTTATACATGTGACTCAATGAAATCTGAATTTGTCTGTAAGCAAATTATGATTTATATAGTCAAATGCTTTAGTAATATCACAAAAAATACAAATAAATGACAGTTTTTTTTATCACATGTGCATTTAGGATATTATTTGTAAGCTTGGAAACAGCATCATTTATTAATGGGTTTTTCCGAAAGCCAAACTGGGATTTTGATAAAATGTTTTGCCTCTCAAAATGTATCAGTCTATATTATAAATTAGTTTTTTGATTACTTTTGAAAAGGCAGTAAGAAGCGAGATTGGTCTGCAATTGTCTACGATGGTGCTGTCACCTTTCTTAAATAGTGGTGTAACCATAGCCCATTTGAGATTGTCTGGAAATAAGCCCAATTTGAAGATAGCATTGCAAATATGGCTGAGTGATGTGCTGAATTTTATGGCACATTGATTTAATAATTTACAGCTGATACCATCATATCTGACTAATAATTTTGGTTGTAAAGAATTTATTGTTCTCTCTACTTCTTTTGGGGTTGTATATGTGAGAGTCATAACAGGATTTTCTGTACCACAAAAAGTAGGAATATGGTTTGGTTTATATTGTGATTATAAGTGTGTTTAATCATTTCCACTATTACATTTAAATAATATGAATTAAATATATCAGCAATTATTTTGGGATCTGAAGATACACAGTCATTTAACTTTTAGTTTTATAACAGAACATTCCATGGGTGTTTTTCCTGTCGTGTTTTTTGCAATATTCATTGCATTCTTTAGGTTGTTTTCTGAGTTTTGAATAATATTGTTGGAAGTAATTCTTTTTTACAGCTTTTATGACCTTACTCAAAGTTTTGCAGTATTTTGTGTAACGATTCACTAAATCAGGATTGCTGCAGATTCTGGCAGCCTCGTACAATTTTGTTTTGTTTACACGAGTTTATTCTTTTGGTAAGCCATAGGTTTTTCTTTGATTTTGTATTATGGAAAATTAGCCTGGATGGAAATTTTTTTTTATTAAAATAAAGGACAATTTGACTTAAAAAACAGTTTAATTTTTTTATTTATTTCCATAGAGGCATACACAGATGACCACTGCTCTCTGCGAAGGTCATCTTTAAATTTTGAGTTGTTTTCCAAAGAAAAATTTTGTGCTTTCTTATAAAGGTGACTTTAGGGGGGTATATTCATCTGACAGGCCATTTATTTCTGGGAGGCAGTTGCACATTGTAGCTGAGTTACCATCAATAAAAATGTTATCAATAGTTGGCTGTGTGGTCTCTTCTATTATGATGGCAAAGTTTATTATATAAAATGAGTATAAAAGAATACCCAAACTTTGAAGGTCTATAATATCAAAACCAAACAACCTACAACCTTGATTGACCAATCAAATGAAGCGTAGAACTGTGAAGTTTGTTTGCCATATCTTCATAAATGTTCAATGTGACCACCACGAGCGGCCCGAATGACATCTACGGGATACTCAAACTCATTCCACACTCTTGTCAGCATGTCAGGTGTTACGGTTTGGATGGTGTCTGTAATTCTCGTTTTGAGGTCGCCAATGTTACCCAGCAATGGTAGACGAAACACTTGATCCTTTATGTACTCCCATAGAAAAAATCGCACAGAGTAAGATCCGGGCTTCTTGGGGGCCAGTGATGAAGAGCCTGGTCACCAGCTGCTCCTCAACCAATCCAACGTTGCGGCAACGTCTCGTTCAGGTATCCCATGAACAACTAGGTGCCAATGGGGTGGCGCACCATCCTGCTGGAAAATGAAGTCCCCCGCCGCCTCTTCTAACTGAGGAAACAACCACTTTGTAAGCATGTCCAAATAAGGGATTCCAGTAACAGTGGGCTTCTGAAAAAAGAAAGTGCCGAAAACATTGTCTTTGGATACAGTGCAAAACATGTTCACTTTGGAGGAAGCGCGCTCGTGTTCGGTGGTTTTATGTAGAGGCTCCTGACCCCATATCCGCACGTTGTGCTGGTTCACCTTACCATTTATATAGAATGTCGCTTCATCGCTAAAAACCAGCTTAGACATGAAAGCAACGTCTACCTTGTTCTGGGCAAGAACGAATGCACAGAAATCACATCTCAGTTCTTTATCCCTTTCGGTAAGAGCCTGTACAAGCAGTAACCTGTATGGTTTGTACAGCAATCGCTTTCGCAACACTGTCCATACCGTAAGTTTAGGGATTTGCATTTCTGGGGTAGCTTGTCGAGTTGATTTTCTCGGACAGCGAACAAACGTTTGTTGTGTCCGTTGCACATTCTCTTCGGACACACTCGGCCGCCCGGAACTGTTGCCTTTGCAAGGCACCCTGTGTCACGGAACTGACGAAACCAACGTACGATACTCCACCTGTCGGGAGGACAATGTCCGTATTTGTGACGGAATTCACTTTGAACAGTCATAACCGATTCAGATTAAGCAAACTGAATAACACAGAAAGCCTTCTGTTCTGTCGCCATTGTGATGTGGACTAACACACAACACACGCTCATAGTGCGACGACTGACACTCCCAGTGTCATCTCTTGGCACATAAAAGAAACATCAAACCGTACCCTTCACATTGACGTGTCGAATGCAAGCTCGGTTCCCCCTCATGATCTCAAATTGAGCGTTACGAATGCCATCCAAACCGTAGCACCGGAAATGCTGACAAGAGCGTGGAACAATTTTGATTATCGCGTAGATGCCGTTCGGGCTGCTCGTGGTGGTCACATTGAACATTTATGAATGTATGGTAAACAAACTTCACGGTTCCACGGTTTATTTGATAGTTCAATCAAGGTTGAAGGTTGTTTGGTTTTGATATTATAGACCTTCAAAGTTGGGGTATTATTTTATACTCATCGTGTAGATTTCAGATTGAAAGTATTGAGTAGACTACCCAGTTAATATTTTTGGTTAATTTATTTTAAGTAATCTATGTTAGTCACCACACAAAATAATTTCTTGATTGGCTTTATAAATAACTTTAAGGTTGCTTTCAAGGAATTTCAGAAATTTGTTTAAGTTGCATGTTGTTACGGATTATCACGTATTTACCCCTATCTGTTTTTATGCATATATAACTACATTCAAAAACTTGGTCTTCACATAATAAATGCAGGTCACTGTTATAGCTACTATTATTTTTGATAAAAATACCTGTACCTCCCTTTGTCATACTGGTTCTACAGTAACTGGAACAGAGGGAATAACCAGGAATTTTAAGCTGCTTAGCAGAGAATTCAGTTAAATGAGTTTCTGTAAAACATAATATTTGTACATCCAGGCTGCTCTCTGTAGAAAATTGGTCCAAGCATATGGAAAGTTCATCAATTTTGCTTGTTATACCTCTAATATTCTGATGAAACAGACATTACTTATTTGTATTAAGTTTTGTAGGTTTTTGATTAAGCAATTTTCAAATGTTTCTGCAAATGGATGTGTAACTGAAAATTCTTTGTAACACGAATTTGGCCTTAAGGGCACAGATTCCTTTAACCTAAAAAATTCCACATTTTGCGACAATTGCCCTGATTTTCTGAGTGGAACCATGGTTGGCAAGAATCCCGTTTGCAATGAGGTTGGCAAGTTTCCTTTTGCCAGCATGACTCAAGTGCAGACCATGTCTCATATGGTCAGCCCTTGTTTTCTGCTCTAACCCAATCTCTCCAATGTGGCTGAATCATGCCAAACCGCACAGCTCCACAGGGCAGCATTAACTGCCAGCACCTTCCTTCAGAAGAAAGGTTTGTCATGTCGTTGCAGTGCCTCACATGCTTTTCTCAAAGACCATGTATCAAACCTTACACCAGCTTAGAACGCATTCTGGTTCTAACATTGACGTTATAGGCAAATATTACTTATACTGCACAAAAAGAGATGGTGCAACAAGGCTCTTAGAATTCCAGGTCACTAATATAAAAAACTTACCATCTATTATAGGACTTGCTGCAATAAAGCAGTTGAGGATTTTAAGAAGGGTGGATGTAGTTTAACCATTATTCACTCCTAAGATTGCATATAATATTGTACTTAAATACCATTCAACATTTGAAGAATATGGGGATGTTAAGGTAACACCATGCAAACTAGAGATGAAATCTGACATTGTACTGCAGGTAAGTTGTTGTAGAAAAGTACTATTTTCATTGCAGGATATATATACTCAATGAAGAGTTAGAAGAATGCTTAAAATCTGAGTTCTAGAAAAAGTAGTTGAAACAACAGAATAAGTGAATCTTCTAATAATAGTAAGAAAACTAAGTGGAAATTTATGAATTCGTTTAGATCTTCAGACATTAAATAAAACTGAACAAAGAGAATATTGCATACTCCCAACATTTGATGAAGTAGCGACCAAGTTACACTGACAAAGTACTTTAGGACCCTTGATGCCAACAGGGGTTTCTGGCAGATTGGGTCAACTGAACAAAGTTCTAAGTTGACTACTTTTGATGCACCCATACAGGGTATAATAAGATACACACTGATACCTTACTGCCTCTCCTGTGCTCCAGAAATCTTTTATTGGATATTTAGCTCAATCTTTAGTGACATTGAAAGGAACCAATTCTATATAGAATATATCATAGTGTATGGGAAAGATTTGCAGGAGCATAATACCAGGCTAGAAAAGGTTTTGCAAAGGGCCATGGAACAGAATGTCACCTTTAATAAGACCAAATGCAAATTTGGTCAGAAACAAGTAAAGTATATAGGGCATATTGTCAGCTGTGAGAGCATGAAGGTCGATGAGGATTAGGTAAGGGCCGTACAGGAGTTCCCAGAACCAACAAGTGTTGGGTAACTTATTAGATTTTTGGGAACATTACATTATGTGAGTAAAATGTGTACTTAATTTTGCAAGGCATACATCAGAGTTGAGGGAACTATGTAAGCAGGAAGGAGTACATTGGCAACGGTCTGACAGGCATTTGAAAATGCTCTTAATAGGTGCTCAAGTCATGCAGTACTTCAACCCATAGGCTCAATATTACACTTTTGGTTGATGCATCAAGCAGAGGGCTGGGGGCAGTTTTACTTCAAGGAAAACACTTGAGTCCAGTGCATCAAAATAATGTATAAATAAAAAGAGTTGTTTGCAATTTTATTTGAGTGTGAACAATTTCACCAATATCTACATAGTATTTGTTTAAGTAGAGATTGATCACAAAACTTTAGAGGCTATTTTTAGTAAGCCACTTGACAAATGTCTCCTACAATGTTTGCGGATAAAGCTTCAAAATGATGACATCTACTCAAACATATTCCTGGTTAGGATTTGGGTGATAACAGATGCATTGTCCATAGCGTAGTTATAGTGATGAACACATTGAACTACATGAGAAAGAGCTTGCAGCTCAAGAAAGTTTAATTAACCATTCATTACATTCAAGCATCTAATGACATGCTAGCTAAGATAAAAAGCATGCAGGAGGATCAGACTTTGTGTCAATTGAAGGAACTCATCATGAAGGTCTGGCCACCCAATAATAAAGCCTTACCTGCTACTGTCAAATCCTTTTGGTCATACAGAGATGAATTAGTGGTGCAGGACGACATAATTTACAAGGGTACTAAGGTGGTTGTTCCAGAGTCTGAGAAAAGACCTTTTAGGTTGTATTCATTATAATCATATAGATATACAAAAATGCAAAATATGAACTCAAAATGCAGTTTTTGGCCCTTTGTAAACAAATAATTAACCAATTTAGTAAATAATTTTTCTATGTGTCACACAGTGCAAAATGTTAATAGTCATGAAACACGCATTAACAAAAAGATATTTCAACAACCATGGCAGGTAATTGCAGGAGATATTCTTCACTTTAGAGAGATAGATCACCTTTTAGTTGTGAAGTCATACTCTAAATACCTTGGATTCCACATGCTGTGAAACTTAAGTGCACATACCATTGCACACTTTATGGCCATCTTTGCATGACAAGTTATACCAGAAATAGTCTACATGGGTAAGGGCACTCAGTTTGATTCTCTCGAATTCTGATACTCTGAAAAACAATGGAAATTCAAAAGCAAAATATTGAGTCCATCGTATCCTCAGTCAATGGTTTTGTGGATCATAATGTCCAGATCATAAAGAAGATACTTAAAAAGGCAGTGTTAGATGACAAAGATGTTATGCTGCTTGTGTTTGAATACCGTAACACTGCTATTGATGCCCATTTATCTTCTCCAGCACAATTAGTGGGCATTTGCATGGCCTTCTGCCTTAGACTCAACAAAATTAGAGTCTCAAAGTTCCACAGAACATAGCGAAGGACTTAGCCAAATGGCAGCATAAACAACGGGCACGGTATGATCAACGTGCTCGTGACCTAAAACCACTTGCAGCTGGGGATAAAGTACTGGTGAGAAAAGGCAGTAACTGACACAGAGATAAAATCATAAAGCTATTTGATAGGCCTCACTCTTACAGTTTATCCCTAAAGAGTGGATATGAAGTGGAAAGAAACAGATGACATATTATTACAGACAGTAAGCATTGGCGAGGATGAATTTACAGAATTAATGATAAATCCTGTTGAAAACCATTAGAAGTAGGGAGGCGAGGTTATGAATCTGACTATGATGGGTAGGAACAAGGTGGTTTCAAAGGGTTTAACAATACAAGTAACAGTAGGAGTATTATATCACAATGGACACAGGATGTTTATATCTCTGACCTAGTCTCCAGTGATAGTCCGACTGCTGGTACCAGTGATACGTGTTATAAGCAGACCAGACATTGTAGACTGGTCCACAAACCAAATTACTTAAAACACAAAGTGTTATACTATTGAACATAGGCTATTATATAGTGGCTGTTGAATGTGATTATATAGTGTCTGTCCAAAAATTGTTTCTTTACTCTGGCAATATGTTTTGGGGATAAGCATAGCAATGTGGAATGGAATTATTTGTAAGCAGGTTACTTGTAATTGTGTAAAACAATATATTGAATTGGTTTTGTATGGTCAAACTTGTTCATGTGTAAAAGATAATTGTTAAGTAGGATATGAATACCAAATTTTGCTTGTGTAAAAGGGGGGATGTTATTTATGTGAATGTTATAAGGTATGAATGTCACTGCACATTCATCCATGGCAGGATGAGAAGGACCAGATGTGTGTTAATGATGAATAAATATCACAAAAACAAGCTCTAATTGGTATGTATTATTTATCACAAAACATCAACATAACATGCATGCAGTTCATTCTTGTTGATAGGCTACACAGCCCCTTTAAAGATTTTATGGATAATTGCGTGAAAACAGCAAATATTTGTGTACTCTTGTACCCACTTTGAACCTATTATAATTATTATAACAAAGTATTTCTGCCAGAATGTATAGCCACAATTTTATGGTGCCTTTACTGAATCTTGCATTCAGTGGATTCTCTATCTACTGTTTTTCATGAGACTACCAAAAAATGTCAGTACATCCAGGATTTCGGTCGATGAGGGATTGCCATGCCCCTGCTGCATAATTCTTGCATTGCTTGTACCACACTATCATTGTCAATAATTTTTAACAATTGCTGTGTTTGTTAAAATCCCTTACAAATTTTCACTGCTTTTGCCAGAGTCCGGTTAAGTTAAAGCAATAGTCTGTATTTTATGTGTTATACCTCACATCACACACAATGCGATCTTTCATTAAATTGTCAAACAATGCATTGAAGCCACCATTAGTACTTGGACGTCTTAAGAGGAATCCACAGTGGGACATTTTCTTTGAAATCGTTGTTTGCACTCATTCACTTATCTCTGTAAATAAATATTCTGGAAATACAACTTTTTGCCAGAAAAATATCTATGCCTCTATGTTTTTACTTTTAACATATTAAATATATTAATGGAGAATGAAATTCGTGAAAATAGTTAAATATCACATTTTTAAAGTTTGCCTATGCATTTTTCTTAAGCGGTAAGAAAAAAGTATAAACATACAGGCGTAGTTTCATCTGTGGGCTTTCATGGTATGTAATAAAGACCCACTGTTACAGAACTAATTTGTACAGTACAGGACCATCACAAACACTACACACCTTGCGACTAGGAACGATGAGGCACTAGGCATACGTGTTAATGTTGCCCTTATCGCTCCCTAGCTTCTTGACCTTGGACGTGCAGCTGTGTACTCTTAGTGGTGTAATAAAAGTCTATTCTTTTCACCCTCTTCTTGCACTCTGTTATTAAACTTACGGTGCTCCACACTATCTTTTGTTTTTGGCAGCTAATAATTATCTAAATGCTGTATCACCGCACTTCTTAGCATCTGTGGCAGATACATCCAACGTTTAGTACAGATCTCGTCCCTCCTCCCCGAACACATTTAGTAATATTGCTATCTTGACATCATCATCGGTTTCTCAGGCCCTGACACCTTAAAATATATTTGGTACTGTTGTTTTTATCTTTTTAAATTCATGTAGAGGTCCTCTTTCAATCTGAGTGGTTTAGGTGGTCGTAAATATTCCATTTTCGTCATGGCATGATACTGGAACAGTCAAGTTGCAGCAACATGTAAATGATGATGCCATATTATATTTGTTAGTGACTCATGGATTTTCTGTAGCCAGCACCATTGTCACAGTCGCAAAATAGAACTTTTTCCACAGCACTATGTTATGGTTGATGTTATGTAATAAATAATACACAGTAATTTCAGCTCATTTCAGTCATCTTTATTCAATTTTAATCCACATACGGTCCCCCTCATCCTGCCATACATAAATCTGCAGAGACGTTCATACCTTATAAGATGCACATACATAAAGATACTGCCTCATGTGTGTTTCCTAGTATTCACTTTAATTTCTAGGAAAGACGTTTGGGACACCTCTGATGTTGTGTATATAACATGAATATGCTAGTAGAGTTTCTGACATGATATGTCAAAATTAAGAAAAAAATGTGACATTGATTTTTACATTTTTTAAGTGGGCTTAATGCTCCCACCTTGCTGCATTAGAAGGTGAATTGAATGATATTGTCAGAGGTTTAGTTGCAAACAGAAACAGAATTGTTCAACTTCGAAACATCATGTTATTGCTTGCAGACATTTTGGTGCTAGATGTGGTGCATTGCAGCATAACACTGCATAATTAACATTTAAAAATTGTATACACAACCATGGAATTTAAGTATGGTACTTCAGTTTGTTGGATTATGGATTTGTAAGAATTTATTATTATCGAAATAGTCAAATGTAAAGTGATGGCGTGCATAAGTAAAATGAATATTAATTATGTAATTGTTTTGAAAGTAAGATTAGAGAAAGCAAAACTAAAGGTAAAAAAGTTTTATTTATCCAACATTGTTTTAAATAGTTATGAACAGTTGAAGTTCTTAACTGTCACAGCCCTTTTGTATTTGTACCATTTTTAAAAGACCTGCAGGTGAGAGAAAGGAATGGAAAATAATGAAATTGGCAGTTATTTATTCTGCTATTAATACCTACCTTCTACCATTTCTCACTTTCTGTACTGACACTGGTGTAAAGGTTAAAATCACCAGTATTTTGTAATTTTGCATACTTTGCTTAGCTTGTAACATTATTTGTGTGTTTGTGAATAAATCATAATATTGTTTTTTTTTTTGTGTGTATAGGAGGCACTAAAACTGAGTGCAGATCTACGAAGACGTGCCCAACTACTGATTACAAAGCATATTAGTGAACACAAATCTGTGCTTGAAAAATTGGAAAAGGGTGTTAAAACACCACAAGAAAGAGAAGCGTATTTGAATACTCTTAAGGTGTTGGAGGTATTGTTTGTTTATTCTTATTCAAGTGATAACACTTAAAATTTTTACTGATTTTGCACCTGCTAACAGTGTCATAACAACTTTTGGAAAATGGCAGCATAATGAGAGTAAATAAGCAACTGGTTTCGTTTACTGAGTTGTGTTGATATATTGTATAATATCTCTAGTGGATTGTTTTAATGTACTTCTAACATGTACATACATTTTTGCTTCTTGGTTATAGACTTTCTCTATCTTTTATATAATATATATAATTAAGTTTTGTTCGCATTGAAATAAAATTTATGAGAGAAGCAAACATTTATTAAGAGGGATGCCGAAAGGTTTGCTTTCTCCCCCTAGGATGCACCCCATCCTAAGTTGATGTTTTTTTTGTCACTGATTGCTAATATAGTGTTATTTGTTACATATATTAAATAATTAATGTTTTGATTTGTTATTTTATCTTGCTCAGAGAATTAGCCAACAGACTAATAAATATTGGCACTGACAAAGAATTAGTATGGTTCCATGCTATACTACACACTGCAGACAATAACATACAGATTAAACATGTAATTATACTAAAATTTTATGAAATAGTAACTATCCTGTAGAAGTAAAGGTATGTTCAAATGTAAATATATTTAAATGCTTAAAGCATTTATTCAGTATAGAAATAAAATGTTAATGTAGGACAGCAGCAGCAACCACCACGTTTTGCTGATGTAAGCTGGCTGCCCAACCAGTTGTAACATTGAGACAGTACAATGAAAAGAAAAAAATATGAAAATTTGAATTTGTCATTAAATTATCAATATGCCAACTGCCTCGTATTTATGTTTAACATATTTAGGAATAATTTTTGAATGCTGAACCAGTAAATGCTTATTCAGTGAATATTCTGGGTACTGATAGAATTTTGTTTCCTAAATACTTCCCATGTCTGTAGTTTGGAACTTAAAAAAATGTTAGCTTTATGTGTGTGAGGGTAGTTAAAAATGGGAAGACCTCTTCAATAAAAATGAACATGAAGCACGTAGTGCTTTCTTTTAAAATAGTACTATTTATTTTTTCAATGCCATTTTTCTCAATAATTGACTACATGTACAGTTAACTCCCGATTAACCATGTTAATTGGGACCAGAGAAAACACGAATAAGTGAATTTGTATAAACAACCATGGATAATCTATTTTACACATTTTTACTACTAATGGAACAGTGATATAGGCTCCGAAAATCGTGATAAAACACAATATCTATTATACACTTCAAAGCAAACACAAATCATGCATTTAATGTATTGTAGTTTATTGTATGTAGTACAGTACACAATACTTTATCTGATATTTATGTTGCACCAAGTGTAGTGTAATTCATGGCGCATCGAGTATACACAGCTTATAGCCTGCACCAGGCGGGCGGCACAAAGTGTTAAGCGGTGTGTAGTGTGTGTGTCACTTCCTCAACGTGCACACAGACCAGTCCTTGTGATAGCTGAGTGAGTTGAAAGTTTAGAATGCAATGCAGTAAAGACAATAATGGGACTTTAAATGAGGCAACCTGGCATTTAAACAATACAGTACATTCACCATTAAAAAAATAACCCTTACAATACAAATGCAGAACCTAACGTTAACTTTTGCTACAACAAGGAAAACACATTTAAAAAAAGTCTAAATTCATTTATTTCAAAGTTTGTGACAACCATAATGAATTTTACAAAACGTAAGCACTCGCCTCTATCAATAAATGTAGGCTGCTTTCTCATTTAGTCTCAATAGGCTGGATTAAAGTGTCTTAGATTTCTATACATCTTTAATTACTAGGAGCTTATTTAAATTTTACCTACATTTTACCTACGTGCATGCATGCATGCACGTGCACACAAAAGTTTAAAAATTCTGTTGAGTTTTTCTGTAAACATTTAAACACTTGATATGGAAAAATGTAAGAAACTTTAAACCGTGCCTTTCTTGAAAAAGTCCGCAATATTTTTTTGTTTGGCACCGGAACTTATGTTTTGGTTCATAAGACACCATGCTCAGATTTTTTTTTAAATTTTTCCACGATACTTAAAACTGTCCTTTTATGCTTTGTGCGATCAGATACACGCTTCAACGGGCGGAAATGGATGACTCACGCAAGTCTCTGTGACATGCTGACAGTTTAAAGAGATAAACATCAGCTCATGCGGTTCAGCGATAGACATATATGGTACCGCTGCTTGTTAAACGACACATGTTACAGCATCGTCTTACCGCAGAAGTTACAGTAGACTTTGAAAAAAGCAGATTACTGGTTAAGCGAAGCACGAATAAGCAGGAGTGTACTGTATATCCAAATGCAAACACTCAAAAATAAATTGAGAGGGATCACACATTCCTGTTTGGGTATGTAGCCCACTGTCACACCATGGCCACATTTCACCATACTGTTTGTGTGATCCATGTGCATCTCCATTGCAGTCCACAGAACACATTTATGCACCATCATGTGTAGCAAATCCCAATCATTTTCACACTAATGTTAAGTGTGATAAAGGGAGGATGGCACTCCTGCACCATAACAACAACTCAGTTATGCAACAATTTATCTCCCAAGTGATTTTCCAAATTAGTTTACCAGTGTTTGCATCTTAAAGTCTTAAAGAAAATATGACTGAGTCTGTGATTAATGATACTATTACATAAGTTCTTTGTGTTCATGTGAAATTTTGTGTGGAATATACCATGTTTTACCTTAAACTCAAAATCCAGCAAGATGAATAATTTTCATTTGTTTAATTATATACATGTTGTGATGCATGAATATGATATTAGTCTGGTAAGATCACAGGGAACCGAAAAAAGATTTATATAAACTAAAGTAGTCAGTAACTGGCTGTTTGATTAGCACTCCACAATTTTCACTATTAAAATTCCCAGTAATTAAATTCAGTTTTACATATGTTTACAATTACATAATATTTTGTGTTTACGGTGTGTATTTGTATTTTAACTAATGTATCGCCATTTTATTTTGTTTTTAAATCTGAAGTGAATTATTTTTTTCACAACAGAATGTATGCATGAGTCAAACAAAAGAACAGCCGTGAAACAATAAATAATTGTCGTTTTAGTATTGTTATCAGCACTTTTTTTTTAACATAAGTTTGTAATTTCAGTAGTACATTTTGGCACAAGATGTTTGCTAGCTCAGATGATCTGCTGTCAATGAATAAATTAATAACTTGCAGGCTTAGGAGCCAGGTATGCATATAGTAGCATGGTGCATTTCAACAGTTGTTTGTTCTATCTTCACTGTGGTATCAGTAGTACTTAGATTTTGGAACCATTTTCATGTATTTTCACTATGAGTAGTTTGGCCCACCTCTGCCAACTCTTTATTCACTGCAGGTTTGAATCTTTAATCTTTTCAGTGCCACCTTGGCTATCTTCACATTGCAGGCTGAGAATGCGCCTAACACGCTATGTCTGTGTAACCTGTCTGCCTGTGAGTACAATGTATCTTTTCTGTGTTTTCCTGAATACACCAATCTGGGCAACATGTGCATATTTTATTTGTTGGTTGACTCACCTTTTTGTCACTAACTCTCTTTATTTGGGATATTTCCTAGTAATTAACTTAAAAATTTGTTGTCTCATCTTTAAATTTATATTCAATTGCTCCTTCCCTGACTTTCACATTCACATAGGTGTCTGAGGAGCTTAATTATATCAATATTGTACCATGGAAATAGACATTAGAGTGAAACTCTACAAGCCATAGTGATTTGACTGTGACCCTGAGACTACAGAGCCTTTATGCGGATCCAAGCTATACATCAGTTGGTGCCCACTTTAATCCTTACAGTTCCTCACAATTCCCTTAAAAACGTATTCCCACAACCTTCTGGAACTATCCTATGTGATTTTCTGTATAATTTAACTCCTTTCATTTTTACAGTAAATTCTGAGTCTCGCACAATCAAGTAATGTCAGCCATCAAATAATCATTTGGAAATTTTCTAAATATTTAGAGTCCAATTTCGTGATGGAATTCTAAGCTACAGAACTGTGCAATTTTTACATTTATATTGGCATTGCATTGTTCATGATAAAATTTATAGTAAAGGTTAGATGATTGTAACATTTTTATTTAAAACCATTTAACAATTCTGATGCTAATGTTTGATTCATATAATGTTTTTATTTCGGCTTCAAGTACAAAATTGTTTAAGTATCAAAAATAGGTTTTTGCAAGACAGTTAACAAAAGAACTTGAACATACTACATGTATTAAAAAGCACATGATTAACATAGGAATACTGATTTGTAGAATTTCTGACAAAGTACATGCCCAACTCATTTTAATTTTATATGTACCATACAGTTGTTTAAATTTTATAAAATGCAGTAATATTTTTATAACAGTAGTAATGCCATATTAGAACATACACTAAATATTTCATAATAATTACACAATTATTATATTTTCAAAGTGAAATATTAGTGTATTGACAGAAATTTACAAAACATAACCTTTAAATCTTTAAAAAAATTTGATTGTCATTGCACGTCACATGCTAGTGTCCAATTGGGTTAATGGTGTTTGTTTTGTATTAAGATTGTGAATATTTTTTTGCTGACATTCTCTAGGTCGGAAACTATGTATGTGTATTATTATCTTTGTAATCAACATTTCACATTTGAAATAAAGTATCTGAAAATAGGAAAATAATCATTAAACAAAACTAAATTTGACGACCAGGATGGGATTATGATGATGGCAAGTTTGCATGCATACTGTAATCAATAATTGCATAGATAACTATAATTTTTTCAATACGAGAATAGTGTCTCACATTGGTTCAATTAAGGAGTTCAATACAAAGAACAATAATGTGGCCCATATATGTGGAACGATTAAACTTTTACTTTAGCCAATGAAGTTTCAGCAACTTAGAAATACGTGCAGTTTTGCTGACAGTATGTGGTCCGAAAACATATGCTGTGATATGGTCACTTGTCTCACTTTAATAACCAAATCGGCTCCCAAGACCTTGCGGTTAATTTCTGCTGAAATCTCTTCACTCACTCATTCAATCACCAAAGTATAAGAGGAGTTGATCTTACTCCTTAACCAACACTTCTCCCCAATTCCATCAACGATATACACTCGTTTGCAAAAAAATTTACCACCCTGAAGGTGCCATTACAGGAGCACATAAATGGTCCAGGCACAGGACATGGTAGTACATTTACAGAAAACATAAAAATATTGTACCATGCCAAGCTTGCATTGCAGGGTACCCACCAACACTTGCAAAATACATTTAGTAAGGTCTTGGACCACTCATAGTACAGAGACAGGCGGCGATACAGTCGGGCATGGTGGCGTAAAGATTTTGGAGGTTCTCCTAAGAAATATCCTGCTACAGCTGGAGTAACTGACCCTCCAAACCCGCCTTAGTTGTAGCTGGCTGAAGTTGCCATACAATTTGGTCCCGAACGTTCTTGATGGGTAATAGGTCTGGAAAACTTGCTGGCAGAGGAAACATGTTCACATCACAAAGGCAGGCCAGAGATACTTATGCTGTGTGAGGCCAGGCATCATTCTGCTGGAAAATGGGGTTTTCAAGCTGCACCAGGAAGGGGAGTGCAGAATTTGCTGGATGTATCACAGTGCAGTCAGGGTTCCTTCAATCATCACAGTGGGGTGCTAGAATAGTAGGAAATGGCACCCTACACCATGAAAACTTTCATTAGGGTGGTGTACCACTCTACAAAGAAGTATGGATCACAGCACTAGCGAGGATGCCTCCATACTCAAATTCAGCAGTCGTCTGTATCCAGACAGAACCATGATTCTTCGCTGAACACCACTCACCGCCAATCCGCAAACTGCCGTGCTGTTCATTCTCGGCAGGTCACACGTGCTCTGCGATGCTTAGATCATAACGGTAGATATTGTAAAAGATGCGGTGATGACAGATCCTGCTCTGCTAGCCACTCGGATATGATACTGGTGGACACAGGTGTATCTCCAACTGTCGTGACATATCCCTAGATTGTGCGCAGCGATGCCTGTGGAGTGCTTACAACCTGTTGCATGATGAAACATTCCTCCCTGCTGGTAGTCCACTGGGGTCGACCCAACTGTTCTTGATGGGTGTGTGTACCATCCTGTTCCCACTACATCCAACACCAACTCACAGTGTAGACAGAATAGTTCAAGTGGCGAGCATTGCGCCAAAACATCTAACCTGCCTCTCAGAGGCCGATGATGCGGCATTTCTCAAACTCATCCAGCTGGTCAAAGGCTTGTTGAATGCACTGTCAGGGCATGCTGCATGTTCACTAAACATGGCTCTGTAGTTCACACTGCAACTAATGCCTTTTTTGGTGTCTTGCAGCTATGAATGATGGATAAAGTAAATTGCATTAAACGTAAATGGGACACATGTCGTGGTGTGATTATTCTGTGTGGTAACCTCTGTTGTACTTGTGTGATTTGTTCGTGGTGATTTATCTTTTTGCATATGAGTGTATAAACAATTAGAATTTTATAGTTGTGTTCAGGAATAAGGTCTATCAATGTATGAATATGTTGCTGAATTATGTTGTCTAGCCAATTTCTGCAGTTTTGGGTACAGTTTATATTAAATCTTGCAAGATAGACTGGTACGTGCAATGTTAAATGAAACTACATAATGTAAGTTTCTATCTGAAATATCTTTAACATGCACGTAAGCACTTACAAAGGCCCAAACTCCTGAAATGGCATCACAACAAATTTAGTGACATTTCCTGTATTCATGCACTATCCTCGGGTTCAGTAAATACAGATCATGTGACCAGAATAACATTACAATGGAAAAAATACCATATATTGAATTAAAACTTTGTTCAGGGTGTAGCAGAGCCTTGATAACTGCCCATTTAAAGGTGAAGAATGTTACTTCTGCAAGGAAAGAGTTCACATTGAACGAGTTTGTCGTGGGAAACACAATTTTAAAAGAAAAGTAAATACTTATTCAATAACACCAACATTAGCTAAAGTTTCAGTTCCAAATTCTTTGTTGGCAGATGAGATGTTGTATTACAAGCACAGTTTAGTAAGTGTTAACAATTAGAATCTCACAGGGATGATAACTGTAAAAATGGAGTTTCAGTGAAAATTGAAATTGACATCAGCATAGCCTTAGGTGGACTAGTTCAGTCAGAATGGTAAACAATTGCACTTGATGGAGGTAATGTAAAACCATCGCCATGCATTCTGAGATATTACAATTGCAATCAAGCGCACATACTTGGGATGGCAAACGTGGAAGTGCGATATGGAAGTTGCAGTGGGAGGCTTGTTATAGTAATCACGGGTGGAAACCATACTTCTCTACTTAGTCATAACAGTATTCAACCACATAATATGTCCATGAATGGTATCAGGAAGATAGAATCTTTATCAGTTCGAAAATGGGAGCGAGAGTTTCCTGAAGTCTTTGACGAATTGCTGGATGAATACAAAAGCCCAGATATTAAACTGCACTTAGACACTACTGTTCAACCTATGGTTGCAGTTCAGAGTGAGTTCAGCACATGATCGAGGAAATCCTGTCAGGAATTTAAGAAGTTATTCCTTATCCTAATCACAGCCAGCAAGAGGAGCAACTATCCTGCTATGTGTTGTCCTGAAAAGGCTCTCAGATGCAGGGTTCCATCTCAAAAGCAATAAGTGTGTGTTCAACACTAAATTCATATATTTTCTGCCTTATATGATCTACAGTGATTGTGTACTTCTTAGTGTGAAGATAAGGTGATGTTTATCCAGGGTGTACCTGTGTCAACAAATAAAGAGCAACTTCAAGCACACCTTGGGTTACTAAATTTCTACCATCCCTTCATTCCAAACACGGGCACTTTTACAGAACCACTTCATTGATTACTTGATAAGAATGCTAAGTGGGTATAGACAACTAAGTGATAAAGAGTATTCCAAGCTACCAAATATTTATTGACTTCAGATTCTGTTTTGGCTCATTACAATCAATCACATCATCTTATGCTTACATGCAATGCCTCTCCATATAGCATAGGATGTGTTCTGAGTCAGCTTATGGAATCAGGAAAGGAGATGCTAGTGTCATTCTACTTTTACTTTATCCACATCTGAACGAGCATCTACACAAATCGATAGGGAAGCACTTAACATCATAATTGAAGTTCAAAAATTTCACAACTATTTATTTGTATCGACTGCATTTTTAAATTTGCACAGATCACAAACCTTTGCTAGGCTCATTCACGAAAAGGAATGCAACACCTGCATAACTATCTCCACAGATGCTATGTTGGAGTCTAACGCTTGGGAGGTACTGTTATGATCTTGTGCATTACCCAGGTAAAAGAATTGTAAATGCAGATGGTCTGAGCAGACTACCATGCAATGATCCTCACAAACAGGAACACAATTATGAACAGTCACTCAGTGCAGCTTTACTTCTGGATGCATTGGTTTGACCCCTTTAAAGGCTGAGCAGATTGCCTTACTTTCCAAGAAGGACCCAATATTATCAAGAGTTAAAAATTGGTTTGGAAAGGATTGCCATTGGGGAAGACAGAAGAACAATTCCAGCCATTTGCCATTCATCATCATAAACTTTTGGCACATTGTGGCTGTCTGTTTTGTGCTTCTACTCAATAGTCCATCTAGTGCTAGAGAATGTACTAAAAATACTTCATAAGGGTCATGAAAGCATAATTCACAAAAAGTCTTGGCATGTAGTTACATGCCCATATGTCTGTCATGTACAAGGGAATTCAGTAAATTGTAAATAACTCTTCAGTATGTCAACAGTCTCGACATGCACTTCCATCCGACCCTACCTTTCCTTGGGAAATACAAAAGTACACAAACACAACTTCACATGGACTTCGTAGAGCCATATCAAGGAAAGGCATTTCTTATTATAGTCAATTCGTACTGAAATGGCTAGAGGTTGTAGCAATAAAATCAACAGACTCCCATGGTGCAATTCATGTTTTGCATATCTTTCTTGGTATGCATGGTCTTCCAAGTGTATAGTAACCATAGCACATTTCCACCCTTCATCTAATGGACAGGCAGAGAGAATGTTGAACACTACAAAAGATGCCTTGAAATGAATAATTTCAGGTGATTGGCCTACCAGATTGGCAAGATTTCTTTTGTCTTCTCATCTGACTCCTCATTATACAACCAATGTTAGTCCAGCCAAACTTCTTTTTGGCCATTGAATCAGAACGTGCTTGGATCTGTTACACCCCTACTTCACAGAGGAAATGAACAAAAACCAGGAAAGAAATTTCAAGAATAAAGAGAGGGCATTTGCAGTTGAGAACAACATTTATGCTAGGAATTTCAGCAGCAGAGGTCAGCATTGGTTAGAAGGGGTTGTAATTCAGCAGACTGGATCTTTGTATTACGGTGCTAGAACTTCTGAAGGAATTATGTTAAGCAAACATATTGATCAACTGTGCTTCTGTGGTACTGGTTGACCAACTAGAAGCAGCATCTGTTCCAGTGACAGAGTCATCGAGCACTCCCATTTTTTTAAGTCATACATCTATGAGAAATCCAGATCAAGCTCATGGGATTTTTTCCTCAATAAAATGTGGCACAGTTGGAAGGAAAATTAATTTGGCAACAGCAAAGGGGTTTTTGTCAGGATCACCATCATATAAGAAGACCTTCTCGTTGGTCTAGAGACTGTGTGTAATGTATTCTGTAACTGTCAAACTCAAGGGGCAGGAGTGTTATACACTGGAGAGCCACAAAAACTGGTATAGGCGTGCGTATTCAAATAACAGAGGTATGGAACTAATCAGAGTAACGCGATGCAGTCTGCAGCGCCTATATAATACAACAAGCGTCTGGCAAAGTTGCTGGATCGGTTACTCATGCTTTAATAGCAGGTTATCAATATTTAAGTGAGTTTGAACGTGGTGTTATATTTGGCGCACGAGAAATGGGACATAGCATCTCCAAGGTAGCGATACAATTTGGATTTTCGCGTACAACCATTTCACGAATGTACCGTGAATGTCGGGAATCCTGTACAACATCAAATCTTCGACATCGCTGCAGCCGGAAAAAGATAGTGAACGAACAAGACAAACGACGACGAGAATCATTAAACGTGACAGACATGCAACCCTTTCTAAAATTGGTGCAGATTTCAATGCTGGGGCATCAAGTGCCAGCGTGCGAACTATTCAACGGACCACCATTGATATGGGCTTTCGGAGCCCAAGGCTCACTCGT
Organism: Clitarchus hookeri; assembly: GCA_002778355.1. Classification (NCBI taxonomy): domain Eukaryota; kingdom Metazoa; phylum Arthropoda; class Insecta; order Phasmatodea; family Phasmatidae; genus Clitarchus; species Clitarchus hookeri. Next base: position 530,542 of record NQII01000222.1, on the reverse strand, counting down.
TTACCGTTGTTGACTGCACGACACAAAGCTTTACGCCTCGTCTGGGCCCGCCAACACTGCCATTGGACTGTTGATGACTGGAAACACGTTGCCTGGTCTGACGAGTCTCGTTTCCAATTGTATCGGGCAGATGGACGTGTACGGGGTATGGAGACATCCTCATGAATCCATGGACCCTACATGTCAACAGGGGACTGTTCAAGCTGGTGGAGGCTCTGTCATGGTATGGGGCGTGTGCAGTTGGCGTGAAATGGGACCCCTGATACGTCTAGATACGACTCTGACAGGTGACAGATACATAAGCATCCTGTCCGATCACCTTCACCCATTCATGTCCATTGTGCATTCCGACGGACGTGGACAATTCCAGCAGGACAATGCTACACCCCACACGTCAAGAGTTGCTACCGAGTGGCTCCAGGAACACTCTTCTGACTTTAGACACTTCGATTGGCCACCTAAATCACCAGACATGAACATTATTGAGCATATCTGGGATGCCTTGCAACGTGCTGTTCAGAAGAGATCTCCACCACCTCGTACTCCTATGGATTTGTGGACTGCCCTGCAGGATTCATGGTGTGAATTGCCTCCTGCATAACCTTCAGACATTAGTCGAGTCCATGCTATGTCGTCTTGCTGCATTTCTGCGTGCTCGCGGGCGCCCTACACGATATTAGGCAGGTGTACCAGTTTTTTGGCTCTTTAGTGTATATTGAGATTGTGATTCTTTTTTGTGTATATTTTCTATGTGGGAAATTATGTGTATTATTTGCCTACTTTCCGAAGGAAAGAGAGACTTATGCTATCACCTGGTTATCTGTCTTGAATGTTTATCCCCCTCCCCCTAATAACTTTTAAACCCAACGACTGAATTTAACCAAACAAGGTCCATATGTAGTATTTAGTCAAGACATCAAACTATTATTTTTTTTAATCATGACTGGTACTTATTTTAAAAATGGCGGTAAATTTGAAATTAAGGCTTCTATGTTATATCTTGGGAACCAATCATCTGATTTAAACCAACTTTGTAGCATTGCCAGTGAATTATACTGGATGTTAACAAAACACATGATAATAAACAACAGAGTGGGATAGATAAGTACAAATGGAACATATTTCATCAAGGAACCAATAGTCTAACGTCTATAGTTAACCCGCCAATGGCAGTGGCAATGTGCAGGGGTGGGTATGCAATCACAATAACTAGTCTATAAGCAATACAATGAAATGACACTGTATTTACACATTTGGGCTGAAGGCATGGGGACAGTGTGTCTGTTTGATGTCTCTGTTCAAAGTGTCTGTTCAAACTGTCCTTCACCGTCAGCCACACAGGCGGTGCTGCGCTGAAGCATGTTGTAACGCACATGTGCTCATCCTTTGTGTCAAGTGGTGAGGGATTCTCTATCGATTTGATGTGGCCCCACAATCAGACGTCAGGTGGTGTGATGTCAGGTGAGTGTGATGGCCATGCTATGGGGTCTCCCCTACCTATCCACTGGTTCGGGAATTGCATGTCAAGGTTCTGGCGAACCACAATGGTTAAATGAGGCAGGGCCCTGTCCTGCTGAAACCACATCGCCTCATGAGCATCTAAAGGAACTTGCTCCGAGTGTTCCGGTAACACGTCCTGCAGTAACTGTAGATACGTAGCATCTCCGAGACTATGACCATGCGGTACTGAGCTGTGTTATCACGCATGCAGACCTGCACATTGCCACTGCCATTAGCAGGTTAACTATGGATGTTAGACTATTGGTTCCTTAAAGAAATATGCTCCATTTGTACTTATCTACCCCACTTTGGTGTTTATTATCATTTGTTCGTGGACATCCGGTACAAGTATTACATTTAGAAAGTGATAATGGTATTAATTTGCGATTTTGGAAGATAGCGCAAATCGAAAAAATAAAGTTTTCCCATTATATCTCAGGAACCATTTCACAGATTTCAACCAAATTTGACATATTGACAATGTATGATGTAAGCATTGAATTAAGAAACCTATAATGTTATTAGTTTGCCATTTTGTAAGATTTTGCAAATTGAAAAGTAAAAATCTCTTGCATTATATCTTGGGATGAATTTCACAGATTTAAACCAAATTTGGTACGTTGGCAGTGTATGATGTATGCACTGAATTTAGAAACCGATGTTATTGGTCCACCATTTTGGAAGATAGTGCAAATGGGGAAAAAATAAAGCTTTTACATTATATCTGGGGAACCATTTAACAAAGTTTTATGTCCCATCTATCTGCACTACAATTTACTCATCCACACCATTGACCTGGATGTCTGTTTGTCCAGTGTTCACATTATGTTTACGATGATGTACGCCATGACACTAACTCCTGTTGCCAACTGTGTCCACCTAAATATAATTCCTGTCATATACACAATGTCAGTACACAACACCAATTTAAAACAAATTTGGTACGTTGACAGTGCATGATATACGCATTGTTATTATTCAGCAATTTTTAAGATAATACAACATTCAAAATTAAGTTTTTATAGTTATATCTCGGTAACTACTCAACTGATTCCTGCCAAATTTGGCATATAAGTAATAGTATTTTAGGCTAATGTTCATATATGCAAGTTAAATGGATAGTGCACTTCTTTTCAAAATGGCAGTTATATAAATATTTTCGGTTTATTTGCAATATCTACCATACTGTTTGTCCAATTGCGACCTAAGTTGCTATACTGAAATTATATTTTACAAGCATCATTTGTGTCAATACATAGCCTCTTTTGTATACCATTTTGTAATGTAGCACTACATGAAAATAAAGTCCTAAGGTTATACCTCAGGAAATAATCAACTGATTCCTACCAAATATGGCACTCAAGTAATACTACGGTTGGCCATGTAAACTAACATATCAACTTAACTTTGTATGCTCGCAGTATCTATTACGATAATCAAATTTGTCTACCCAGAGCCTTTTTTGTCCCTTGTTTTGTAAGATAGTGCCACGTGAGTAAGTAAAGCTTTTTCATATCTCGGGAAACAGTCAACCAATTCCTTCCAAATTTGGCAAGCAAGTAATACTGTGGTAGGCCATATAAATTGGTGAGCTATATTTTAAGAGGGCCAGGAACAAAATAATGTCCATATAAACATTCAAACACAGCATGTTATTACAAAACAATGTAATCAATTTTAACCTAACTTTGTATGTTGAGCAACAAATGAGCGAATATATAGACTCATTTGTTTACCATTTTGGATCATACCACCACATTAAAAATTAAGTTTTTGTGTCTTATCTCGGGAAACTGTTAACTGATACCCACCAAATTCAAGAGACAAGTTATACTTTCATAGTCCATTAAAATTTATTTGTCTTAAAGAGGTAGTCACAAAATTTAAAAATCACAGCAATGTAAATATTTTATGTCAGTATGCCACATGTCCCAAACAATTTGAACCGACTTAATATGTAACAGTATCTATGACAAACACAGAATGTGCCAATAAATCTCAGTTTTATTCTCCAGTAATGAAGATACCACCACATGAGAAAATTGAGCTTTTTTGTAATGTGTCTGGGACCAATCAACTGATTCCCACCAAAATTTTCATACTAGTAGAGCAACAATAGGCCATGTTTGGTGTGTGTCTGACTTTATTTACAGTATGGCTACAATATAAATTATTTAGATAAGTTTATAATTTCTATTAAACAATTTCAATATCCATTAGAAGCATCAAATATGCTTGAAGAGATCATCTTTTTCTGACTTTCTGTAACAAAGTGTCAGGTGATAGAATGCATCATTTATGCCATATCTTGGGAACCAATCATCTAATTTCCCCAAATTTTTCACACGAGTATTACTATTATGGGCCTGTAATCTTACATAATTCAAGTTGGTCAGACATATTTTTTCAAAATGGTGTAATTTAAATTATTTAGATAAATTTATCATATCTAATAGTAATTTGACAATTTCAGCATCTATTAGAAACATCAGATTTACATATAGAAAGGATTTAGGATGTTTCGTACAGTAGCGCCATATGAGAGATTAAAGCTTTTATGCCATACCTGGGGAACCGGTGAAGCTATTTCCACCAAATTCTGCACACAAGTAGTGTTATAGTAGGCCATGAAAACTTACATAATTTAACTCTCACACTTGTTTTCAAAATTATGTCCCTGTTACTATTTGAAGTTGATAATCCTAGCCTACCAAAACTTTAGACTGATTACTATTGAAATTGATCCGAATCTTACCTCCTTGATGTAGTAGGTTGCACGCCAACTTATGGTAGGAGGCATTCTTTGTTTGAGTCCCAGGTAAGGTATGTGTGTATTTGTAATTGTCTCACTAGTATTACATTTGTTTCTGGTTGCATCTCAAATGATATTTCTATTAACAAGTTGCCAATATCCACAGACCATTTAACCTTTTTAATAACTTCATAAAAATTATTTGCATCCATGTAAAGATAAGGAGGCTCTTTAGTTACATTGATAACTTCTTGTTATCTTTGTAATCATGAATTTGCATTGGGAAAGAAGAAACTGAAAAAATAGGAAATAAATCATTGAACCAGACATAACTGATTTTAATATTTTAATACCCTTTAACAATTTGTATGCTAATTTTTTATTCTTACTAATTTTGTTTCGGCTTAGAGTAAGAAGTAGTTTAAGTGCCAAAAATAGGTTTTTGGGACAGTTAACTTAAGAATTTAAACCTAATACATGTATGAAACTGCACATAATTAACATAAGGATACTGATTTGTAGCATTTTAGACAAATTACATGCCCAATTAATTTTTACTTTATATTATAGGAAGGATGCCTGACCCGCTTGCCTTCACTTGTAGACGTGTTTCAAGTTCCTTTGGAATGATGGGTATNAAAAAATTTTTTTTAAAAATTTTTTTTTTTTTTTTTTTTTTTTTTTTTCAATTACATATGCATGAGTAAGAAGGTGTATCTGTCTTTTTTTATTGGTAGCAAATCATGTGTGAATTTGAAATCTCAGACTTCTGTAAGCAAGGGCATGTTTCAGCAGAGTGTGTAAGGAGCCTATAGTGTTAAGGATGTGACTGAACATAATTACTATGGAGATCTTTAAGGCAACGTGGATTTAGGCCTATTTTACCACTTTATCTTTTTGATTGTAATCACTGTAATATCATAAACATATTTTTATAATTTTTAATTTCTTTGAGATATTATGAAAGGACAAAACGAACGGGAGGTGACGTCCTCACTCCCACCAACCCCCGTGGCTGCCTACCTTACCACTTCCTCACCTCTCGGGGTGCCTATGAGTTCACACACTACAGCCAAGCAGTTCGGCTAAGCTCAGCACACTCCCATACCACGCCACAGCTGCCTGCTGAGCTTGTATGTCCTGTCAGCCCAAGCACACATGCACATACAATCGCAGCTTTGGCCAGCCGGATGGAAATCCAGGCAAGCAAGGCCCGTAGCTGGCCTGCTAAAACATATCAGAGACAAACCAAACTTATCCAATCTTCAGCCATTTAGCTATAAAATTATCTCATAAATTAAATTTAGAAAAACTAAGAAAATTAAATAAAATCCTATACACTACACTACCCATGTTCAAAAGCCACACTGTCGAAACAAAACTAAAATTTTTAAAACCCTAATCAAAAACTAAATGATTGCTTCCTCTTTGGGTATGTGAGATTGTGTTCCTGCTCAAAGAGTGGGCAATGTGTATCCTGACAGAAATGCTTTTTATTTTTTCGAGTGTAAAAGGCAACTTTACATCCTGCAAAAACTGGCGTGTTCAAATAAAATTTTCCTTAGAGAAATGTATTTTTCTAGAATATAAGCAATGCATTTTTGTAGAATATAAGTAATGACATTAAAAAAATACTGAGGGGATTAAATGAAAGTTTCTTTAAAGAAATTAATTTTTTTTAATATAAGCAAAACTAAGTACCTCAGGAAGACCTGATGTTCAACAACTATGAGTATAATTTTTTTCGCGTGTGGAATATTGAAAGCGCCCTGCTGGACATAGAGCTTGTCATTGTAGAAGGAGAGTGGTGCCTGCCAGATGAATGTATAGAGTAAAAGGCTAATTTGTATGCCTTCTTTATTTAATTTGTGTCATCTGTTTTGACAGTTATAGGCTCGCAGAATGTTAAACAAGGTTTCATAGCCGAACGCCCAAAACTTTACATGGAGTGTTACTGGAGCAGGTGAAGGACATGGTATAAAATAAATAAAACAGAAAAGTATGTAAACAAAAAAATATATACACAGGATGAGCCAAAAATATGTACTACCCAATTTCAAACATTTATTTTGCTACAGTGGTAACAGTTAGAAAACATGTAATTATATCACAGGAAAGGGAAACTCAAAAAGTTTTTTTTAAGTGTGTTTTAAAAATTACATTGTCAAGGTGATGGCCGCCATTTGTGACACACTCTGCGAGACTATTTCGGAATGCTTCCATGTCTGCAGGAAATTTCCCTGGGACTAAGCATCCGTAAGTGCTTTCACAGTTTGTGGTTGTAGTGTGTCACGGCGAGTTACGTTACAGTCGGAAACATGCCTTGGTCAGGTGTGTACTGCGCTTATGCTGTTGAAATGTTCTTCAAAAACAGCAAATCTATCATTGCTACACAACACATCTTCCGAAGGCACTTCAGCATTCCTCCTAATGGTGTTGTTCCAAATCAGAAAACAATTCGTTAGTAGGTTGCGACATTTAGACAGACGGGTTCAGCATTGAAGAGAAAGTCTCTATGGCGTCCTCAGACAGCACGGACACCTGGAAACATCCAAGCTGTGAGGGAATGAATTGTTTAGTTGCCTAGACAGTCAGCACGCAAACATGCCTTCGCCTTAGGCATGTCCAACACGTTTGTGAGAAGAACTTTGCATAAGGACCTGCAATTTCATCCATACAAAATTATGGTGGTGCATGAACTTACTGAGGGAGACTGGGCATGCTGTAGGGAATTGTGCTGGACAATCCTTAAAACCGTTAAACAAGATGCTGTCATCATGTGCAGCGACAAGGCACATTTTCACCTTGGTGGATGTGTGAATATGCAAAACTGTCACTATTGGGCTGAAACCAACCCTCGTCAACTTCATCAGAGACCTCTGCACAGTGAGTGTGTGACAGTTTGGTATGCTATTGCAAACGTTTGTGTTGTAGGCCCTTATTTTTTTTTTTAGGAAAGAGGAGAAACTGTTACCGTCACTTCAAACCGTTACATCAGAATGCTGGAAAACTTTTTGCAACCTCACCCGAAAGAAATGGATGTGAGAGATGTCTGGTTTCAGCAAGATGGGGCAATGGCACACACGGCTCGGAGATCAATGGAAGTTTTGCTGGGCATGTTTCCAGGGAAGAAGTTATCCGTATGGAGTGATCTTGGGTGGCAAGCACGTTCACCAAATCTCAAATCAAAGGTGTGTACACACACCAACCTCTAACCCTGGAAGCACTTAAGGATGCCATACATCGCAAAATTGTGACTACTCCTGCAGATATGGCCCAGCAAGTCATGGAAGCATTCTGCAATCGTCTCTCAGAGTGTGTTGCAAATGGCAGCTGCCTCCTTGAAGATGTAATTTTCAAAACACACTGGGAAAAAACTTTTTGAGTATCCCTTTTCAGTGATATAATAAAAATTTTTCTAACTGTTGCCATTGCTGCAGAATAAATGTTGGAAATTGGGTACATCTTTTTGGCTCATTCTGTATATTTTTCGCATATTCCATACATTATAAATTTTCATTTTTCAAAGGCTTGCTGCTTGTAATGACTGTAGTCCCACTATCTTCTTTAAACCAGTACATAGCATGGTTGAAGTAGTTATCAATGCTAACACATGTTGTTTTCCTTGGATCCACATTTGTTGCAGTCAGTCGTAAGCCTTCATATGGACTTTTAATTTTCAATAAATTGGAACAGAGAGAGAAATTGCATACATTTCCAAATTAATGTTTTACATCTAAATGGTTAAAGGAGAAATATGCTATTGGTGTCTATCACATCCTGATATACATAATTCAGTCTGGAGCTTCACATTTATAACATAAAAAATTCTATTACAAAAAGCCATTGTGTAAAGTATATATATCATCTTCGCATACAATTTGCTTGTCATCTGAACAACCCAAAGATTATTTACTTACTCTCTCTGTGCGAAGAAAATGTTGGTGCGCTCATATTGTGTTCATCTTAACACGCATCTGTTTCAGTTGTTATACAGCTACATAATCGGAAAATTTGATTTTGTCTTGCACCACACACTTCTGAATTCCCTTAACTTTTTTTTTTGTTACCATGTCATTGCTCTTGTACGAGTATTGTTTGGCACAGAGACCTACGAATTAAGTCATGATATTTCCATCACACTCATCCTTGAACTTGCCCACAATTCTCTTTATTTATTACAGAGTAGTAGAGGTGCGTGGCAGGGTAAGTGCTGTTGTCGAACTTGATGAAGAACTGGGCATCCATAATCATGTCATCGTAGAAGTCCTGGGTTAAAATCTCAAACAGGTAGAAGTTTGTATTAATTTATAAGAGCTCAAGTAATTTTTCAGTGCACACCAGTTACACTTTTTGAAGTTTTCTTTTATTTACCATTAATTTTAAAGTCTCACATTATTAACGAATTTAAAAATTCCTTATCACATTTAGCTGCTTGACGTTTTACTGTGTTGAGCTCTATGCAAGGCTTCAGCCATGGACTTTGCTCAAATTGAGGCACTTATGTGTATTTTATTTATCTTTAATCCATGTGATACAGCTTGTTTCATGTTAAGGTAGTATATGATATCGTTATTTTTCGTCATCAATTTTGGATGCTTGGAGCCTGGGGGGCACAGGTTGACAAGTAGTGCTACGGGGTACTTCACATCAACCCCTAGAATATACCTGGTGTTACCATCATCGGGCATGTCCATGACATTCATTGTCTCTGCCAACCCACTTGAAGTTGCATACTGGCAGTGATGACATGGCCCATCCTTGCAGGTTTTGGCATCTATATACTGCAATTCCATGCTGTTTCATGCACTGTGCCATGCCGCCGCGGATCCCTTCCTCAATAAACATTTGCATGTCATAATTGGTGATTAGCTCCAGTTTTACCCCCGTCATCCAAAACATGGCATCGAAAGAGAACCCTGGAGCACTGTCATAGTGAGCACAGTCGAGCTTGTATGTGGAAATACACAACTCCATGAAGTTTTCAAAGGTATCAGCCAGGCTGAGCACATCCATTTGCAGTTAAAAGTTTGAATACTTCCCAGGTTTGTGCAGTATAACTCCCCGCATACCGCCTGAGCATGAGTGTAATCTTTGGCAGTAATGTTGGTTTAAATGATTTGGTTTTAGAATGCTTCTTTCATGGATAGTTATAGCTCTTCCAACTTCTCCCATCTGTCAATGCAGTTGTATGGAAACACACCTTTGTGTGTGACGAGTGGCAGTTTTTTAGGTCCGAAGAACTTTTCTGTGTTGTTAAGTTTTGAAGGCGGTAAGTACTCGGCCAGGGATGCCAGACTGCGGGTCATGAACCAAAATGTAACGACAAACTGCGCAGAAAATATTTCTGTGAGTTGATTTGAAAACGTGATCATTTTCTCGCATGTGTGTGGAATGGTGAAGATGTATTTATTATTGTCTCCCAGCTGCCTGATGGAATTCTTGTCATAGTCTATATTATAGAAAAAAGTCTTTGGCGCAGCAGATTGCAGCTGGTGCATGATGGCCCCATGTAGAGCCTGGTGATGTGTTTGTGATCTTTGTATTTTTCTACAGTGAAAGCCAGTTTGCATTAGCAACATCTCATTGCCCTTACATGATATGCCTTTTCAGCCAGTGTCAGTAATATCATCTGCTTTGAAGTGGTGTAAATATCTTTGACTGCATTGCTGATATCCACTATCACTCCCATGAAGTACTTCTCTGCATCTAGCCCCCTCTACAATACTTGTTCTTTCAACAGTGACAAGGTGGGCTATTCAGAAATAACATCATTGTCTACATGAGCATTATACAATAACTGTATGCCTCGTGCTTTTCGTATGTGTACGTGTCTGAGTGGCTGGGGTCCGATTCACAAGTCTGAATAGGCTGGATTGAGCAAGGTCTCAAAAGTCTGCGTAGATGACAATCTTTAATTTATTCATTTGGTGGCAAATCTTGAATTTCAGTTGTGTAGGCATTCCATTCTTTCCCAGCTGTGGCATCTTGATTCTTGTTGGAGTATTTTCTTTGCTATATTTTATGTGAGGTCATTCCATATGAAATCATCACATTTTTAAAAAAAATGCAAGCTGCACCATTTTTGATTGTGATAAAAATTTGTTCCTATGTTATCCAATCCGTAAGGTGGAAAAAAACATTAGTTTAGATTTTTACCTACTACAAGTGGATGATGGCAGCCATTTTTCATACACACTGTAAGCAAATTTCATAGATTTCGGAGGTTTATGCAACTAGCCATACTTTTTTTAATAAGTCTCCTATTGTGGAGTTTATAGTGTAATTTAAATGCTTACATTAGATACTATTGCACTGTATATTTATATTATAAAATACATTTTGTATTTTCAAGATGACTGTTTTACCCCACTTTATACCCTACACTGCTTCACTAAAGTTGCATTTAGAGATCTGATCTCTCGTGTGCTTGGTGTCTACATGTAGAACAGTATGCAACATCAAAGTTTCTGGGTTGAAGACTTCCTTCCTAGAAAATATAGTCTCCGACTTGGGGAAAAAATTAAAATTTGCTGTTTTCGATGTTAAAAAGTTATGTGGGTTGACGAAATAAAAGTTTGAGTTTTTTATGAAAGACGCTCATGATGAATAGCTATAGGGCATAAGTTCTACCATTCTGTTATTTTCACCTCTAGTAAATACATAAACCTTTGAAAAAAAAAAAAAAAAAAAAGTTGATTTTTAAATTAAATCTGTTGTGCATTATATAATCACACTTCATTCTGAATGTGATTAATTAAAGTGTTTCAAAGGAATGCAAATGTGAATTATCTTTGCTTTAGTTGAAAAGTGTTCCAATATAAGTTTTCTTCGTGATGGCAATTTAACCTCAAAACATCAAAAATAGCTTTACTCATAATGCATTCTTAATCACTGCACAAGTTAATTCATTCTAGCTGTTGTACCAGTCAATTAAATTTTACTGCCATTTCTACATTTGAGTCTATTTTTTGTACGTTCACAATTCAATTTTTACTCTAATTTACAGTCATTGTTTGCACACTTATACTAATATTTACAAATTTACAAACACCATGTTTATGCAGCAATGTTACTGTGTAGTATTTGCCAGTGTCTATGAAAATCACTGATGACATTTCATTCAATTTGTTGCTTATGTTGTGTGTTCTTCCATTGTATGTTACTACCTCAAGTGGTGACAACGTTCTTAAAATATTCACTTGTTTCGCCCATACCAATTGTTTTTTAAGTTTGAAATTAGTGCTTGGGCCTTTAGGATGGAAAAATATGACCTTGTACTCTTCTTCTCCCTCCACAGTTTGCCTGTAACAATTCCAATCCACCAGTCACCGTCACAAATAAAAAACATACTGTAATTGTTCAGGTCTGGCAAAACAGTTTGTTTTGGTTTGGTGATGAGTACCACTAAATAGTTCTCTGATGATGAGTATTGGTAGTCAGCATGATTATCTCCATCTAATGAAACAAAACCACGATACTGTCTGTTATTGGCAATGGTTTCAGCTACTTGAAATTGTCTTTCAAGTACAGGCAGTCCTCTACTTTCGCGCATTCGACTTTCGTACAATTCGCGCTTTCGTACATTGGTTTCTTACACCATAAATTCGACTTTCGCGTGTTTACTTCGTTCTTTCGTACATAACCAAAAAAAAATATCGCGCGCATGCCTCCACGAGAAACGTAAACATCATAGATATATGGATTGTTTATATTCTGTAGGTTTTGTCTTCGCAAATAATATTGCAGCAAAGTTGACTTATACTACGTAGAGACCTCTGGTGTGAATATACAGAACTATGTTTCCGATATAACTGAACAAATATGCAGTTGTATGTCTGATGTGTTACTACGCTATGGCGATACTACATATGAATGCCGTTTCTGTTTAAAAACAATAATAAAAACGGAAGTTCTAGTTTCCTTTGAGGTTAATTTTGTATCCATTGTTTTTTTTTGTTAATCTATTGGCGCACGTACATAATTATTACACTGCGCAATGAATAACAAACGTAAAAACGAAAGTAATGAAGACTCAGTGTGTAAGAAACAAAGAAAACATGTTGTAAATAGTGTACAAACGAAATTAGACATTATCGCGCAATCGGAAAGTGGCAAATCACTTGCAGCTATAGGACGGTCTTTCAACCTGAGCCGATCCACTGTGCGTTCTATCGTAAAAAGTAAAGGAAATATAAGGGACTATGTTATAAATTCGGGAAATCTTTCTTCTAAAATAATTTCAAAACGGCGGGGTGCAGCGATGGAAGAGATGGAACGGTCTTTAAAAGTGTGGTTAGACGATCAACACCAGAAAAATATCCCTATCAGCCTTGCCATAATTCAATGCAAAGCTCTCAGTTTGTTTGAAGATTGGAAAAAACAGCTTGGTGAGTCAGCTGCTAATGCTCCAGAGTTTAAAGCGAGCAAAGGCTGGTTCGACAAGTTTAAGTCAAGGGCAGGACTGCACAACATAACATTTACAGGGGAATCTGCCAGTGCAGATACTGAAGCTGCCGAAAAATTTATAAAAACTTTTGAGAACATTGTTGACGAGGGAAATTACTCATCTCACCAAATTTTTAATGTTGATGAGACGGGCTTATTCTGGAAAAAAATGCCTTCAAGAACTTACCTGGCAAAAGAAGAGGCTGTTGCACCTGGACACAAGGCATCTAAAGACAGACTGACACTTCTAATTGGTGGTAATGCTGCAGGAGACTGTAAACTAAAACCTCTGTTAGTGTACCACTGTGAGAATCCCAGGGCTTTGAAAGGAAACCCCAAAGAAACACTGCCAGTCATATGGAAATGGAACTCAAAAGCTTGGGTTACTTCAGCATTATTTAAGGACTGGTATGTAAATAATTTTGTCCCTGAAGTGAAAAATTATTGTAAGCAAAAGAATTTGGCATTCAAGGCATTGTTATTGTTGGATAATGCACCCGGACATCCACAAGCATTGAGAGATTTATGTCCAGAGGTAAAGGTCATATTCTTGCCTCCAAACACCACAAGTTTAATCCAGCCAATGGATCAGACTGTTATTTCAACTTTCAAAAGATATTACATGAGGAGAATAATCGACAAAGCTGTCAAGGCAACAGATGGTGATGGAAGACCCACTCTAAAAGAATTCTGGAAAAACTACAATGTCCTTAATGCTGTCACCAATATTTCTCTCTCTTGGAAAGAAATAAAGTCATCTACAATGAGTGGTTGCTGGAATAAATTGTGTCCTTACCTGGTGCCAAATTTCAGAGGTTTTGAGGAGACCCCAGAAAGTGCAACAGAACAAATTGTTAAAGTTATGCATCAGCTGGATCTCGAGGTTACTTCTGAAGATGTTGATGATCTGATGGCCTCACATTCAGAGCCATTGACAAATGAAGATCTACTTGCTCTTCAAGAGACAAATTCATCAGCATCCACAGCTGCTCAAAATAATGGCTGTCCAGGACAACCAACAAAAACCCTTACAGGGAAAAAAATCAACGATGCTTTAAAAAACCTTGAACATTTTTTAAACATCATTGAAGAAAATGATCCAGATGAAGAGAGAAGTTCTCGAGTTCGTCAAGTTGTTGAAGCAGCTACAATGTGCTACAGACAATTGTATGAAAAGAAGAAGGGTGGCGTTCAACTGTCGCTAAATAACTTTTTCTGCAAAGCTGATAAGTTATCTACACCAGGTCCCAGTGATTGTTAAACCGGCTATGTACAATTCCAAAGAGAGCTGAATCTGTATGTATGTATGTACCCACTGCAATTAGTCAAATGTTTGTGTGTGTAAAATGTGTCTTTTCGATTGTTTGAACTATTAGCTATATATTTAAACACTTTTAAATAACTTTGATGCATGATCTTGTTTCTTTGTGTGTAAATATATTGTTTTGAATATTTTTTTTTGTTTAGTTACGTTTTTTTTCCCATCTAGGAACGGAACCTCATTTATCACATTAAAATAAGGGTTCTACTTTCATACATTTCAACTTCCATACACAAATTTAGGAACACATTGTGTATGAAAGTAGAGGACTGCCTGTAATTTCTCTTCACAAACAATATCTTCGGACAGCACAAAGAAAAACATGCCACCAGGACAGGCAATGAAAGACTGAAGCTCCAGGCAAGATACGCCTAATCATGTGCTTATCTACATGATGCAATATCATGAAACACATAAACAATTGCATCATCTTCAGACTTTCGGACATTACAGAGTAGTTACCATTACATGTAATATCATGACTTACAACGTCTCCTCGTGAAGTTTTCTTTTGATTTTTCTAAAGTTAAACTGTTTGAAGTTTTCAAATTACAGTACAGTAGGTAAAGGTTTATTTATTTGCATTTATTTATGTAGTTGCAAAACTGTGAATTATTCAATTTATTTACATTGCACTGCCCAAACACTGCATTAACACTTCATACCCCTTGTGTTCCTAATGTTAATAACATTCAGAATGAAGTGAGAGTACATTAGATTAAATTTAAAAGTCTACTTTTTTTGTTTTTTCATAGGTCCGTGTACTCTAACAGGGGTGAAAATTACAGAATGGGACAACTTGTGCCCTATAGCTACTCATCAAAACTATATTTCATAAAAAAAACTCAAATTTTTATTTTGTCCCCCACATAAATTTTTGGTTTCGAAAACAGCAAATTTTCATTTGTTCCGAAGTTGGAGATTATTTTTTTGTAGAAAGGATCAGTTCTCTAAATGCAACTTCGGTGAAGCAGGGTGGGGTATAAAGTGGGGTAAAACAGTCATCTGAATGCTGAAAGTAGATAGCCACCATCTTGAAAATACAAAATTAATTTTATAATATAAACATAAAGAGTAATAGTATTTTATGTAAGCTTTTAAATGACACTAAAAACTCCACAATATGTGACTTATTAAAAAAAAGTTATGGCTAGTTACTTAAACCTCCGAAATCTGTGAAATTAGCTTGCAGTGTACATGAAAAATAGCTGCCATCATCCACTTCTTAAAAGTAAAAATCTAAATTAATGTTTTTCTTTCACCTTGAGGATAGGGTAATAGGCACAAATTTCTATCAAAGTCAAAAATGGTGCAGCATCAGCCCCTTGATGATTTTACATGGAATGACCCTGTGTTCTAAACATTCGTGGCCCGCAAGTCCCGAATTTTTTTGGTAGGTCATGGTAAAATGTAAAGCATCACTTACATGTTAGCATTTTATTCTTGCTGGCTGATACCTGGGGACACACAAGGCGTATAAAGTTTTTAATATATATGTAATGCGAGTTTTCATCTTCTGTGGTGAGGAGGAGGTATGAAGTGTTTGTCTTGTCTTCTTTCATTATTTGTATGGGCATAACCTTCATCTTGGCGGTCAGCGAGTACATGTTGACCAATGCAGTAGATTTCACATTCTCAAATACTTTAATTTGATGCAGCATTGTCAGAAATTCCAGTCTGGTAAAATTAAACATCTCTTATAGGGCCTCATGTCACCAGTATACAAGCTTGGGATGTTCGTCTTCAAAAAATGTGCCATAATTGATCACTTAAACCACAAGTGGCTTCTTTTCTCTTGATTAATTCTGGCAGCTCATTGTACAACTAGTCGTGGAGCAGTTCCATTTTGTTGATTTAGAGGTGAAGGTGATTCATTTCTGACAACAAAGACCCTGATCCATGCTTTTTTTTTTTTTTTTTTTTTTTAATAGGATTAAATTCGTACACTGGTACTTTTGCAGTCTTGAATACTCTTTTGTCCGTACCTTCGACGTACAATGGCAGTTTCACGTAATCACACTTGAGCCACATATTAAATTTAATTGGACCCTGCCTTCATACTTCTTAGGTTAACTTTCCAATGATATGTTTCTTAATGCAAGCCAAAAACTTACAAATATTTTTTGACAAACCATCCTCGTTTCATGCAACGTACATCTTTAAATTTGCTTCAGGAAGCCTTTTCTGCCTCCACGAAACACTTGGCATTAACCTTCTTGCCACAATTCTGAGATGTGACTGACGTTCAAATGATGATGGAATATTATATTGAGTTATTGGTTTAAATGATGATGGGACTGTGTACGACACTTTTGGCAGGCAAAGGACCTGCAGCCTTTCAGGTTTTCATGTGTATCTGCAAATTATTGTTTCTACTGAATTATGACTCACAAATATTGCACTCACGCATGACCCATTCTGTATTCATCATACAGCCATTCTTTTCATGTCTTCAGGAATGCCGACTGAATGCAAACAATGAACTGCCACACTGCTGGTGATGTATCACCTTTGCTGATCCAGTCAATGGTGGAGCAAATATCATTGTTGACAACGTGAGCAGCCCAGCTGGATTCAGTGATGGTACCACCAAAAACAAAGTCAGGATGCTGGTTGTAGGAAGATCATTAAACGTACGGTTGAACTTAATCTCTTCGGGGCCAAAATTAATAGCTAAAAAATTTTTGTGTGAGCAGCATTACATATCAACTTCACGTGCACACTTCATAAGAATGCAAATAAATGGTACACTATAAAAAAAATTTTCATCTGTTCCACTTAGTTTGATATATCATTACGAACGCTCCATACCATATGTCATGGAATATATACTCTAATAGTTTGCTGGTTTGAACATGTACATGAAATCTGAGCAGTTTTTTGTATTTTAGTAAGATATATATGCATAATTGCGAGCATGCTTAAAAAATTGCCAGCGAAGTGTGATGTAAGAGTCAAACACAATATTACTTGCCATACTGATAACCAAGAATATGAGGAGAGAGAAAACAATCTTTCACCTGTTGCATCAGACAAAGAATTGAGACGATACATGACTCTGCCCACCTCATATATGTGCTAAGTATGATATGTCAGGTGACCAATAGTCAATTGCAAGCGATCAATGTGATGTAAAATAACTTACCAGACTGAATACCAAGGTGGCAGGAGAAACTAGGGCAGCAAACCACTAGAAAAATCTTCAGATAAATACAGAAATTCAATACAACCAGGGTCAGCAGCACGCGCCGCAAAAAAGGATTATCATGTTGGCTCGCTTTTTGTAACAGAAACACGGTTCCTGGTTTATTGCTCGTCTGTCATTCAAAGAATTTCCATTGACATGCTGCCGCTATCATATAACTGCTCTGTTATTCACTTCTACAAGCTCGCATGGAACAAAGCAGTGAGTGCGTAACACTGTGTATATATTTAAGAGTTTATCGTGTTTTATGGGGGGAAAATATTACATTTATTTTGAGGAGACTATGGCATAATGTAAAAAAAGTATTGAAACTGATATCCATGTCAAAAATTATTATTTCAACTGTAAGTATGTCTTTTTCTCTGGGCACCTGGTACCCAGAGAATCAACGACTGATGCCTCAGCTACTTGATGTCTGTCCAGCATAACACGATCATTCGAACATGCATGTGCACTCACCCCTTTCATTTATCATATTTGCCTAACTGTTACAGTTTACATCATTTCTTGCTTTAGTGTGCCAATCAAAAAATATTTAGTAATGATGCCACATTGGTCGCTCATGACATTTTGGGTTCTGCAGGTATGTAAGGTGATCAGAGTTTCCCAGCACACAGTTTATCTGATGTGAGAGGCGAAGGATTGTCAGCTTATGCCTTTAGGATGTTTTAACTTAATGCAAACTGGAGATGTTAGGATACACCATTGTCAGCTTCTTTAATTATTGTAAACAACAGTTCTCCCTAATATTTTGTTTACTGGAGCCACATTTTTTAGTTATGTTTAATTTGTTATTGTCATTTCTTTACAAAATCTGTGGCACACTTATTTTGTTCCTTCTCTAAGCATTTGCTTAGCAACATGTTTCAATTTAATTGTTTGAATATTAGACATTAGTGAAACCAATGTCTTTTCGTATTAGTTTTAAGTTACATTTTTGTTTGGAAAAATATTTTAAGATAGCAACAGAGGTTAACAGCATTAAATACGGGCCCGGAGCCCAACTAAAACATAAACACAGCGGCCTACCGCCGCCTCAAATATTTGAAAAAAGTCTGTCGGGTTGCATTTTTGTTGCAAACCCACTATAGGAGTTATGGGAACTTCGGTTCCTGACCTCATGAAAGCACGGCCATCCGGGGGCTTATGAGAGATTGGCGGTGCCATGTTTATGTTGTTGGATGGACTCCTTGAATGTTGACACATTTCAATG